>MQTX01000207.1:89271-156475 GCA_009735665.1 Angiostrongylus cantonensis
CGTTGAAAAAAGGATAAAGCTCTCAGCGTCGATCAATCCCTGAGGGATGCGCCATGCATTCGACTTCATTAATCATCGTTTGAAGGTGAATGAATGCATATCAGGATTTTGCAATGACTCGTGGTGGTTTACCGATGTATTGAGCTAGTGCTGCTATCCTCCCAGACAAGTCTGACACCAATTTTTCGACCCCAGAGGAATGGAAGGCCTGGTGGGCCATGGGCGCGGGATCGATTTCACGTGTGTGCTGCAGGGCGCCTCCGACCACTGCGCCACACGCGCTCTTAGTGACGTTAAGTCATAAAAATAAATAGAATAGTTGACGGATGTAATAGCTTTTGCTCGAAGAAAAGCGGCTTTATCATGCTACATTATTGCATCTCTAAACACTTTTTCATACACACCCCACAACACTTTACCGTCTTATCGCAACTGTGAGAGGTTCTTGGGTGCCAGGCTGCGATGTACAGCCGGGAGGGTTTCATCCTCCAGCACGGTCTCCCAGGCTAAGAAGGAGTCTGACATTTCTACCTGGAAGCTCGTGGAAGCCCAGCTAGGAATAAACTAACGTCAGAAACTACCATCGGCTTAGGATCAAACTAATCGCATAATAGCAAAAATCACCCTCTGATCCACAAGCGAAGGAGACTGTGTGTAGTGGTGACGACCTGAGAAAGGTTTCGCCCAGCCTGATCTCAGAACTCCAAAAAGCCACTGTGGCCATACCAGCAAAAATCAGGTCTCAGTACCCCGCACACCACACACACAACACACTCTCGTCTACGAGGTCAGACGGTGAGGTAACCGGTAAGTGGCGATCAAATCTCTGGTTGTACAGGACGTCATTAAAACGGACCGAACTAACACGCCCAGGACACGGCATAAAAACCTCTTCTTTCTGCACATAAATAACGCTAGTATATTCTCTTCAGACCTTTACGATCTCGCTGAAGTTTCTGATCGCATTAAACTCCTTGTGATCGCCTTAGAAGTGACGAAAGGCAAGAATACCGATGTAAGCCAATTAGATGACTTAACCCTTATCATTCGTCTAGGAAAATTTTCGAAATGTCAGAAACGTTGGCTTTATTATACACCTATATATCTCCCATTTAGTCACGTAGTACGAACTCCTGTCACCGTGCTTGACCATTTTTCGTCTCCAATTTGGGCTTCAAAATAAGGTCAGTATCACCAACTGTTACTCATCAACTTGTACAGCTTATTGGAGCAAACCGTACGCATTCCACAAAGGAGGAGGTAATACACAACGATGAATCCTCTATATTCATCGTTGGAGACTTTAACACTAAATTAGGAACGGCGAAGGAAAATGAATAAAGAGGGTTGGAAAAATGAATGCAGGAAAACTTGAAACAGAAGATCGAAATAAGAATAGAAGCCACTTTGCATGGCTGCCGTTTACAACGCGTTTCTTCAAAAGGGATTCATTTTTCGTAAAATGAGATCGCTTATAGAAATGAAACACTCCTAGAAGCAAGATTCATGCGAAGAACGTCCATAAAAGAATATAGTGCATCCTTGACACCTTTGCGCGAGCTGGTTTCTGTACTGAATTTGGTCACCGCCATCTCTCTCTGCGAAGATTTGATTCAGGCATAAGCTAGAAAAGAATTACTGTTTTCGTCCGAGAGAAACGAAACAAGTCGTGTATGACGAGAATATTCTCATTAAAATCCTCTCCTCATATGACTTGCAGATAAATGAACACTTAACCGAGAATTATAAGCTGTGGACAACCTTGTTTAAACCTTGTCCCGAATTCGCTTCATTTCCTCAAACAAGAAGTTTGTATTGCACCTCCACTACCACTATGGAGCTGCTTGGAAAGAGAAGAACACTGAAGCTTGATCCGGCTGCAACAAACATAATATGGCTGGTAATAAATGCCACCTACAGAGGATCTTTTCAGGACACTTTACATCGATGTAGAGAAAAAGTTATTGGAAACAGCTCATAAACTGTCTAGTCTATTGAAGTGCCTGCTGGATCTTTGTTGCTGTAAGGCTCGCTTTCCGTCCCAATGAATCTAGGTGCCATTATCATTGCACCCTCCCTGCCAAGATATGGAATTGATAACGGAAAAGTTCTCTATCAATCTTCTGTCCACAACTCCCGTCTCAGACCATGAAGTCACTGCTGGTGAAAACCGCCAGATATTCTACACTCCGAAGATTAAGTGGCGATAGAATGCAGAGAGAAGGATAGAGCGCCAGTACACTATGATATCACCGCCGACTTCCTTCCGTTGAGGCCACAAATTACATGTGCTTCTCTCAACCTACAGAACTCCTTATCTAGAAAAAGAGAAAATACTAGGCCACTGAAAAGTACCTTGTGCACGGTCTTCCCACTCTAGAAGGATGAATAAAGGGACCTTCATAACTACCGTCAAATGTGCTTTTGAGCGTATTCTAAGAGTTATTCATGAAGATTATCCTTCAACGCATATCGAAGATCTTCGATGAGCCAGCCTTCATTCAAGTCGTATCGATCGTAGAAGTTTGTCGAGAGTACCATTTGCCCCTTATCCTCTAACCTTTGTCGGTTACTAGAAAGCGTTTGGGAGAGTAGAAATCAGTTTCGACCAAAAACTGGATCCGTCCTATATAAGAGCTCTATCTAACTGCTATCGAAACTGCTGCACAAAAATATAGCTTCTTCATCGATCTCTCATCATGCCCACAGAAAAAGGGGTTCGACAGGACAACACAATGTCGCCAAAGTTGTTTAGTGCGCACTGCAGTGCATAATGAAGTCAAACGATTGGGACGAGAAGGACAGTTGACGTCAAAATTTTATCAAATCTTCGTTACGCTGATGGCATCGTTACCTTTTCGAAGAGTACCAGTGAGCCAGAGGCGATGATCAATGAACTCAACGAAGCGGAAAAAAGATTGAACTGCGCACAAGAGCACGCACTAGAACGAAGATTCAGTTCATGAAGAACCCATTGTACCTCAGACGTTCAATAAACATAAAGAATAACATGCAGGAGAAATTAGACAAAGGTAGGAGAACACATGGACCGCATTCATGCCACTCAAAGAAGCCACCGAGCAACCAACGTATCCGAAACTTCGCGTTCAGCTTTTCGATTCAACAGTCCTCACAGCGCTCTGTTATGCAGCAGAAATGTGGGCTGATAGCTCAACTACTTCAAGAATAAAAATCTAACCAGAATTCATAAGGCCTAGCCGGAATCCTCCGCTCAGATCTTCGAAACCTATCCCATGTTCGAGGCCCTGGAGAATGTGCATCAATAGTGAAATACAGATGGGCCGGCAATATAATAAGAAGAACATTTGATAGATGACGGGAAAAACAGTGGACAGTGCTCCAGAAGAATGCTGGCGTCCTCTTGGAAGACGATGAAACGATGGCTGGACGTGTTCTCGGCTACCGTCAACCATATGCACTTGCAGATGGGAACGGTTTAAAGACTACAGAGTGGAGCTCGTGGACGTCACCATATTCGAAGCAGATCACCACTATGAGCGACGATAGCGCAATAAGTTAACGGGTGGTGGTTTTTCAGAGACCCGTAATACCTGTGAAGAGGGGCCATTCAAGTGTCAAAGTGTCCAAGTAACTTTTACTCCACAAATTAAAAAAATGGCTTTGGAATCCCAGTAGGTGCAAAATGGCAAGAAGTTTTATTTTTTAAGCCTAAAAGTTTAGCATTTGGGTATACAAAAGTGATTTGCTAAGTAATCGTGGTTCACTAGTCAAATCTCACGATATTTCGAACTCTAGGAAGGCGCACTTTGAACTCGTCCGATAACCAGCTGCTCCGAGTGTTTTACAACTACTTGGTTTCTATACTCAGTTAACTATTGGTTTGATATATTGAACCAGACTTTCAGATTGACTTCAAGTTATGGTAAAAGTAGTAAATTATATTTTACTTTTACCTTATAACGTACTCAAAAGTGAACCATCCGATGCATACGTACTCCAGCACGATCAGAATGAAGTTCGGAGTGTCAGTCGGTTTGTAGACGAAGTTTGGAAATTCATCGTTCTGTGTGACTGCCGGAAGGAATTTATGCAGCCTTTCCATCTAGAAATGAACTCGAAAAGTAGACAACATATCGATGTATGGAACAAAGGAACTTCTTTTGCTGACTATCGCATCATTAGTAGTCAAGCTGCTAATAATTAATAAACGTAGCGATAATAACAATATTAGTGGCAAAATTAATATTAGTCGTAATAACAACTGTAAATCACCTTTATATGAACAACAAAAACAGTAGTAAATATTAGCGACATTATGTTAGTGTAAAAATAGCGGCGGATTCTGCTTCTTCCAGAGTTCAGTCCTAGTTTAGTAGTGTCCCATAAAGTACTTTTCTAAAACTTCATTCGAGTTTGTTAAAATGAAGCCCACCAAGCGAAGAATTTGGACCATCTTGCTTTATGAGTTAAAAGTTGGTGGCATAGCTTCGGAAACTATTGTGAATGTCATTAAAGCGTGGATCAGGGATAACCCTCTTAACTCACAATGTATAGATAGTCACTACTGTTATGCATCAAAGATAGAGTCTGCAAAACGGAGAACGTGGTGGGTGCCTATCGGCAGTTGACCACGACCATCAAAAAGTGAGAGTTAAAGCTAACGTTTTAAATAGCATTTGTGGAAGGACAGGAGAACTCATCATCTACTATTCATCAATCGCTCGTAAGTTGGAAATTATTGAAAAGCTGAGACTCGATGAATGGATGAATGTGATTTTAAAGAAGAGCTCAGAGACATCATTTTGATGACGTCTGCTCTGCACTTTTTCTACACCACAAAAACATTTGATTTCTCGATGACATTGTGGAGCAACCGAAGAATTTCATCAGAATTCTCTGACTGGAATGAAGCTCTAAAACACTTTCTAAAGGTGGATCCGTAGCAAATAAGGATATGATGACAGTTTAGTTATCACTGTGATATGAAACCTTGCATTATAGCTTCTTGAATCAGCTTCAAAGCGGACAAATGTTGTCATAAATCTGAGAAATATGTCGGCAAATGGGACGTCCGCAAACAACATGGAGTAACAACTCGCGATTACATTCATTCAAACAGTACACAGGAGACGCTGCAGAGGTTGCACAAACTAGCATATGAAGCTTCACCTCATGCGGCCTATTTATGTGACATACATATAGTCAACCTATTAATACTACTTCATGGATCTTAGTAACTGTCACACTTTCAGTGGAGAAATCTTCCACAATGAACTCTACGCTGACTTCGAAAAATTCATCGTTTTCCGAATCTCAGCATTTTACGCCACCTGAATCAGTAAACTTCCATTCTCTTGTAGATTTTCGAAGCTTCCGATTAATATCCATTGTTTTCAGGCCAGCTTGAAATAGGTATGATTTCTTCTTTTGCACGACCCATCTTTCACATCTTCTGTGTGGATCCTTCGTTAATTTCATCACATCCATCATCCATAAAGATCTTCCAACTTTTTACGTCCAGCATCGGCTGCTAATTGAGGATTTCCCTTTCATCATGAATGGCTTTAAATGCTGGTTGAGTCGATTCTCCCTGGAGTTCTGGGATAACAGAGCTAGAGCGTTCTCCCATAGATTGCAGTTCCGCCATTGATTGCAGAGAGTGAACTTTTCCCGATAAGTACTATTACCAATTTTCCGACCCCAAGGGAGATGAGAGGCCTGCTGAGCCCGGTGCGGAATTGAACAGCACCGTGCTTTTGATGGCCGACCTCAATGCCGCTGGGCTACTCGTCCCATAATATGTATAATAATTACAATAACTAAGAATAATAAATATATTCGGTAATGGAGGTATGCTACTAAAGATTCTTGGCAATAAGTAATACTATGATGGTACACTTTGCACTTTGACGGTAGCAGTTCAGATGGCCTACAGAAATGTCGTTGAAAGAGTTTTCTTCTCTTCGAATGAGATTTCAAAACTGTTATAAAAAGACACTCAATTAGTCTTGCACCTTCTCAGGACTTTACAAACTCATTTTTATTAATGAGGAAGCGGATATAATAAAGGGCATTTTTAGGGCGTTCAAACACTTTTGAAGAGAAATAATTAATCGTCTATGAAAGAGCCTGTTTGAAGGAAGTTTTTGCAAAAGAAGACGAAGTTGCTATGTGTTGGAGCCTATCAATCCTGAATTTGTGCTCTCCGATTTCCGAATAAAAGCTGGAAAAGAACCGTTACAGTGTGCTCAGTAGTGATGGTACTGTCATGGAAACCGTGGATGTCCTGTGAGCAAAACAACTACCCTCGCTGATAAAACAACGGCGACTTCGGAAATTTAGCTATACATGTTGACTGGAAGGCAATACTAAGAAAGAGATAGTTTTTAGTAACGTTAATATGAAGTATTTGTCATTTTAATGTGAAAGGTTTGAGTTCATCAATTTAAGAAATCCCACAAAAGCTACTAAAGCAAGCTTCATCTCAGTAAACAAAGCCGTTGGTTGATGTATACCATGTGGATTCATACCATTGTCATAGCATATCTCAAAAGATAACGATGTTAATATGAGCACAGAAAGAATTAAGTGGAACTGGCGGAGCAAGTTCGGACAGCTCTGCCGTTTTCACAGAGTATTGTTCTCGGTAAGGTAGATGTATTTTCATCTGTAGCCGTTCAGTTCATACCTTTACAACTTTCAAAATATAGGCGAAACATATCCTGCCCTAAATACAATGGCTTTGTATGGAACGCATCATAGTCAGGACTGCCCAGTATAGAACTTTAAGAAGAACACAACAGTTGAACTACACCGCTTGGCCGGAGATTCATCACAGCAGTTGCTTAAATTTCTATTAAGGAATTGGCGGCACATATATGAGAAAAAAGAGATCTACATACCTCATTAGTCTTTACGTGCATAGAGTGGTAAGCTGAGGCATTACTGGGATCCTCTTGAAACTCTGGCATCGAGCCGAGTATTAACCCTGCAAATTTCTGGTCCTTAAAATGATTTCGGGAAACTTATCGCTCATCATAAAGCGGATGGTGACCATTTTCATAATGCAATAAACCGTAACGATTTATTGTAGATAAAATGGCGTAATTCGTTAACATTTCTAGACTTCCTCTAGGTTTGCACCAACGGGAAAATAAGTTTCTACTGCACAACTTATCAAATGTGTTTAAGAAGGAGTGGAAAATTATTAAAGAACCCATCCTTGTTAATAGTAAGACTCACCGATAACACTGCAAAAGACGAATAGAACGGATAACAAAGCGAACACAGCCGCTGGGTACGACGACTGTGGATCTTCTAGGAACCTCCATGAGGACAAACGCAGAGAATGAAAATATGCCTATAGGAAGGCAAGTCAATAAAGGCACAAGTCAATAGAAGGCAATAAATCGAATTGTAGAAACTAATCAGATTAACAAGAATTCTCCAGGAACTCACTCCGTCAAAATCAGTGTCGCATTCTTCATAAGTGGTCATTGACTGCAAATGAAGTTTTCCACCGCTCGTACTCTTCGGCAATGCACAACAAGATGCCATCTGAATTCAGTCACTTCAAACATTACCTTTAACTTCAAAGACGAACCGTCAATTGGCCTCAGCATTAAGTAAAAGGTCATCGGGCTCTTTCGGCCTTGATAAAATACTGGTAAATTTTTTTCAGCTTTTTATGGCTAACAATTCGACGACTTTGCCGAGAGTCGTTCTTCTGTTACTATTCTGTGCTTTTTAAACCATGGAACGGACCGTATGCTGCTTGCATGAGGTCATACATGTTATCGGTTTTGTCATCTATGATCCTGGAATTGGGATGTTTAAGGCAAAGTGCATTTGTGACCGTGGTACTAGACAAGGAGGTCATTAGATAAAGGAAGCTGTATACACTGAAGGTCGCGAAGCGGCGTTGTCTCAACACTAGTGGTGGCCGAGTTGCGAGGTAAACATAGCCGTTTGGTGCTCAAAATGCGAGTTTTTCGGGTGATTTCGATTCGTTCGAAACGTTTAGGTCGTTTTTTCTTTCCTCAGCTTAGGTGATAAGCTGTTCATTGCTGTTGGGCGCCATTGAGAACTTCCTCACTTTGGGACTATGTTCCCACTTGCAGCGTCAAGAGTAGCTCAAAAAAAGCAGCTCACAATAAGCAAATGAACTTTCGATTTCGTTTGATCTCGGCTATAATGTGAGACACTGCTGTCTCATCAGGGATCTTTCCAACTTCGACTTCGAAAAAACTTACTCGACCCTTAATTCTTGAAAGGCCCGTCCTCACTGGTTGTGTAGGCCCCAGCACAATCACCATTTATCGGAGATTTGCTGGTTAAGCCATTGTGGTTCCCAGGAATCCCGAGGTCACGTTGGCCAAAGTCTGCTCCAGCTCTCCACTAGTACAGGCAGTAGCCACACTTGTGGATCAGAGAGAGATTTACCACCATGCGACTTTGATACTAGGACGGTGGTGGTTCCTGCTATTGGTTAACTCTTAGTTAGGCTTCTTGATGGAAAGGTCGGACTCGTTCTCAGCTTAGGACACTGCCACGGGAATGAATCCGGCCACTGTATATCGCAGTTCGACACCCAGGAACACCTCCCAGCCACGATGAGGCTGTAAACCGTTGGAAGGAAAAGCGAAACTAGGTACTCTTTCCAGAAAAAACAAAACTAAAATGTTTTATGATTGAAGATGACACTAATCGATAGAACTTGAGAGACATGCAAAATGAAGGACCCGCATGGCGTGGCGGTGAACGCGTTAGCCACCGTACCGTGCAATAGTATGTTCGGTCCCCACCGCAGACACCTGCGGTCCGGAGTTTTGTAAATATCTCAGCATCATTGTGGTTGTACCAGACATAATACCCTGCCGTGACAAATTGTAATAGGTAGTAAATAAAAAAAATCTTTCAATTCTTTGGGAAGAGAAGTTCATTAAAATATTAGAAATTTAGCCGTTTCATTCGTCGTCATGCATATGTCAATCGTTTTAATAAGTGAAGAATTCAAAAACTTACATGTTCGTGGCTGATGCGCCAGAATGCCAACTCTTCTTTAAACTTTTCAGCGCAAATGTTCTGAGGCTTGTGAAGGCTTCCTAAACATAAAATTTGCCTATGAGTTAACAATTCTGTTTAGAAAATCTAAGGGTGAAGAAGTCTTCGTGGCGAGCTACCGCGCTATTCTAGCAGTGAACTCTCGATCTCTTCTGATAGATTTCGATCATGTCAAACCGTCAATTCCCACAAGCTCATTCACTGAAAAAAAGACTGAAAATAAACAAAATAAAGACAGGAACCTGTTGCGAAAAAATCGACGATGTGATTAGCGATGATTGAATTTCGTTCCATATAGTACTCGCCCGTATTCGGATCACATCCATCCACAAGGGCCAACCTGGGTCAAAAATTTTGCTTCAGAAAGGAACATGTGCGAGCTCTTAATTAACAATTTTTCACCTTCTTTCTTCCTAAATATTTTGTTTAAATATTTCAGGACGTGATATTTTATTGCACCGATTACATAGCCAGGCATCCATTCATCTACTGTTATTACCATTTGCCAGCTATCACTGCTGCCTGTATCATCCATCTATCGTTGTCATCTATCACTACTACTGTGATCCGTTTACCTTTCTTCGTGGGAGGATTCAACAATGTCGTGCATCAGAGTCCGTTCGTCCGTGTATAGCTCACTTCTCACACAGAACGATTTGCCTCCGATATTTAAGCGCACATACGTTGCTCCCACCTCTTTCGACGCAGCTTCTGAAATGATCTTTCAGAACATCCGCAAAAAAACGACTGAGATCTGACGACTCCTGAATCTACTTTATTCAAGCTCACACAGCAAAATCACACCCATAGCTTCCTGACAAAGGGAAACTAAGCAACGATACAACTGCAACCTCAAAGGAAGCAATTTTTATTAACCACAGAACCGTTTGAAACAAAAATCAGAGTCACACTGAGATGTCTTTTAAAAGAAAAGGCAAATCCTTGCCCACATAGGCACCTATCTGTGAAAACTCTTAAATGTCACTGATTACTTTCATACTTTCAAATGTCCGACGAGATGAATGAGCGTTCACACGTGCCAAAACAAAATCTTTTCATCGTCTTCTATTCAATGTGCGTGACTTCAGCCCGCCTTCACCCTGACCTAAGGGTAATCTCTCGAGTGAAACCAAAATTCATCGCCTTATAGACGGAATGACGTCGCATGTAATGCAGCATGTGCGAGGCTGCACCTCAGCATACACACTTTCAAAATAAAAAAGATATTTATTTCGTTTTACATGTCCCAACGTCACGTATTTTACAAATTTCAGCGCTTTTTTTATCAGATTCGTCTTCCAGAAAAGTTAGTGACAATCTGCGACCACAAAGAGATGAAAGGTTTGTATAGCTCGTGCTAGGATCGAACCAGGACCTTGCTGGAATTGTTGAACGACATCTCTACATTTCTACTCCTTACAATTTAACAAGACCCAATGCCTCGGAGTGAGCTATGCAAAAAGATTAATGTTCCTATAGTATGAAAATTCGTCAATATCAACGACTTGTATATATGATATCCATCCACATTGCCCATCAATGAATTTCAAATGAATTTCATGAAAGCCCAAAAACACTATTACTTTAAAACGAAAGAAAAACGGTTAATTAAAACAATAAAGGGTAAAGGGGACTACATCAAGCATCGCTAGAGGTAACTGAAGCATATTTGTCTTATACAATGAACTATGGTGGCCTATCGAAGCAAAAGCAGTGTTTTATCCTTCACGATAAGTTTGCTACTAATCTGCCTACCGTAGAGGTATGGAAGCTCTCAGTAGGCCCGAGATATGGGGTCGAACCAATGACCAAATGTGTATTGCAGGGCATCGCTAATTATTGTGCTACACGTCCACTTTTATGGAATTGGTATCACTTGACTGCGCAAATAACCGACACTGCATTAAATACCACCGACATTGAAAAACAATCAATATCTTCGAGATTAATATATAAGTAGATTAGTCTGCTTTATATTTCAGCACATTTTGGCGTTTTGAAAATACGCAGTCTCAATGTGAATGCCAATAACGACCATCTAAAGGTGATCTGACTGGTAACGAAGGTGCTTTGCAAATGATATGAAGGGATGGGGATTCAGAACTCGCTTGCGCATTTCACGACCATTCGGCAAACCTGCTTGTATATCTCCTATATTTTTATAGTTTTTCACTTGCTTGTTCCGCTATCAAATTCTGTTCAAATTCTAGCATTTCTGTTACCAGCATCTTTGACCCCATCCGTCATCTGCGAAAGTCGTCGGATTCACGTTTTCTTACAAGTTAAGTTTTTTTTAAAAAAAAATTACATTTGAGGATATTCTTCTTCCCTTGAATATCGTTGAAATCCTATCGAGTTGATTATCTGCGAAAGTCGTCGGATTCACGTTTTCTTACAAATTAAGTTTTTTTTTAAAAAAATTACATTTGAGGATATTCTTCTTCCCTTGAATATCGTTGAAATCCTATCGAGTTGATTCTTGCTGGAATCGTTGGATAACTTCAGCAGAGCGTTCTCGTGTCTTGATCTTAGGGAGACGCTGGCCTTACGGATCAGAAAGAGTTTCTCTTGCGCAATTCTGGTGTCAGCTTTCCGGCCTATAAAATTGTGGGAAACCTGGCCAAGGCCCTGGTCGAACTGTGTACCACGCTCACGTTGCACGATATCTCCAACCGATGCGCCTCCCATAGCATATATACGTGACCATATTCATGCATACACGTGATATGACTGTTTGTATGCGAGTCATGTCCATGTCGACTCTACGAAAAGTTTGCAATCAATTTAAAGGAAACTACTTAGAAATTGACTACGAGCGCCCAAAGATTTCTCCTCGAAAAGTTTTTAAACCCATCCGTGAGTATACTTTAACCCACGACGAAATTCAACAACTATCAACTGGGTTGCCTCCCACCAAAAGCAGTCGAAGTCTCATGTGATAAACATGACGCTCACCATGTTCTTATTGAGAGAACTACAGTAGAAACCCTGTATTGCTACAGTGGTGAACGGAATGGGGTCACTTGAGTCCTTCGATACCGCGTGAGACTGCAAATGAGTTATATCACCTGTACTAATGCTTCGAAACCGACTTTCCTTGAACCTCGGTGTGCTTAATCAATACGTATTCTTTCTTTGATGAGCTTACACGAGGTTGATCATTATATCCACCATCAGCATCGTGTATAAAAGGGCACCACTGAATGAGTGTGCCTCATTCGAGGAGACGGACAGCTGAAGAAGACCTGACTCGACACGAAGGCGAAGCCGCCACATCGAGACGAAAGAAAAGCGTGGACCATCGACTCGGATCATCGGCTCTGATGAAGACGAAGACGTCGAAACGTTAGCCGATAATAAATATTATTATCAACCTCGTGTAAGCTCATCAAAGAAAGAATACGTATATCACCTGTAGACCGGTTGATTGTCGAGTGACACTAGCGGACGCCAGTAAATCTTCCATTTTTCCCTGCTGCGTGCAAGAGTAGCCCAGTGGGTTCTGCTCGCTCTAAGGACTCGTTGAGCATCATACCTTTCTTCCACTGTTTTCATAAAGAGGTCTGACAATCGGACCGGTTGTTTGACATCCCGAGGAATCCAGTCACTAACGGCTCTTCTCCATCGGTTGTCATTCATACGCATTATGTGTCGGGCCCACATGATCTTCGACTGTTTGGAGTACAGAACAGCATCTTTGATTTTTGATCGTCGACGCAGAACGCAGCTTCGGATCCCATCCCTTACTTGTGTCAAACGGGATACTCCTAGCATCGTCCTTTCGACTGCGCGTTCGATAACGCTGAGTGATCTTTCATTCTACTTACGCAGCCACCAGGTTTCTGACGCATACGTTAGGGCAGGTAGAACCGGTGAGTCGAAAAGGTGGGCGCGGAGTCGGGTGTTCTTTGTTCTCTTCACTACATCCTTGATGCTCTTAAATTTGAGGGCAATGTTAATAACGTTGTAGGATGGTGAAATCTTGATTGTGAAATTTTTGTACAGCTCACGAAAAATCTTTATGTAGGGAGTTCTTGACTCTCAAAGGTTTCCATGACTGCTTCAATCTCAGTTGAATCAAAAGCGTTCTCTAAGTCGATGAAAGTGAGACAGAGCGGTCTCAAGCAGATTGGGAAATAGTTGCCGATAATGTGTAGGTCACCCTTCTTGTACAATAACACGGTCATGCTGGTCTTCCACTGAGGAGGGACGTTGCATTCATACAGGTAACGTGTGAACAGCCGACCCAGTGTGTTTACGAGAGCTGGCGAGAGGTTCTTCAGATGTTCTGATCTTATCCTGTCCGGGCCTGGTGCTGTTCGATTTTTAACCGACGAAAAGGCATGTCGGATTTCGGAAGGGAGAGCCGGTGGTACAACATATTCATCGTATTTTATTTCATATGACGGGAGGTGAACGTGACTATCGAAGAGATCTGAGTAGGATTCGTATATGAATTGCTCCATTGCCTTTCAGGAGCCTGTAACTGTTCCGTCTGGGAGTTGGAGTACAATCATTTTGGTATTGTAATTGGTGACGCTTCGGTCGGCTTTGCGAATGCTTCTCTCATTCTGTGCAGCTTCGACCATTACTGCCGCTTTTCTCTCTTTAAGATCTTTTGTCGCCTATCTGAATTATTTCGCAAGTTCGGACGTTTGTTCACGGTTGCCTGGAGCTGAGCAAGTGTTCTATCGAGGACTGGCATGTAACTGTACATGCAATGAAGGTGCAGATCGTCCCCATGGTTCTTCGTGATGCAGGCAGCTTCT
The DNA here is from genome assembly GCA_009735665.1 of Angiostrongylus cantonensis. NCBI lineage: Eukaryota > Metazoa > Nematoda > Chromadorea > Rhabditida > Metastrongylidae > Angiostrongylus > Angiostrongylus cantonensis. Next base: position 103,086 of record MQTX01000207.1, read on the forward strand.
ATTGGCCCTCAGGTTTTAGCAGCCTCTCCGTACTCGTTCTACCCAAAGCTGCGAAATTGGGGGCTCTTTTGGGGTCAGGGAAATAAGGCCCGTTTTTTAAACTGCTTTCAGCATTTTGATACTCACGTATAGTAACTTCCACGACCGACTTTCTATTAACCTCGGCATTGATCAAGTAATTCTTTGTATTCTTGTTGAGCAAACAAGAATAACAAACAGCATAATAACACCTCGCGTTTGCTCAACAAGAATACAAAGAATTACGCGAGAACGCTCCTGCACACGCATGCATGAATGCGTCTAGCAAATACCGAAAGTATGTGCCAAATCGGCGCAGTAGAAAGATGGAGTCCATCCCCTGGATCCATCTGCGTCTCAGGTAAGCAAAGGTCCCTTTTGGTCCGTGATTAACCCCCTTTCCGCCACTTGGGGACGCGTCATGTAGCCTCGCGACTAACCGGTTCGAGATCCTTCACATGAGGGAGATCCGTTGGATGAGATATAACGATTAAATTTTGTCGGAATACAGAAGAAAAATCGCCCAGTGGAAAACGTTGCATTAGTGGCTGCAGGGCAGAATTTTTTCCCATTTAAACATGCTAGAACCGAGAGATACTCAAAATCTGGAGAACGCTCATCGAGCATCGAAGCTATATTTTCCGCTTTTCAAAATTTGGAACTAAGAACTATTAGAAAGAATTTTCAAGAGTTAATTGGTCAAACACAGGTGGATCACAGGTGGTAAAACCTTGGCATAAAACAGAATTAGAAATCTTGAAGAACAAGTGAAATAGAGCCGCTCCGTTTTCATGAGAAAAACCTAGCTATAATTAATCCATGCTCAATATGCCAAGAACTCGTTAATTTTAGCCCCGGAGTTGAATAATGTACTTGTGTGAATACGACGTAGTCGAGTCAAGTCGAGTAAATATAACAATAACGTACCATGTATGTTATCGGAATAGCACTGTTTCCAGCTGTCTCGCAGCATTCGAACGTTGCTCATTTTGTTCTTCACATCCGTCGGAAGTAGTTGCTGGAACGTAGAGTTTTACTATGCCCATATTGAGCTGTTCCCGTTTCAAAGCCAACTTGGCTAAATCGCCTCGTTGCTCGAGCGGAAAATACGCCTGGATTTCTGAGATCCGTCCACCGAATCTCTCTTGCTTTTAGGCCATTACCTACTGTAGTACACCCTTCAAAAATAATGCGATTTTATGACTAGCGTACGTAATTCCAGACTTTTAATGAGTTTCATTAAAAAATTGGAAATTGATGGAATAAGCGAGGGCATTTCGCCTGCTAATTTAGTGGAAAGAACGATTTATGATGATAGCCGATGCCTTCGGGAAAAAGGAATTGAAAACGAACTTTTATGAAAACCACTTATATTGAAGAGAATCACATAGTAGTCTACTGTCCAATTATTCCTTTTAATTGAACCTACTGAAAACACCAATCGAACTCTGCTGAAATTCTCACATTATATAATATAATATAAACTATAATGATACTGAGATATTTGCAAAACTGCGGACCGGTGTCTGCGGTGGAGACCGAATACGCTACTACCCTTCCTGGAGACGAACGCGTTCACCACCACACCATTCAGGTCTTTCGTTTCGCCTTTCTCTCAGCCGCGTTATCATCATTATAACTTGAAACATTCAGGTGATATATAATTTATTCAATTGACTGTGGTCCCAATGAAGTGCAATGAATACAATTTCCATGTTTTTCTCAACTATTCCATTAATATTACAGTTATAATATTATTACACACTGATCCTGCTTTTTAAACGAGTCTCTAGAGCGAGCAGCACCCACTGGACTACTCTTGCACGCGACAGGAAAAAATTGTGGATTTACTGTCACCCGCTCGAGTCACTGGGCGATCAACGGGACTACATGTGATACGGGTAACAGGTGATCTCCCTTTTTAAAAGAATACTGAAATGACATCTTATTGAAGCAACTAGCTCACGAGTGGACGGTATAGCACAGGAAAGACCACGTATCGGGGCAAATGCTCTCGAACAAAGACATTCAGAAGAAGCTCCTTCTCTTAAGGATAATTTTCACCCGACCTCTACATCAATAATCAATTTTTTCTAAAGTTAGTAGCGTGAAACAGGGGTTTTTTTTACAGAACTTTTGCACTACTAAAGTTGGGGCGCCTTAAGTCGAGGTGCTCCATTCTGCTGCATACGACTCGATGCGCTTACAAAGACCCACATTGTGAGAATGAACGGCTATGGTCAATCGACTGCAATCACTTCGGGTGTGAAGAAGGCAAGGTTGCCGAAACGTTCGATAAACAACTTTTACAATAACATCGCGTCAGCTTATTAATTTAAGAATGGATTGAACTTCTCTTTTCTACACCAATGTCCATGCACGCACGTGTGCGCGTATGCAGACCATTTTTTATGTTCACGTTAATTTTGCAAAGAGCCTACTGTCAGGCGTTTGCAAAGAAATTGCGGAGCAATTCATGGTCATCTCCTATAAAATATGTCGAAGTCGACTTCAAGAAGGTCAGTTACTCTTGAACGTACTTATCCGTCTATCGCAGACTACGTAAAAACGATTGCTATGCCGTTGCCCAGAGTTGAAAAGAGTAAGATAGAAAACTAGACGGTTGTCGACTGTGTCGAATTTTTGTCAACTCTCAATATTTTTCAGGGAATAGCACTTCAACATGGAGATGTGAGTGATACCTGTTCGTGTCACTCGTGCTTGCAGGAATTTAGTGAACGACCCAACCACAATTTTGCGAAAATTATAGTGTTTGCAGATTTGAGGATTTGAATGTTTCCGCAAAAACCTAGCCCCATAATTTTAAAGATGATCTGGTTTAATCTTCAACACAACCTAAAGATGACAAATAGGTCTAAACGAATAGCACTTTGTTGCGATAAAAGGAAATAAATTAAAAACTTATTACAAGAGATGTGCACCGTCCAATGATTTCATTTCAATCTAGGAAGTCTCCTGCAATATAGGCTATGATGTGTGCTTTTAGTAGAATGACGAATAGATCTCAGTCAGAGTTTTAAAACCGACTTTATTTTAACTTCGGCATGGCTAATCAGTATCTATTCCTTCATGGATAAGCCAAGATGAAGTTGATAAAACTACTTTGGTCGGTTGTTAAATTTTTATTGGGCTTAATAGTAGCCGATAATGATACCCACTGCTGTAGGATGGGATGTCTGAAGAAGAATAAACGACTATTCGCGGGCAGTCGATTAATCAACAACCGTCCTGGATAAAAGAGCACTGAGACTGAGGTTAGTTCGTTTGGATAATGGTCCAGTTCAGAAGATTGGACTCAGTGTGACGACTACGGACAGTCAGCACTTATGCTAACGAGTAAGACTTCTTTGTTGTTTTGTTTTGGAAGACATTAATGCAGGTGGTACAAATCTGTTTCTCACAAAAACTTCGGCACATAATTTGAATATGACACGTTGGAGAAATCTCAGAGAAGGATTTACAACATGTTTTTAAGACAACCTAACATTCCATGCTTGATTCAAGTGAAATAAAATAAAAGCCGACTCAGTAAAGTTTTCACGCAAATGTTCTGCACCTATATCTTTCTACTATGAATAACTTCTTTTAAGAATTTTCAGTCAAATGTTTTGTGTATTTCAAAAAATGTTGGCCTTTTAAGTTGAAGAGACCAGCAACTTATTTCTACACATTTTCCGAGTGTGAAAAATATTGGTCAGAAATTGCTTCTTAGAACGTTGACGTGGAGAAGGGAAGAAGCCCTCAAGGAACGAGAAAGAGCTTGTAAGGGGGAGGGATTCGAAGTGATGTTGTGGGGAGATGCTTCTGGATTGTTCGGTCATATTTAAGGGGAGCCCCGCAACAGGATATTTGATTAGGAACGCCTTTTTCCACGTAATCATCCGAGAAGAGACAACGACTACAGACTGAAGCTGTGACTTCTCTTTATTGCCAAGGGCATCGTGGGTAAAACTACTTATTGAGAGGAAGAGAGAAGAAGTTCTGGTGAAAACATAGCATTTTATATAGTTTGACATAACAGAGCATCAAAAACACACAGTGCAATTCATTTATACTTAAAACATAGTTGCAGTTGCCCAAGAGCATATCCCACTTCTCAAGGGATATTCTAACACACTCGGTCGTCTCGCAAACCAACGCTGATTTCTTGATCATCAGAAGTTTTGAGGAATTTACAACTTTATGGAACTGAGTTTGAATTAACTGCATGTGTAATTTTAATGCAGCGTTTTTCATGACTGGAAACTTGACAAACAAATTTAAGTTTTTAAAGTTTCCAACGCAATGCAACAACCGAAAGCCCAAACGACAGGTAGGCACGGTACACCAATGGATTCTTCAGAACGAAATCACGCTTTATAATTCTGGCCGTTTTTCTAGATACCAGCCTCAACAAAAAAAAAGCGGAAAAAAAACAGTTCCGTAAACACTAGAAAAGAAAAGCTTTATTGTAGTAGAATATGATATCTGACATCCGGTAGGCAAAGAATTGTAAATTCCAGCGGCTCTTATTCTAACCAATGAACTATATCTTGGGTTGAGATATGTTATTTTGGATTTGAAAGTAGCCATTATTCTTGCAATAAAATGAAAGTTTTCAACTAGTGATCAGTAAGGTGAAAGAGTAATGTGGTAATCCCCTGGAGGGCAGCTCGTTTATGGGAAGAGGCAGGAAAAAAATCGCACTGTCGCTCTGTACTAAATCCTGCCTCTTCTCATAAATGGACTACCCGCTATTGCCCGCGGATTGCCATTCTTCAGTTTCAATGAAATCAATTTCGACCGTTTTGTGTTAAATGTGAAAATGTTGAATGGTAAATTGTATTGCCGTTATGCATGGTGTTTTCGTCAAAGATAAATAGATGAGGTAATAGTTCTTTTTTAAGCTAGTGAAGAAACTTATAAAGCGTTTCCGAGAACATCTGCAGTGACTCTATTCGTAGTTATGAAACGAATATGTGGACCAGAAAACTGAAAGGAAGGTTAGGAGAGGATGGATAAATTAGGGCGACAACGCCATTTACACGAAGCAACGGAAAAATTAACAAAGCAAAACGCATTTGATAAAAATGAATCAAAAAAAAATGAAGCCATTGGAGATAGCAGAGAGCATTCCAAAGGAGCGAGCATGGCCACGCAAACGCAACCATCTAGGATTTTTGTCGGAACTGTCTCCTTTTCTCATTATGAGTTGAAGACGTCTGTTGACTCTCGCGAAACTTTAGAAATACTTTTTTTGCAAAATATTCCGAATACGGTTTTCTATGCGAGTTAGTGGCAAACAATGTCACCTAACTAGATGTGAGTTCATTATATATCACTGTGAGCGCTTTCTTTACTATTTGGCAAGTTTTAGATGATTTCGACAAGAACTCTCATGCAGATGACGTGATGATGACAGAGCTTTTGCGTCGGAGTTCTACGCCGCTAGCGAGAGTATTTCTCTTCAGCTGGTCTAAGGGAGACTGAATGCTTCAGCGGTCTGTACAAGAGTGAAATGATTCATTTTGAATATGAAAGCAGCACGTGATCATTGCGCTCTGTTATACTCCCTTTCCAAGTCTTTGTTATTGTCAACTATGAGGAAGCTTCTCTTGACTTATTCGATAACATGATCCGTATCGTTCCCTTCTCCTGAGAGATTTACTGCTTGGACAATGTGAGTAAACGAGTTAAATGAAAACATATGGTGACCAATTTGGAGTATTCAACGAGCTTTTTTTGCAGGAGTCGTGTAGGGCCATCACTTATTGCACTCGTTACTCAGTCTCGAGCTATTGTCTATCCAAACGTGCAAAATAAAACTACCATAGAATAGATACAATAGCAACTAAAGGATTAGGAAAAGGAACAAAAGGACTTCTTTCCCTCATCAATCCGGTATAGCATGGAGTAAGACTCATGGCCTGGTACCAGCTGCATCTAAATTTAAACACTCTGTGTTTTGGTCTGCGTCAATCCCCTGTCGATCAGCTGATGACTGTCATGTGGCTATGCTATGCTCCACTGCTATGTCATGTGGCCAGACAACCAACTAAGTCGAAATCCATCACCCGGCAGAGACTCGTGGGAATATAATAAAGTTATGCGCTGTGCATTAAGAGAAAACCAAAGTATGGTTTATGGACGAAGTGCCAAGGGCTTTCAGTTTGATCATATTACTACTGTATAGCAGCTTTTAGGTTATGCCTGGTATACGATATTACTATTTATCATCAACACTAAAATCTTTCTTTCAATCCAGAGCAATAAATTATTTATTATTAGAAATTTATTTCGAGACGTTACTATTTGAAAATCAATTAGTGCAATTGCAGGTAATATTCCCTTCCAGATTCTTTTCGTATCCATTACCTTCGTTAATGTTAATACCACTGCGAACAATGTGAGTGACTAAGCGTGGATCGATTCCTCAATGAGCGTTAGTCGCTATGTCGCCTTGTCCAATTGAACGAGAAAGACCTTCAAAAAATAACGCGAGATTCCGAAAATTATGGCCCACTGAAGGAAGGGATGATCCAAGCAGGGGTGCTATTAAAGAAATAACATTTTGCACAAAAAGGATTTTCTAACAACGGAACTGTTAAAATAACAGTTGTTCGGTCTGAAACGCGCTTTCTACAGCATATGGGGGAATAATGAACGATCGTGTCCATTGACGAAATGGAATGAAAAAGTGAGCGACTATCCAAAGTATGTGGAAAGAAGTGAAATTTTTCATGGTAATCATAACTAGAGAATTCCGTGCCGTTGATCGGAGCGAACTACACCGTGAGAAGAAAGCAATTATTGTGCGTTTAAGAGGTAGAGAAGAGTGGATAGGCAAGTGGAGGGCTCGATGAAATAAACCTGAGGGAGCTCGCTGTTTATAAGCCTAGCGCCATTTCGTTGGAAAACTGCACTTTTGTGCCGCGCATCCTTCTTCCATGTAATTTTGGTCCACAAACAAACGAAAAATCAACACAACATGCGGAATCTCTTCTGAACAACAAAATTATTAAGTTTTTTATGTATGAGAGTGAGAATACTCGGCTTTTGTTGATATCGGACCCCATAATTGCTAATCAAAATTGGTTACCCTAAGCCAATTGTTGTTGTAAGAACTTCCTGCTTCGTAGAGTTTTTTTCCGACGAAGAATTCAGTTTTTTGTTTTACAAAAGGCATATTGTCAATTTCGGATTAATTCGTATTGGGGGCAAAATTTGGTTGGGATGTGCATCGAAGAGCAATTTAAGTAATAAATCAGTCTCACTTAAACTAATGCCACCATCCATAAATGCGAAAAGCACTCGTGTCATACGGCTTTTAATGTAAAGACCAATCTTGCAAACCGCTGATTGTCCATAGACTATTGCCATCACTTCCACTACCGCTTTCACAACCACCCGATTAGGAAAGGAAGCTCGGATGGCGGCGGTGGCTATAGGACTGGCGAGGGACGTGACAGCCCATTTGCACAGCAACCGTGGAATGCATGCATGTCTTATACAGAAAGACTCGCAATAACTTGAAGAGAAAAATCTCCTCATTAGCTCTTAACCTTGTGCTTACTATCTCCTCTGCCCGTATCGAGCGTGAATAGAACTAGTTAATTATTAAAGTTGCTCTACTTCGTGAGAAGACGCTACACGGGACCTTTCCTAGTTGACACAGGGCAACCTTTCGACACTCAAACTTGGGATTAAATCTTTATATACATAAAGGTAACAAGAATACAACAGGAATAACAATAGAAGAATACTGGCGTAAGAATCAGGCAATGAAGTTGGACGTAAAACCCGAAAGAAACTGCCAGGCCCCCAACCCCAAAAGAGGGCGGTGCTAGCCGTGCGTGGATACGTCCATGCGAGTCGTTGGTGGCAGGGTCATGGCCCGGGTCGCGGGATCCATTCCCCAAGCAATGAGACGTACCCAACGGCATGCCCGGTGGTGTGACTGATGGCCACGAGATGCTGTGTCTAGTGTGGTATTGTGCCAAAGGCCGTCTCCATCGACCCATTAAATATATCTGTTAGGTGGACATAGAATTAACCGCTTGATAGGGAAATTCTCTATACGAAGTTCCTTAGGACGGGATCAAAATATTTACGTACTACAACATTTGCCAGGCAACTTGAGAAACAGTAGATACGATCTTCGATATAGAACATGCAGTAATAAGAAGAAATAGTAACTATTCCAGGGATAGTTGCTATACTCCCCTCCCCCATATAAGATTATTGCACTGAATTTAAACAAGTGAACAACCAAAGTTTACTTAATGGAATGACATTTCTAATAAATGAGGTTTTTGTGAAATGGTGACTGCATGTGAAGTGAAGAAAGAGGGGGAGAGAGAGATTAGGGGTGGAGAATGACTTAGGCGTACGTCATTCTCTAGCAGAGTTCTACATATCTTACGTAATGGACGAATGGGAGATGCGAGCTTCATCCTAGTTAGGTTCTTCTCCTTTCTTCTGTTTGTTAGACTCGGATCTTTGCGATTATTCGAATATTGTTACGACAGAATGATGATCTCTAGGAATAAAGTGAAGTACGTGTAGAAGAATACAGTAGCGTAATTGCTGAATATTATTCGTGTGAGTCGATGGTATATGTTAGGTAATAATTGGTGGGTAGGATTGCAGAGAGGGTTAGGTTGGTCGCCATCGTACATTAGAAATTGTTGGAGTTCGTAAGTAGTAGAACTCGTTTCCTGTTTCATCCTGCTGAAGGAACTGCTCATCATTGTTAGAATCTGAATTGAGTGAACGGTGAGGGTACGGGGTCGTGGTCGTAAGTTATAACGTTCTCTCGATCTTTTGTGCAGCTCCACTTCGTTTTTGATGTCGTGACTTAGAACAGCATTTGACTCGTCGTTAGTCTTCATAGACTTCATTTGGTTGGGTGTTTCCCAGTTCTAAGGGTATAAGTAAGTTAACAGGTCTTCTGATTATTCGTCCATTAGGTAGCTTGACGTGTGCTTCTCGTATGGCTCCACTCTCTGATGGTTGGAGCTTTATGATACGGCCCATTCTCCAGGTATTTCGAGGTAGCACCGGTTCGTAAATTAGTACCACTGTACCAGTCGTTGGTGGGATTGTTGTGCCTCTTTTTTTTTAATCAAAACTTAGTACATGTGCTACTCGGATGCTATTTAGGTACTGTTGGCTCCAAATGGTCCAATACTGTTCCGTTAATTTTTGACTTGATGTCACAGCTGCTACCGCGTCCTGTCTGGTGCGTAACAGAGCTAGTTCGTGTGAAGGAATATAATCTTCATCCTGTTCTTGGACATTTGTGGATTCGAATGGATATGTCAACACTATATCGCGTTAGATGAAATCGATTGGACGCAAGATTACTAGGTCATCAGGTTTTTCTTCGATGTATGTGAGGGGTCTGTTATTTAGGCAACCCTCGATCTCTACCAAAAGGGTTTCTAATTGTGACGTTGTTGGAATCGTCTTCTGCAACATTTTGTAAAGTGAATGTTTCACTGATTTTATAAGATGTTCATAAAATGCCCCTTGCCACGGAACATAAGGTGTAATTGTTCTCCACGTGACTGCTTTCTTTGCTAATGTCTTCGTAAACGAGGCATCATTGGTTATTGGAGCAATAGCAGTTCGTAAGATTTGTTCCGCTAAAGTTCGGCGTTATCGGAAGTGATCGTGTTTGGTACACCCTCCTGGCAAAGAAACGGCGAAGTGCTAGTAAGAGTTCGTCAACTGTCATATTTTGAGCTAGTTCTAGGTGTAGCAGTCGTGTGGCTGTACATGTAAGAATAATTCCATAGCCTTTCACTAAAAATCTTTCTTTGTAATCTAATGTTTTTTTTGTAAACGAGGCATCATTGGTTATTGGAGCAATAGCAGTTCGTAAGATTTGTTCCGCTAAAGTTCGGCGTTATCGGAAGTGATCGTGTTTGGTACACCCTCCTGGCAAAGAAACGGCGAAGTGCTAGTAAGAGTTCGTCAACTGTCATATTTTGAGCTAGTTCTAGGTGTAGCAGTCGTGTGGCTGTACATGTAAGAATAATTCCATAGCCTTTCACTACGTCTTCTGCATTTTTCATTGACAGCGGACCAAAGTAATCCCAACAATGGTCGTGATCTCTCACCACTCTTCTCTTTGGTAGGTCGTCCATTGTTGGGTACTTGTAAGGCAAGTTGTTCATTTTTTGACATGCATCGCCTTATAGCTTTCCTTGACAGACGTCGTAAACTTGCGATCCAGAATCGTTTTCTGACGTTTGCCATTGTTTGACTGGTGCTGCAGTGAAACGGTAAATGTGCGTCGTTTACTGTAATTTCGGCAAATCTTGTGCTTCTGTGAGCATTGGTTGTCGTTCTTCGAAGGGAATATTTGCTTTATTTAAGCCTCCATTGCAGCGGAAAATTCCATGCTGATCTTTAACAATACTAAACTGATGAAGGTACCTCTTAGGCATTCCGAGACAGGTGTTTCGTTGGTGGTTTCATATGATCACTCTCAGTGCTGCTTCGTATTCGACTACCGTAATGTATGATTGTGAGGATGCTAGCTCGATCTCTGGAATAGTGCGGCGAATCCTTTCTCGCAATTGAGGTTTCACTTTCGCTGTCACTGTGTTGAGGAATCTCAAAGCATATGCCACTGCGTTTTGCGCTGTTATTAGTTGATTGTGTTTTGACCAGCCCAGTAATTCCAGCTCCGGTTGGTCAAAAGTGGTCATTGCGGTAGAATTGTAGTTCGTTTCCACATCTTGTGGTATCCTAAAAGGATTGATTTCCTTCTGCAAATCTGGCTCTCTAATGAGATCGGGTCCTATCCACCAATAATGGCTCTTCAAGCGTTGCGCAATCGGCTGGATTTTGATCTGTGGGCACGTGGGCAAATTGAATGACTTTTGCAAAAACTTTGCAAAGCCTTGTCTATCCGACGTATTTCCCTGATGCGGTTTTTTACTAGTACTTCCGCTGATTTTTCTACATTTCGTGATTGTATCCGGCTTAGTGCAATTTTCGAGTCGGACATAATTAGTATCTCTTGAATAAATACGCGGTCTTTCAAAGCTGTATGTATTGAGTGGGCTAGACGGACTGCCATAGTTACAGCATTTAACTCAAGCTTTGGAATAGTGGTAACGTAGTTGATTGACTGAAGTTTGGATTTTCCCATGAGGAGAAACGAATAATTATTTGATACTAAACAGGCGCAAATTGCCATACATTCCTTGTTGGCGTCCGCAAAGAGGATTAGTTTGGCTTCATGTTCGAGTTCGGCAACACACCGTGGGATACAGATTTCAAATCCATTTAGGTTTCTGACTACTTTTTCCCATTCGTCGGCATGTAGTTTTGAGAGCGGTATGTCCCACGTATAATCGAGGCTCCAAACCTTTCGAAGAAATTGTTTTCCTCATACTGTTAGTGGTGCGAGCCATCTTAAGGGATCGTAGATTGCTTCTACTTGTTCAGCCACTGAACGCTTGGTCAGCTTTGGTTTGTATGGATATTTGCAGGAGAGAAGTAGTTTATCGTATTTCGAATCCCATGCTATTCCTAGGACCTTTTGTTGGTTGCTTAATGTCACGTCCTTTGAGGGAATCTGTCGAAAAAGTTCTTTATTGCTCGACATAAACTCCCGTAAATTCATGCCCAAATCTTTGAAAATTTGCTTTGATTGCTTAAATTTGTCCATGGCCTCTTTTAATGACGAACTTGTGACGATAAAGTTATCGACATTTGCATTGTTCATAAGTTCGTGGGCGAATGCTTCACCGGACACTTGGATCTCTAAGTGATGCTTAATTGTTCCTGCTAGCAGGAACGGTGAGCAGTTGAGGCCAAAAGTTACCCGTGTGAATCTGTAGGTAACTTGGCTTTGTGGCTCGCAAAGTTGTGAAATGTCGCGAACCCATAGAAACCGTGTAGCATCTCTGTCGTGCTCGTGGAGTCGTACTTGCAAGAACGCTTTCTCAACGTCTGCAATCATTGCAATATTTACTATGCGAAAACGAAGTAGAGTATCGCATACTCGAGGAAGGAAGACTGGCCCTTGGTGGAGGGCGCTGATACTGGATGCGCGGATGCATCGTAAACGATTCGTAATTTTGTGGTTTCCTTATGTGGAGTTACCACGGCGGTAGATAGTGAATAATTACACCTAGTCGGCGTATCGATTCATCGACTTCCTCAATAATGTTCTCGTTTAGCTGCTGTATTATAGTTTCGTTATATTTCTCTAGCAGGGAAGGATTTTTCGTTAGAGTGGCGATTGTCGCCTGTAGGCGCCGAAATGCCATGCATTTGTTCTCAGGGAGTGTGGTTGAATTGTTCTTCCACGGAAGTCTCACAAAATAACCATCCTCACGTCTCTCTATCGCTTCCGCAAACTGTTTCCATATTTCCGCATTTGGCTGCTCTTATTCTTTTATTTTCGATCCCGTAAATTCGTAGTTCGTTGGTGATGAAAGAACGGTCAGATCCTGTATCGAGCAATAGACGTATTGGTTCGCTTGTCTGAGTGAATGGGTTGAAGATCCGCGCTTGTCCTGCCACTACTTGGACATTCGTTGTATTTACTTTCATCGCGTGAAGTATGACCGTATCGTTCTGATAGTTCTGTTGTGATTCTACTGGATTGATTTTTGATGGCGTAGCCTTTTTGCTTTTTGTGGTGGTGATAGGCCGCTTTTGTTTGTCTGTTTAGCCTACTTCTGATTGATTAAGTTGTTCTCTTGACGGTTCTTGCTGCTTACGAATAGACGTGTGATGTCCACGTTTACCGCACACTCGGCAGCAGCACCCGCCCTTGCAAGCTGATGTTTGGTGAAACTTTGACCCACAATTAAAGCAAAGGTTTCTATCTTTCATAATCTGCGCTTTTTCTTCACATGTTCGCACTCTTTTGCAGTCAACTGGAAGGTGTCCCATCGTCTCACAGTAGAAACATGGAAGATTCTGGTTGTAGTCATGTGGGTTTGAGGTATAAAAGGCTGTTGTAGGGGTCTATTTATAGTGCCTCTCAAATCTTATGTAATGCTGACGTTTCTGCCCAGCTGCTGTTGTATCCTGAGCTCCTTGCTTATATATTCATTGATAGACTTCAAGAGATCTTCGGTTTTGTATGTTTTACCCGACTCTCGACTCCATTGATCCAGTGCATGTCTTTAAATATTTCTCGTAAATTTCGTGAGAAATTGATTTTGTAGGTACGTGGTGACCAAAAATTCTCCATCGTGTGCCAGTTGGCTTACTACTGAGAACAAATGCTCGCACAATGTCTGCTGATCTTCCAGGCGGTCGCTGTTCGCTTTAGTAGTCTGTACTCTGTTAGGTAGCTCGTCTAGGAGATCTTGTCTGCTACCGTACTTATGCTTTAGATGGGTGATAACCATCTGGTAGGATTCTCCCGTTATTCTGTAATGGTTGACGAAAGCTTTCGCTTTTCCTTCAAAAGAATCTAGTAGATCGTTCATTTTCAAGTCATCCATTCTTTGCGAGTGCACTGAGTGGTTGAACGCTTCCCAAAATGTATCCCACTCCCATAGTTTCCCGCTTAATTTAGGAATAGGGATAGTTGGCAAGTTTACTGCTGGAGGACTGAAGTTTGTTCTACTCGAGACGTCTTTTGCATCTTCTAAAGTTCTCTTTAGTTTGAAGAACGTGAAGAGATAACGTGTCGCTCTATCAAGTAGCTCGAGTGTTCTTTCGGTGTTTGCACTAATTATCTCACGTTAATCCTCTGTTGGTAAGATGTTAGGGTCAAGATGATCCGCTTCTTCATTGTACTTATCCAGTGCTGTCTGGACGTTTTCCATTTCGAACTGGATGGCGAGTGTTGCATCTGGGATCTTTTCCCTTAGCGTATTGACGTAGGAAATCCGGTCGACTTCACTATAGGGAGCTCTACTTGGGACGATGTTAGGTCTTCACTCTCGGCGAGATTATTTAGCAGCCCTTTTTAAAGCCCCTTGACGTGAGGACATTGAGGAAGTCATTATATAACGAATGTAAACGTACTTGTTTCTCGGTTTGGAGCTGATTGTCCTGCGACTTCGTCACAGTAGATTGGTCGTTGCAGCAGACTATTGATTTAGCCAATGCACCAAAAATTGTCGCAGTTGGTAGCGGAATTTAGGCCTTCGAGTCAGTTCTAGACACCGAATAACCACTAGCTTTAAGCAGAATGCTCGACTTCGTGAGAAGACGCCACGTGGGACTTTTCGTATTTGACATAGGGCAGCCTTTCGAAACTCAAACTTGGGATTCAATTATTACATACACAAAGGTAACAAGAATACAACAGGAACAACAATGGAAGAATACTGGCGTAAGAATCAGGCAATGAAGTTGGACGTTGCTGTGTTAGTGAAACTCTCCTTTCAGACATGTTCCAAATTATCTTTCGTACTAACACAGGTAGTGTGAAAAAAGTTGACAAATAGACAAAGCAGTAATCTAAATATTTTACAGCCATTGTTCACGCGACCACAACTTGCAAAACTCGATACTCACAACTCTAGCTCTGCGGAATCTTGGTGCTAAGGAGCTTTAAATAAGATGCTTTAATAAAATCCGAACAAAATATGACAAAACCGAACAAGTGCAAGACTATAAAAGTTATGCGAAAATGTTCAAAATATTTAACTATGTTTAAACTAAGGTTACAATATAGTAGGAAATATAAAAATAACAAACAACCTCCCCAAACAAAAAAGTAAAGCTCCAAATTTCTTGATGTAAATGGAAAGACCAACCTGGCGGTTTTTCCCTTCAAACGTCGCCATAGATGAAGGCACACAAGTACGCTTCATTCGATATGACAACATCTTTTACCAAGGATGGATGGTTGGGGGGATAGCCGTGGTGATGACGTGCTCTCCGTCACCGTCCTACACAGACCGGTCGCAGTTCACCACACCACAGGCTAGCGCTCGAACTCCGATAAATCCTAATATGAATAGAAGCTTATCTCCAAAGATCGTAGAAACTTGAACCGTAACGAGCAACTTTGGCGTGTTGAAAAGAGACATTATTCCGATGGATATCAATTTTTCAAGAAAAAAAGCCCAGAAAGGAACAAGCGCTGCTTAGATCCACTTTTCATTATAAATAGAGAGAGGAAATGGATTTTTTCAAGGTTAGATTGGAGAAACTTAACAACGACATGCATGGAAAGGAATGTAGTTGAAGGTGAAACAAATCATCTAATAACACTGCACTTGTGTACAATTCCATCAGAAAGCGCTAAACTTTTTAGAACTTTTTCAGAAGTAAAGTAAAACTCCAGGGGTTTCCTGACATCAATGGCTCGTAGTCGACGATTTTGGTTTCTCGACAACTTCCTGAGCTTGGGAACAGCAGACCCAGCAAATTTGCGGTAGCTCACTTATTTTGGAGTTATACCCAATTTTTTTTAGAAACACTACACTTGTTTTAAGCCTTCTTAAAATGCGCAAATAGTTAAAAAAAATATTTCTTTAGAATGCATGACTTTTCGTTTACTGTCTATTAACTTTTTAACAACAGAATATTTATGAAAAATACAACCACAATGGTGTTGAGGTATTTTCAAAATTCAGACCTCAGACCAGATTCATACCAGCTATTACCCTTTCTAGGTTTCATTTGTTATCTCCTGCCCCACTGGGACCCTTGCCTTGTCCTTAAGTTAGTCAGTTTTTTTTAAGAAAATTGGTGCAGTCATGGACATGACAAGCATCAACAATGCCTTTGCGTAAGACTTATTCAATATGATTCAATATGTGACGGAATAAAACTACTTGTTGTTTTTCTTCACTAATCAGACACGAGGTTGTTATTACAGAATTTATTGAGATACAATAGCTGACGTTTCGGCGGTTTCGCCTTCTTCCCCACTGGGACCCTTGCCTTGTCCTTAAGTTAGTCAGTTTTTTTTAAGAAAATTGGTGCAGTCATGGACATGACAAGCATCAACAATGCCTTTGCGTAAGACTTATTCAATATGATTCAATATGTGACGGAATAAAACTACTTGTTGTTTTTCTTCACTAATCAGACACGAGGTTGTTATTACAGAATTTATTGAGATACAATAGCTGACGTTTCGGCGGTTTCGCCTTCTTCAGAGCTTGGAAAGATCACCTTTCCTTTCTTGCTTATTGAAGAAAAACATTGAATTATCAGTCAATGCCGAGGCTAACAGAAAGTTGATCTTGGGAAAACTATTTGTATTTTGCTCACCAGTATCCGTTACTTCCTGCGCTACTTCGTGAAATCCACCACGAGGTGTACGCATACTTGTCTCCAGCTGAAGGCTTAAGTTCTTTTCAGCTTCGAGTGAGACATATATGGCTCGTACGTGGCGACTGTATTAAGATACAGGCGTTATTATACGTGTGTTTCATTTATAGGTCACTTGGTGCAGTGAAGAAATAGCATGACCTGTTCACTTTCGTCTCCTTCTATAATTTGCAACCTTTCAGTTCTCAGTATTGCTGGGATTGTCCGGAAACGTATTTCTGTTCGGATTTTCTAGATTAGATCCACTACTTTCAAACAACATTATATGCCTTTGTATCAATGCTGCTTACTATTTCAAAGTGCAGGCTCGCTGTAAAATTTTTCCGACACTGCCGTTGTTGCTAAACTGTTTACAACAGTTCCAGAAAATCGAAAACCCAGTTAAGAAAGAAGTACAGGAAAAAAGCAAGATTTGATTTTATATCACCTGTATCACCTGTAGTCCCGTTGATTGTCGAGTGACTCGAGCGGGCGCCAGTAAATCCTCGTCAACAATTCCATTCAGCATGAGAGCCGCTAGAGATCGTTGTGGACTTCTACTTCATGCACGATATTTGCGATGAGATTCGAAGACGTGGTGACTTGGAGACGACTCATTTTTACCAACAACCATTAGATATTTGAAGACACTGACTATCAGATTTGTTAAAGAGCTTTGAAGAAAATTAAGACTAGTGAAAAGTTTCTAAGCATTTTTATCTGGTTGGGAAGTGAAATGTCAGCAAATGAATACCGTGTAAAGTGAAAGAATATCGAACAAGTTTTCTGACTCCAATCAACAGCATTGTTGCCAGTTTAAACCCTCACCAAAATGCTCTCTAATGTCAGATTTGAATCAGAAAACAGTTTTGAAGCGGTTCTCGTGCCAACGCCCAACTAAAGGTTGCAGAACGTACGCTGCAAGGGCTGAGAAAATTTGGACAGAAATCTTTTTCGCATAGTGCTTTGGTCTCGGAGTACCGTAGTTACTCGGTAACACATATGAAACAGTGCAGGAAGAGTCTGCAGAGGCTAGACCCAAAAACCAAACCACTGTTGAAAATAGCTTTGGAAGAATTGGAGGCCTCAGTACCACAAAATGGGAAATTGATAAAATCGTTGAAGTTCCATCCGCTGGAAACATTTCCAGATACTGATAATTCATGCTCAGAATAATTAGCCTACTATAAGTATGTTAACACTTTTTGCAGTTAACGGCAAAGAGAAGTGAAAACTTAGGGAAACATCACTCGATTATTGATTGCATATTGTAACCAAAATTTGCCAAAGCACTTCTCGAAATTAGAACGATTGTCTTGAAATCGTAGCTTCTCTTTGTCGCGAAATATAGGCTGCTTGGAAAAAACTTACTACGTAAATTGGAAAAATGTGTCCTAGTTAAAACCACGCCAACTCCAATAAGGTATAAGTCAGCTAGTGAGCTAACGCTCTTGAGTGCTTACTGTATGAAGCCGAAAACATCTCTTAAGGTTCTCGGATACAGCCGAGACGAAATGAGTTTGAAGCATAACCATTACCCACGTTGTTAATTGTTTATGAAGCACAATAACGGATTTTACTATCCGAAAATCCATTTTTCTAAAAGTATATAAATCCGGTATGTCCGTACAGTACAACCAAGTGGTAGAAAGGAGGACTCCAGGTTCTTCGAGGGTGTCTACCTAAGAAAAGGGTACAAATTGCCAGAGCGTGGTAAGTTATCGAATCAAAAAAGAGACCGAAACTCTAAGTACGCAATGTGCATCGCTATGGAAGGAACGAGCACTACACGTATGACATTTATGTTGTTGGCGAAAGATGTTTTTATCGACGAGAACTGCTGTGCACACGACATTAACTCATAACACCCTATAACAGCCAATAATTATTAGTAGATGAGGACATGAAAACACCATAAACTCGTAGAAAGGGGTTTGCTTTGTAGCTCTAATTACATAAGTCGTTTTCTTTAACGTCATTTTTTTTTGACTTATTTAGGCCTGGAGTAGATTAAAGTAATTAA
Organism: Angiostrongylus cantonensis; assembly: GCA_009735665.1. NCBI lineage: Eukaryota > Metazoa > Nematoda > Chromadorea > Rhabditida > Metastrongylidae > Angiostrongylus > Angiostrongylus cantonensis. Next base: position 121,381 of record MQTX01000207.1, read on the forward strand.
ATGTGCTTAAAGTCGTGGAAAATTGAAACTGAAATGCATATTCTTGAAATTCTTTACGAAACGGCTACATTCAGAAATATAGTAACCTCTTATCCTATTCCTCGAAATTCTACCTGTTGAACCGTATGGTTGTTCGAAATACGAGGCTTGACAAAAAACCACGAAAATAGGCTTCGACCGATCTAAAACCTCAGGTTTCCTTCTCGTAGAAACAGAACAAATTGAGTTCTGTGGAAAAATATTTGTAGATCCTAATAAATTTTATCCTTTCCTAAGGTATACTTCCTCCTCCCGAGCCCTCCCAATGTTTTACCGCCTCATCGTTGGTGGGAGGTGTTCCTGGGTGTCAGACTGCAACGTACAACGGAGGATTCATCCTCCTGGCAGGTTATCTCCCAGGCTGAGAGGGAGTCTGGCATTTCCATCAGGAAGCCGAGCTATGACCAATACCAGGATCTGTCACCGCTCTGGTACCAAACTAGTCGTATGGTGGCAAATCCCCCCTGATCCACAAGGGCTGCGGCTGCCTGCGGTGGTGAAGAGCTGGGGCAGACTTTGGCCAGACTGACCTCGGATCTCCAGCGAACAACCGAGTCAGCAAAATCCAAAATCAATAGAATAAATAAAAATAAAAAATCGATAAGTGAAAACGAAAATTATTCTGGGGACCGCACAACGAGTCAACAAGCCATCCAAGTATCAAAGTAATAAATGTTGTCTCAATAAAATTCGCTTTGAGCTCAAACATGTTTGTTTAAAGCTGAAGCATACCATCATTCCATGCTACGTTTGATTACATGCAGTTCGCATAATCCGCTGTATTAAAATGGACGAAAAATTCTACTAATTCATCTGAGCACCATAGCTTACACTACCAATCAAGATGCGTTGACTTTTAATCGATACTGAACTGGAAGAAGTTTGGCATTATACGTGTTTCAACTGGAAGTTCGCTATAGGAAGACGTCGAAACGATAAAGTCGAGGCAATTGGGCAGTTATATTTAAATAGAATTTGGGTCCTTATATAATAACTATTGGCAGGGACTCAGCTGAATGCTAGAGTGTTGTGAGGGGCAACCAAGCGAGTACCTACCTCTACGTGTTGATAACGGTAAAGGCGCATGCTGGTAAAGGCAGGCATTGTCCTTCGATTCAAAAATCGACGTCCCGAAGTCGGAGAACCTTTTAGAGAAATGTTGTTCTTTAATTGACCTTACACTAAACATAATAAAATTATGCTAAAACGTTAAGAGCGTGAAGGAGAGGAGCCAACTGAAGAAATAGGAAAGATTTCCGAACCACCTGTCCTTTAGAAACTGAATCGATAGCGATTTCTTATGTAATCAATGCAAATCTGATTTTGAACTTTAACTTTAAGTTTAACTTTTTATCTACTGTCCATCAATTTTTTCGCAAAAACGTATTACGTGGAATCCAACCACGATGATGCTGAGGTGTCTCCATGCACAAATGATAGACAGTAAATAAAAAGATTGTACAATTTGAAAGTGACGGCTTTCTTCAGCAACACTTGGCCGATACCTCGAAGTGGAATCGCACGAGCTACAAGAAACTGACAATTCACGTTCGAACTTGCGAAACGATGTAGACAGGAAGTTAAAGAAGGGCTTAAGGAGCGAAGAGACAGTAGTAATTATAAATTACAGAAACTGGGAAAAGCATTCGCAAAGTCCGTCGAAACTTCGCTAATTACAAGACCAAAAGTATTGTGTTTCGATGTTCGGGTGGAACAGTTATAGCTGCTGTAAGGGCACTGGAGAAAATAAATCGTTTACGACTATTACTTGGATCTCTTCAGTAGTCACGTCCTCGCCCTCATTTGAAATAAATGAGGATGGATATGTCGTGCTACCGGTTTTCCTAAATTTGACATGCTATTTCGTTGGCAGAGAAACAAGCGACACCAAGTCTTGACAGGATACGAACTGAACATTTGAAGAACCTTACGCCAGTTCCATTCAACACGCTCGGCTTTTCACATACTACCTGTCTGAATGCAAGGTTCCTGCTTAGCAAGAGGTCAGGAAAACCGTGCTATTGTTTACTAAGGGACTCCACGGTATCGGCAACTATCGCCCAATCTTCTCATCGTCTGCCGTCCACAAACGTTTCATTCGAGTCATCCTGAGCTATACTGACAGAACACCGGAGGAAGAAAAGCCATGTGAGCAAGCAGGGTTTCGAAAATGAAGCAGTACGATGAAAGACATCCACACGAAAACAAGACTTAAGTACAAGAGACCGCTTTGTTTTATTTTCATCGATTTATAGAAAGCTTTCGACTCAGTTGAGATTGAAGCAGTCATGGATAGCCACGGCGTCTCTAGCCAGTATACAAAGTTTTTTCATGAGTTGCATAGAAATTTTGCAAGAAAATGCCATCATTTTATAGCGATAACATCACAGGTGATACCACCATCGACGAAAAGAAAGGGGTTCGACAAGGCGCTACGATCTTGACAATACCATTTCCTCTCACCCTCCAAAACACCATTCGATCATTGGAATGGGACAACATGAGAGTGAAACGTTTATTTAAGTTAGGAAATCAACATGATGAACGACACAACTTGAGTTGAGAACTACGAAGCGAGCGGCTAAGAGAGTTTTCAAGAGCGTTGACGATGTAGTGAAGAAAAAAACGAACATCCGACTTCGTGCTTACCTTCTTGACATGAACGTTCACCCAGCCCCAAGACTGAACGTATTCCGTTTCACACAAGTATGGGTTGGGATCCGAGGCTCCGACCCGCGTCAACGATCAAAAATCAAAGACGCCGTTCTATACGCCAAACAGTCGAAGATCATGTGGGCCGGACACGTAATGCGTATGAATGACAACAGATGGAGAAGAGCAGTTAGTGACTGGATTCCTCGGGATGTTAAATACACAGCAGGAGTACCAGCACGAAGACTCTAGAAGAAAGATATGATGCTCAACAAGTCCTTTGTGCAGACAGAACCTACTTGGATGTTTTAGCGCTCGAAAAGAAGAAATAAGTGTTTACGGGTGTGTGCTCAAATAGATCTTCTTTCAACAGTTATACAGGTGATAAAACGGATTACCCGACCGGAATTCAAAAAAAAAACACTGTGAAAGATAGGTCTAGTGAGCAATTTTGCGTCCAGATTACCTACAAGGTGTCTATTTTTGAATTTGCTCTTCGAGTCTGTAGTAAAATAACATCGATTTTAACAGTGTCTATGGTTCTAATCACCTGATGGATTCCTTTTTTTCCAAACAGGTGGGACATAAAGTCATTTGACTGTCCGATGAAGTTACAAAAAGTCCGGAGAATCAGAGGCTTTTCACCTAATTTTTAAACAAATTTTCCATAGGTTGTAATAATATTAAAAACAGTAATATTATAGTGATGTCCGTCATCACGAGCATAGTTTTACCTCGATTCCGCTCCGGGCCAACCAGGCTTCTCATCCTTCTGGAATCGGGAAATCGGTACCAGACTTGTCTAGGAAAAAAGGCGCTCTCTGCAATCCAATTGGGAACGCTCCAGCCTGGCTATCTCAAGAGTCCAGGAAGAATTGCTCGATCAGCATCCTACCACATTCAAGATAATACCGAAAATCCTCAAGCAGCAACCCGACCACACTTAAAAGTTAGAAGATCTTCGTGGACAATGTATGCGAGAAAACTATTGCCTTATGCTATTTCCCCATTTCAATTGACTTGGCTTAGAAATATGGTGAAGCCTTCTTAAATGGGAAATCATGAAATAATGACGACAATCGTAAGTGGGAAATAAAATAACCGAATGCGTAGCAGCTTAAAGATATTGATATGAAGAAAAACTGGAATATACCACAAGTATTGGCTGATGTAATCGAGTCGAGCTAGTCGTGGGAGACTCGTTACATAAAGGGCATAGACAGGACGATTGAGAACAATCTATGGTGGCTCAACGAAACTTTTATGAGAAAATATCATTGTATTCAAAATCCAAAAAAAGCGAGTTTATTATTCAATACAGTTTAAACGCGACATTCAGCTCATAAATTCACTTTATACGCTAGTCACTCATTGATGTAAAGAGGTAAGAAGAACCTTAAGAATACACTCAGTTCAATCCGCATTATGCACAAGGTACTCGAATGCTTGGCTAAGACAGTTCACTGTAAAAGCCAGCGATTTTTCGAAGTAACCCACTAAAAACAATGTTTGAGCTTTGCGCAAATTTAGCTTTTTATAAATTAAAAACAAAACTGTAGAAATACTAATAGCGTTTCACTCGTTAAAGAGCCTTTAATTATTTGAGTGATGGCATGAATCACTGCTGTGCTGGAGGAATGCTAGTCGTAGAAGCAACCTTTACCTACGAGTACTGGTACTGTCTACTGCCTATAGTGGGAACCTGAGAACTCTCTGATATGTTTACCTCTGATTTCCTTCTAAAGTATGCTCAGCCAGGATTTAACAAGCAAATGACGATTGGGAAAAACAGCGGAGTAGCTTCCAGATCGTAGCCCAACTTAACCCAAATCGTCATTAAAATAAGTAAAACATTGTTAGATACGATGCTACTGAACCGATTCAAAGTCAACCACATGCCTTATTGCTTTGTTTCCCTTTTATATTAACTATATAGATAAAACCCGAAATCTGCTCCATCTTCAGATGATCAGAAACATATTGCGCAGAAATTAGAAGGAAGACAAAGAGGCAGCGACCGGCACCAAGCCTTGGCATTACATTTGTGTCCAAGCTGGACCAGTCGGTCGTTGGCCATTACTCTACAACGGATATAGATGATTGTTTTGCCATCTGCACCTCCGCATAGGAGATGGACAATTGTTTTGACTTACTGAATAAACGGTGAGAATACATTAAGTTTAACTGGAAGAAACAAAAAAAACTGGCTTTAACTTCTGAACGTTCAAATTAATCTATTGAAAGCAGCTATGTCTCCAGATCATACCGAAAACCAAGTAACATAGTGAGCTGGTTCACCACAAGTCCTCTCACCACCTCACACATCAAAAAGGCGCTTGTGAGAAACATGCTTCGGAAAGCCACTATTCTGCGTATGGGAGGACAGCAGATGAAAGAATCCTTGAAATTGGTGCAGCAAATATCCATTTCGAGTGCATATGAAAATGTAGCTCGTTAGGGTAGCTGTAAAGCAAAAACTGCACCTACACGCAATAGTTCCTGCGAGAATAAAGTCGCGTTTATTCTGCACTTCATTTCCAACGAAATAAGTGCAGCTATAAAACGTTGTTTGAAAAGGGTCGGTCTAGAGAACTCGGTAGCACTGGTTCCAATACAACAGAGCAATTTAAGATGGCAGATAGTTCGCAACTACTGTTTGTACGACCGTCTATGCACAAGTTTCAGAATTTGCCCCAACTGTAGTAACGGTGATTGCATGAACTGGGGTGCGGTTTATCCGATCTTTTGTGAAGCATAGAGGAAAGAATACACCACCGAAACGAGTAGACCACTCTGTGTGATAATAAAGGAATATCTAGTTGGTAAACTTAAACCAAGGTAATTAGGCAAGCAAGATTTCGAAAAGGTTTGCTGCATGGACCACATCCACACCGTGTCCAGGGTCATCGAAATCTGTCGGGAGTACCACTTGCCTCTAGTCCTAACCTTTGTCGACTATGAAAAAGCGTTTGACAGTGTCGAAACGAATGCAATCCTATCAGCGCTCGTCGACCAAGGAGTGGACCCATCCTACAAAAGATCTCTGTCCGATAGTTATCGGAACTGCACTACGAAAATACAGCTTTTCCATCGACCTCTTACCATGCCCATAGGAAAAGCGGTTCGACAGAGCGACACAATATCGGCAAAGCTGTTTTGTGCCGCACTGTAGTGGATGATGAAGTCACTCGCTAGGGATGAGAAAGGCATACGGATTGGTGGAAAATTCCTATAAAACCTTCGTTTTGTCGACGACATTGTCGTCTTCTCAAAAAATACTAGCGAAGCAGAGATGATCATTAACGAGCTCAATGAAGCGGGAAAAAAGATCGGGCTTCGCATCAATCGAAAGAAGACCCAGTTCATAAAGAACCCATGGTGCCAAGGCAAAAAAATTCAATAGGATGGCTCTCTCATTGCAGAGACTACCTCGTACGTTTACCTTGGGCGATCAATGAACATGGAAAGCAGCATGAAGTAAGAACTAGATAGAAGAAAAAGAGCAGCTTGGGCCGCATTCGGGTCTCTCAAAGAAGCCACCAACCAACTGAGAAACTCGAAAGTCCGCGCTCGTCTCTCCGATTCTACGGTCCTCCCAGCGCTCTGTTATGGTGCAGAGACGTGGGTTGCTACTTCAACAACGTTAAAAATTTTTCGCACTACTCACAGAGCGCTTGAGCGATGTCTTCTGAAATATAACCGGCAGTCTCGATATCTAGCCGGAATGCGAAGCTCTGAGTTTCGAAATCTGTCACATCTTCGGGATCCAGGAGGATACACATCGACATCGAAGCATAAATGAGCCGGTCACATAATGAGAACAGACAACAGATGGACGAAAACAGCAGTAGAGTAGACTCCAAGCGAATGCAAACGTCCCCGTGGGCGACCACCTACATGTTGGGTGGACGTGTTCGTAAACAAAGTGAAGCAGCTGTACCCGCAGCTGCAGTTGTTTTACAGATCACGGTATGAGACTCGCAAGCGATACCATGCTCGAACAAGACCACCACCATGGACTACGATTGCGAGAGAAAAGAACGAATGGCATATGTGCTGGGGTCCGCACAACTCGTGAAGACGGACCGTGCAAGTAGTCCAAGTAAGTAATGAACTTAAGCCAAATAGATCACTAAGTGTGCATAGGATACAGGGTAGAAGTGACCATCCTTGCACGCACAGAAATCAAGAAGTTCAGCCCGTAAAATCCTCGATGCGTTCTGGATATTCCAGGAACCCAAAAAATGAACTGCACAATCTCTCCGACAACTATTTCAACATAAGAATGGTTCATCACCCATTCATACAAATTCTGCGTGGTTGGTCTTCACGTGGAATACTTGGTAGAAGACGCATAGATTGTGATGAACGTTTGAAGAAGCTGTTTTGTTGCTAACGCGATTGAAAGTTCGGTATCGCGTTTTTTTTTTTGTTGGGGTTATGGAGATATTCTGTCGAGTAGATTGCAGTCAGCTTAGCCTTTTCAATCTCTGAAGAAGGCAAAATCTACCAAAACATTTGCCGCGGCGAATAAATATTGTATAATAACAGCTTAGTCTGTGCTAATCAAGGGAACAGCGAGCTATTAGAGAAAATTATCTTATAATTAGATGCTGCTTCTCTCACATATCCGTCTTTTTTTCATTTTTTTTGACAACACCATGGAAACGATGGATGTTTTTCCCATACAAAAAAAAGATTTTTCAGAAAAAAATCGAAAAAGAAAAATAATGTTAAACTCCTATAAGCAATAATTTTTCAATATGTATTCTTTCTTTGATGAGCTTACGCGGGGTTGATAATAATATTTATTATCGGCTTACGTTTCGATGTCTTCGTCTTCATCAAAGCCGATGATCCGAGTCGATGGTCCGTGCTTGCTGTTCGCCTCGATCTGGCGGCTTCGTGTAAGCTCATCAAAGAAAGAATACATATTGATTAAGCAAACCGAGGTTCAAGGAAAGTCGGTTTCGAAATACTTTTTCAGTTTATTGAACTCATAAAAGTGTATAGTTGGCTTCTAATTTGCTTTCCAACGTAGATGTTACAATGTATTTAGCTGGCTAATGCGCAGAGTGGAGGGCGCGTGTGACGCAGTGGTTGGAGGCGCCATGCAACACACAATCCCAGCACTCACGGCCCACCAAGCCCTCCATCCCTTTTTTGGTCGGCAAATTGGTACCAGCATTGTCTGCGAGGACAGCAGCACTGGCGCAATACGTCGGTACGCCACCGCGGGTTAAGGTAAAGGACTGCTATGCATTCAGTCACCTCCAACGATGCTTGTTAAAGACGAGTGCATGGCGCATCCCTCAGAAATTGATAAACGCCGAGAGCTTTATCCTTTTCAAAGCAGAGTGCATTTGGAGTAGCACTGTACTTTTAATCAACTTGCATTAATTAGCGACGAAATGGATGGAAAATGGCATAGAATACTTACTGATGTGCACTCGAAAAGAGAAAGAATGAAAAGAAAGATGTTTCGAAGAGAACATCTGGAAAAATGCTAGGAAGACAACTGTATGGATTTTAAAATTGAAGAAATGCGTAATTAAGCAGTATTTCACGATACAACACCCTCCACGAGTGTGCAATCAAACGTCTCGTCCTCAGCTCCAATATGCTAAACAAAATAATCGAAATGAAAGCGCAATCTTAGGATTTCAGTTCTTAGAATTAAGAGCTAAAACAAAATTTCCAAAAACATCTGTGATAAGTCAACCAACGAAAATAGCAAGTTAAACCACCCTTAGGCTTACAAAAACCCTTCCAAGGATTTCTATTCTACGGGCACGACGGATTTTGAACAACGTGTAGGGTAGCCTCTTGAAGAACTTAAACACTACTTCCTTTATGGGTAAGTCATTTCCCGATAACTGCTTGCTTTCTGCGACTGTGAGTTAAGAAGGCATAACTACTATTATTCCACGTTGTTCTGGAAGACAAATTTTGTGAAAAACTCTCCTTTTCTTAATGAACATAATTATGCGATGGACCGCCTTTCGATTTACCACGGCATAATCTAACTTATGCTGTACGGGTTAGTTAACATCATGACGAATACGTTCATACGGAGACATTTATATTTCATGAAGATAAAATATTTGAATTTTTATTTTCATTTAGTATAAGCAAAGAAAAGCTACAATAATTGCAAGATGAGCGCTGCTTAATTATATAAATAGAGATTTTTAAATCACCGAAGTAAATCGAAGTAAGTGAGATTCACTGCGAGAGTTTCAATGGCTCAACTTTTTGCAAAGGCTTCTGTTAATCTTAATAAATAAGGAAGGTGCGGATAGAGCAGTGAGTGGTCGTAATGCCGGACATAACGAACATGCTTCTGGTTCAACCATGCACAGCGCTCAAAAATCACCTCATCCGCCAATGTTGGGAAAATTGGTAGCGGAGTTGTCTAGAAACAGTTCCTCAAAGCTAGGTGAGAACGCTCTAGTATGGATATCCTAAAATTCCATGTAGAATTTTAACTTATTGTTTACTGCCTACTCTTTTTTTAATGGCAGGTTATGTATTACGAAATATAACTTTAATGATGCTGAGATATGTGCAGAACTCCGGACCGCAGGTGCTTGCGGTGGGGAACGAACACGCTATTGTCCTTTTTGGGGAGTAACGCGTTCACTACCACACCATGTGCGTCCTTCGTTTCTCCTCTCTCTCAGCTAGTTCTATCGATCTTTTGCCATCAGCAATCACCCAACAGCGGGATTGATCTGGGGAGCACAAATCGGCAATGAACCCAGTTAAGCTGAGGCCCCAGTTATAATCACAATCTTAACCGTTTTTGTTTACTGCCTACTCTTTTTTAATGGCAGGGTATATTGCGAAATATAACTTTAATGAAGCTGAGGTATGTGCAGAACTCCGGACCGCAGGTGCTTGTGGTGGGGAACGAACGCGCTATTGTCCTTTTTGGGGAGTAACGCGCCATGTAGAATCCACTCGATCAGAATTCGACGACATTCGTAAAGAAACCGACAACGCCTAAGCAGTTGTCACACCCATGCTAGAAAACGTTCTGAGAATGTCAATGATAGTGGATGCTAGAAAACGAATCTAATGCAAGAAGCGCTAGGGTACATACAACAGATATGAAAACGCGATCTATGAAATGAAATAAAATTAAAAAAAACAACTGGGGACGTTTTTCTATAAATATTATAAGGTGAAGTGGATTAAAAGTGATTAAAGATTGTGCAAATAATTGAGCCTCTCTCCAGAATGCACACTCCGGAAAGAAGAAAGTCGTTGTTTACGAAACGCGAAAGTTCTATTGTTTCAGTGAGAAGTCTGCTGACGGAAGTTGTAGAAGAGGGACTGGTTTCTGGTGAACGAAGTTGGACAAAGAAGAGATCGTCGACGATCGTCGAAACGAGCTGTTTGATCCACTCGTTGGAGGCAGCCACACCGAACGGCTCGAGTGAGTCGCTGCCATCGGGTGCTGGTGTAGAATTAAAGGCCTTTCCTTAGAGTACTGCGAAATTTCACCTTATTGTATTTTTCTTATGAAGTAAATTAGAGAAACACAGTGGAAACATACTGAGAAATTAGAGCATGTTAGAGCAGGGAGTAATTAAAGCAGCAATAGGAAAGATTGACGCTGGTACAGACAGAGTTGAAACGTTGCAAATAACTCGGTCTCAAGTTGTGGTATGTTTGCACAGTCATAAAGCAGAAGACGGTTTTCCATAAATATGGAGAAAAGGACTTGAAACGAAGCCATTGAAACCTTCCTATCTTGAAACCTATAAAACCGATCTCTTAAGAAAAATTCTTCATGTAGTTATCGACGAAAACATTAAAATTGACAGTTGTAAGAAGAATAAAATTCGAGCTAACATATCTAGCTCAAAATGTGTTTACCCTACAATACTAGACCTGATTTGCTTCCCTAGGAAGACTGAAGAAGTTCAACTGAAAGTAAAAACAGGAAGAGCTTATTCCGGGCCTACTCCACACTGTCAGTATTGTGACAATCGAAGCTCACCTCGTGATTCTCACTCGTTCTCAGCGAGGCGGTACTCCATTTCGTCGAAGGCTTTTTTCGTCTCGCGTACATTTCTAGAATTAATATTTTATTTGTTTAATGGAACTCAGCTGAAAACTGCACTAAAAAATCGGCATGGATTCGAATAGAAGCGATGTATAGGATTGCGACTTAGCCTGCAACATGAGGAAGGAATTTCAAATTATTCACTCAAATGAAAAACTATGATGTTGTTGATCGAAACACAGATAAGTAAAGGATAAAAGGATAAAGCTCTCAGCGTTGATCAATCTCTGAGGGATACGCCACGCATCCTACTTCATTTAGCATCGTTGGAGGTGATTGAAGACATATTTGGCCTTCACTATGATTATCAGTGGCCTACCGATGTATCGAGCCAGTGCTAGTATCTTCCCAGACAAGTCTAATACCAACTGGACGAACCCGGAGGAATGGAAGGCTCGATGAGCTTCGAGCACCGGGATCGATCCCATGCGTGTGTTGCTGGCGCCCCCGACCACTGCGCCACATGTGCCCTTGAAATGCACATGTACAAAGAATACTTTTCACGTATTAATAAACCTAGAAATTGATTGAAGGAAAAGTGGTGGCATGTAAAACATGACTAATCTGAAGAGAAGTGGAACCACCTAAGGGACATTGTCAATTAAGTTTAAAAGTATTTAAGAAGATTGCACAAATTTTAAAGCGCAAATACTTGCGGATGTAGATGTGACAGTTTCCAAAGCATCGTCACACATTCAGATGAACCGAAGCCCTTAAATTCCGAATTCTAAAAGAGTCGCTTACTAAGAAGAGGCCCATGACTTGAAATCACCCATGCTTTTGTTGCGGATCAGTGGGAATAATTTACCTGCAGCATTCTAACTAGACTTTTTATTACTTTGCTCTATCTGCTGTACATAGTTCAATGTTAGGTAAATACAGGTGTCCTAGGCTCTTCTTTTCCCTTTCAGTCAATAACAATTCTATAAATGTATGTTTAACACACACTTTTGAAGGAAAAGAAAAATGGAATTGATAGAAGTGATTGGAATATAAAAATGTGTAGAAAAGAAAAGTACGAAGTTCACTGGAGAAGGCCATCGTTGTATATCGCCCTTATTAGGAAGAGCTTTAGCTAGAGAAGAAGAGCCACAAGTTGGAAAGAATAATTTCTATAGTTCTTCACAGTCACTCCAAACGATTTTGATCTGACAAAGCTATTGCAATGATTATTACAGCAAAGGTGAGAATGTTTTTCAGATAAAACGCTATGAGAGAATAACGGGTAATATTGTAAACACCGATATCCTTTAAAGGATAAAAGGATAAAGCTCTCGGCGTTGATCAATCCCTGAGGGATGCGCCATGCATTCGACTTCATTAAGCATCGTTGGAGGTGATTGAATGCATATCTGGCCTTTACAATGACTCGCGGTGGCCGGCCGATGTATCGAGCCAGTGCTGCTATCCTCCCAGAGGAAGTCTGGTACCAATTTGCCGAACCCGGAGGGATGGAAGGCTTGGTGGGCCATGGGAGCATTTTCACGTGCGCGCCGCAGTGGCGCCTCCAACCACTGCGCCACACGCGCCCTTATCCTTTAATCTCGATATAATATATCAATACTTTCTTGAACGATGGGGATAACACGATGATGTCATATACTATTTGGCTAACCTTTCGACGAATTCGTCTTCTTCGGAGCCGCGATAATTCCAGTCGATAGCCCACAGCAGTTCGTCTTATGCTCGTTTTCGTAATCGGGTAGAGACGAATCTTCTGCTGTAGAATCACTCAGCATAGCCAATATACAAGCTTATATGCTTGTATGGGAGGCAGAGATAGATATAGGTGTAAACAAATAATGTTCGTCATGGCACAGAGAATGGCACAGAGGGTGTTAATACATGACTTCAATTTCAAACTTTTCGAGAGGGCATTTTTGGAGTTGATGTTTTTTGCAGATACACTTTGCACAATACGATTAATATGTATAACGGAGAAAAGGACAGACGGGCATTGGGCGTGTTTGGCGCTGTGGTCCAAGGAACCTTCCAACACATACAGAGGATCGATCTCCACGTTCCTGGTTCACCAACATTTTCATCTCTCCAGGGTCGGCAAATTAGTGCCAAACCTGTCCAGAAGGATGGCAGCACTCGCTCGATCAGCACTCGGCAGGCCATCACGAGTCATTGCAAAGGCCAGGTATGCATTCAACCACCTCCAAGCGATGCTTACAGAAGATGAATGCATGGCGCATCCCACTGAAATTGATCAACACGAGCTGCATCGTTTCATCCTCTTTATTCGCCTGGTTAAATACATATATATATACATATATATATATATATATGTATATATATAATGAATAAAGGTGGCCATTCTCTGCAAAATTACACATAAGGTTAGACCTAGCTACGTAGAGGGGCTAACGGATAGGATAACATGGTTTTTAACCCTAATATTTACCCAGTTGTTGAAATACATTCCAGCCCATCTTACAATTACCCAGATGTTCATGGGTCGTTTACGTAGTGCGCAACCCAGCAGCGCGTACGTGATGGAGTCCTTCGACGTTACCGCCCTCTATACAACCGTGTCGAATGACTCCGCAATGCAAGCCATATTCGAACTCCTTACACAGCACGAAGGAGAAATAAACATGTATGGCTTCAAGATAGAGCAGATGATGGCACTCTTAAAAGAATGCTTGAGCTGCTCAGTCTTCAGATGGTCCGAAAAGTAAAAATAAGGGGGTTGGCAATGGAACAACGACTGACACCGAGTCTTGCCATTGTGTTTATTTCTAAGGTGGAAGCACCAATGACCGATCTCGGGCTGCTGCTCTACTGTATATATATATAGATGACTATTTTGTCCTTCGTTCAACGCAGGAGGAAATGGACATGTTTCGAGTTGTTGAATGAACAGTCAGAGTATATCAAGTTTACCCGAGAAAAACCGAAAGAAAACTGGCTTCCATTCCTGAACGTGCAAATTAACCTGTCCGAAAATGGCTACATTACGAAATGGTATCGAAAGCCAAGTAGCAAAAACATCTTGGTTCATTACCTCTCCTCTCACCCCTCTCACACGAAAAGGGCGCTTGTAAGAAACATGTTTCCTCCAAACGACAACTCTAGTGATTAAAAGGTCCCGTTTTTCCTACCCTTCATCTCAAATGATGTAAGCGCAGCTATAAAACGCTGTTTAAGAAGGGTAGGTCTACAGAACTCGGTAAACGTAGTTGAAATGCCACCGAGTAATCTGAGGCGCCAGCTAGTTCAAAGAAATAAAATAACACCGCGTCTTTGCTCAACAAGAATACCAACAAACATGTTGGGTTTGGACGTCAACCGGGAAAAGATGTGTCCTGCACTTTTTTTTGAGCGACTTCATTACACGTCGATTTGGAGGGAAATTTACTGCCATTTGAATTCTAATCGGTACAAATGAATGATAATTATTTCATAGGTTCTGTGGAAACATCGGTACATGCTAATTAAGCTGCTGAACACTTCAAATACTACTAGCATTGTGATTACATGACGGGCAATAGAAATATTTAGTATGCAGTAGCCCGCTTAGCATCAGTATCCATAGAACACCAGATCAAAGCCTGTTCTACAATCTTGTCATATTCAGGACCAGACTTCAAGTCCTCTAGTTTTGAAAAACAAGGTTTTTTTTTTTGTTAAAAACCAAAAATTCCCTAGAAGCAGAAGGTTATTGACTGCATTGGCAGGCGAAAACGGTGCTAAAGGCCACGCAGATGTAAGCGGGCGTAAACGCCAACAATGTTTGTTTGTTGTTTGATTACATGATTACCGACACCACAGGCATGAGAATGTGCGGATCCAGTAATTCTTGTTTTCGATTCGTTTTCTTGCAACTATCGTCGCATCCAGACGAAGGTCTTCGAATTTTTTGAGTGTAGCAATGGCTGCTTCCGTTCCGGGTCTTGCATAATTTAATGCTTCACTATTTCACAGATTTTTAAACATAAAAACCTGGATCGTATTAGTAATAAGAAATTCCAACTTTAGTTGAATTTTCAACAACATCATGTACTCACATACTTAATGAGCCAATAATGTGTTAGTAACTTCGATGATGCTGAGATATTTGCAAAACTCCGGACCGCAGATGTCTGAGGTGAGGAACGAACGCGCTTGTCCTTTCAGGAGAGTAACGCGTTCACCACCACACCATGCGGGTCCTTCGTTTCGCCTGTCTCTCAGTTTGTTCTGTCGATCTCTGCCATCAGCAATCACCCAACAGCGGGATTGATCTGGAGAGCACAAATCGGCAATGAACCCAATTAAGCTGAGGCTTTAGTTATAATCACAATCTTAACCGTTTTGTCATTGCATCAATGCCGATTTGTGCTCCCCAGATCAATCCCGCTGTTGGGTGATTGCTGATGGCAAAAAGATCGATACAACTAGCTGAGAGGTATGCGAAACGAAGGACCCGTATAGTGTGGTGGTGAACGCGTTACTCCCCTGAAAGGACAATAGCGCGTTCGTTCCCCACCGCAAGCACCTGCGAACCAGAGTTTTGCAAATATCTCAGCATCACTGAAGCTACATTTCGTAATATAGCTTGCCATAAAAAAGAGTAGGCAGTAAACAATAAATGTGTTAGTAAGTTTCATTATGTTTTCATTAATTTACAAATTGAATAACTGAAGTAAAAGAAATCCGATGAAGTATATGCTATGCAGGTGCATATATTATTTCCCGCATAAAACATAACTGTATTCTGGTCGTTGGCTTGGCCCGAAGTGTTTTATGAAGCAAATGTACAAGAAAGGTGCTTCGAAGTGGCATTCAACAAATGAGTCCGTTGTCTGCAACTACAGGAGAGCGCAAAACCACCTGAGAGCATTCGCAGCAAAAACTGCAAAAAAGTGCCTCATGACACCATTTTCATTGAGGACCTGACCTTGCAGGCTGATAAAATTGTGCGTGGTTCATCCACCCGACTGATATACCAATAAATAAGCAAATAAAGGATAAAAAGGATAAAGCTCTCGGCGTTGATCAATCCCTGAGGGATGCGCCATGCATTCGACTTCATTAAGCATCGTTGGAGGTGATTGAATGCATATCTGGCCTTTACAATGACTCGCGGTGGCCGGCCGATGTATCGAGCCAGTGCTGCTATCCTCCCAGACAAGTCTGGTACCAATTTGCCGACCCCGGAGGGATGGAAGGCTTGGTGGGCCATGGGCGCATTTTCACGTGCGCGCCGCAGTGGCGCCTCCAACCACTGCGCCACACGCGCCCTTAATAAGCAAATAAATATAATAAAATAAGTAAGAAGTAAATAAATAAATAAAGACTTATAGTAAAAGGATTTCGTAAAAATTGAAAAAAAAAACTTAAGTAAACCTACAACCTACCTCGAATTCATCTATTAGCGAAAGATCAAAATGGTGGTCTCGGTGGCAGAAATCCCAGCGATAATAAAACAATGAGAAAGGAAGTTTTGTTTTTAAATAGTGAGTTGATATGGAAGCATAATGTGGCTCTCACCTTAAAAATTCAGTCTTAAATACTTTCGACATCGAGCGTGATTTCAAGGAATGTCTCTCCTGGGCTAACTTTTGGATTTTTGATTTTTGAGATTTTTACCCTGAATGCTTCCAGTGTTTTGGGAATTGAAGCTTTCGACTACAGATGCAACTTTTACTTCGAAATCTTCCTCAGATTCCTCGGAATCTCTTCCTAGTTGTATGCTATTGCTTCTTTTTCGACGAAGGTGGAAATGATTCCTGATAGGGAACTATTTTATGAATAGCACATTGAGAATTGCGAATGCGATGGTCCAAATTTAAGAATGTTTTACTTTTTAACTACTGTTTCAGCTTCTCAATGGAGGTGAAGCGACGTTCCAAAAACCCTGAATCGCGGTAGAAAGTTTGTCGCTAACCTCAGAGCCGCACAAAAATGTGGTCTGCGAGAAATCAGAGATTTAATTAATTCAAAAACCACTAGAATATCAGTTAGTGATAAGAGGGAAGTTTGTGGTGATTCCTCGCCAGTTAGATGCTAAGATAACGGAGGTACATCTTAGTGATGCTACCGTTTATCGCCCATCGCCCTAAAGGAATACAAGAGGCAATACAGAGAACTTAACAGCCAATAGGTCGAAGTGGTAAACACAGCAGGCTTAAAACCATTTGTTGTTTCTCACTATGAAATAGATAGACCAACGTGTCCCGTCTTATACTTACTTATTACAAGACATAAGTTAGTATCAGCTGATGATCTTGCGTCAACGAACCCAACATTCTTCAAGGTTAGACCCATCATCAGCTGCGTAGACGGGCCGACGGATAGAATAACATGGTTTCTAAGCTTAATACTCACCTAGCTGCTTAACCACATCCCAGCTCACCTCACGAACACCCAAATGTTCCTAGAGCGTCTTCGTAACGCGTCTCCTAATAACGCGTACGTGATGGAGACTTTCGATGTTTCCGCGCTCTACACCAACGAATCGAATAAATTCGCAACGCAAGCCATCCACGAACTACTCGATGAACATTAAGGAAGAATAAAAATGCATGGCTTGTCCTTCCAGCAGTTTATGACGCATTCAATCACCTTCAAACGATGTTTAATGAGGTCGGCAATGCTTGGCGCAATCCTCAGGGATTGATCAACGCTAAGACCTTTGTCCTTTTTATTTTCTTTATAAATAGCCTGCAATAAAGTAAGACATGGGAAAGCATGGGTGTGGACTCCTATGATCGATTTTTACAACACAATCTGTTTGCAATTTGGAGAAAAAAGAGAAGCCTTCAACTTAGTTTAATAATGATGCAATATCAGTGAAGACTTCCTTAGCATGTTATTCGACCCAACTGCTAACGGCTGTTGGTTACCGATTACTTTAAGTGAAATACACATCCAGTATAACTATTTTACTACAACCACAGAGATGCTGAGATACTTGCAAAACTCCAGACTGCGTCTGTTCCCCATCGCAGACATCTGAGATCTTGCGAATAACTCAGTATCATTGTGGTTATATTTCACACCACACCTTGCCATTAAAAAGGATAGGGAATAAATAAAAAATGACTAGAATGTTAATCATACTACAGCATTACAAGCCATCTACATCCATTTCTTTACTTTTTTCGAATCCGAACTTTCTTCACGATCAAGTAAATTTATCAGGTAGCGGTTACACGACAAAGTGGTACCGAAAACCAAGTAACAGAAACATCCTCGTTCATTTCCTTTCTTCCCATCTTTCACAGAGAAAGATGCGATAAAGTAGGTATAGCTATAATAAAACGGTTCCTAAAAAAGGCAGGTCTAGAGAAATCGGTTGCGATAGTAGAAATGCCACGCCAAACTCTCTGTCGTCAATTAGTTCGTAGCCGCCTGTATGACCGTCTATGTGAAACAGAAAATTGCGTAATTTCTGGCAAGGATGGTGATTGCATGATTTCAAGTACGACATACCCGGTCTCTTGTGGTACTTGCGGAAACATATTGGCGAAACTGGCAAACCTTTATGTACCCGCATAAAAGAATACCTAGATGGCAAACGAAAAGCAAGACAAGGCACGCCACTAGGCACGCAAAGGATACAAAAGCATAGCGGAGACGATTTTGATATAAAAGTCAGTATCCTCACACAGGATGCCAAAACACCAGCGCGCAAGCTTCTTGAGGGTTTTTGGATAACTGCCAAAAATCCTACAATATATAGTAGGGAAGAATGCCCCGAGATCACACGTGATCTCGCTCCCTATCGATCGTTGATGTGGGAAGGTGCGGTCGTCAATCATATGCGACGCTGATCAGCGGCTCTTCTTCAGTGGGAGGCACGTCGAAAAACGGTGGTTTGCGAAAAGCCGTTGACCGTTTGACTACCATTTAGATTCCTTTTTTTTAGATTTTTTTAAAGATTTTTTTCTGTATGTGTTATTGAAGTGTTTAGCCTCATAAATTGTATATCAGTGTAACGTCAGCTACGATTGTGTTGCATGTATGTATTGCATGGAAGCAAACGTATTGCTTAGAGAGAAAACGACTCTTCTCTAGGGATTCTTGACGAATTCCACGATTCGGAAAATAATCTGCAGGAGGAATGCTTCGTAGTCACAAGTATTCTCACACAACATTTAACATCGATGCTTTAATGCAAGAGAGGTACTTTACGTTTCCATGTGAACTCTATTGGTCTGAACGTTATAGTTCTCAATGGAAGGCTTACAGAAGTGGGTGAGTGTGCGAAGAATTTGGAAAAAGTAAAGAAGGAAGTTATTTTGCTTTTTATTGCGGTTAAGATCTTGGTTTAACATGTTGGAGGTTTGGTTATGAAGGTGTATGGCTAGTTGGTCAGTCAACATGACCTTTCCAGGCTCTGGAGAAGGTGAAATCCACCGAAAGGTCAGCTTATTCGTAAATAAAGATTGAAGCAACACCCCGTATTTGCTAAATAGATTACAGAACAACCAAAAAGTCCGCACAAAAGTTCGGGATGGAAATTTAATGAAAAAAGTGCTGCGATGAGAATGAAAATAAGCAATGACCGCTACAAATCTGCTGCCACCAATTTGAAGATGAAAGCGGAAATAGCGGAAAGAAGGAGGAATTATTTGAAAAGAGTATAAGCTTTTTCCCCATATGTTGCGACAATTTGGGTGCGACGTTTACATCGTTTATCGGCGGTTATTTATATGCGACGGGAATGAAGATGTGCTAGCATTTCTGTGATAAATATTACTTCAAAAAATATCTGATGTGAAAAGCCATGCCGAAATTGTGAGCTCTACATGGAGGGTAGATGTAAGGAAAGCCTTTCGGCTCACGTATTTTCGTATGAAATGGGAAGAAAAACCTTGAAATAATAAGTGGGACTTATCGGAATCGAACGTTAATAAATACAGTAATGCTGAGATGTTTGCAAAACTTGGAATGCAGGTCGGCTTCGATCCTGAGATAATACTTTTTAGGACCCAAGTGTTTCCCACTGCACAGCAAAGACGCTTTTTTAATTGAAAGCTGAACACTGTGATTTAAGCTGAGACTTCAACTGGTTTTAATGACGAATTGTGTTCCCCAGATCATTTCTGTTGATGGATGATTGCTGATACCATCGTTATGTTGGGACGGCTCGCTGTTATATGAATACCAAGTAGTTGAGAAGACTCGTTCGGAACAGATGTTCGTTTTTGCCTGTGCCACGCGGGGCTTTTCTTTTTTAACAGTCACAATTTTCAAACTTGGGTAATTAAACCTTTATATACATACCATTTACACAATATTGCGATGAGATTATAGGTGTATGTACAATATTCAGTTGTATAATATAGAAACCGTTGTGACGTCGTTACTGAGATGTACTCCCGACAGCACTGGACCTGCTACAGTACCCTTATGGTGCTTAGAAAGGGAAAGATACAAATGAAGAGAGAATCGTAGGTTAAGGGAGTGCGGCGGTGTCCAGGTGTGGTGGAGAGTAAACTAGAGCCACAAGAAGAGGTTAGCAGATTAGTGTGTACATGTGAGCTTGCCATAGTGCAAATGGTGATAACAATGTGATGAGTATATGAGTGACTAGCTAATACTAATTGTGTAAAAATTTTGCTACAATTTTGAAAGAGTTAAGATTTGCATGCCCACAGTACAAGAATGTGAATGGAGGTTGCGAGAATGATTTAGCAACAGGAATGACAAATTGTTGCATAGAATACCTGTGAGCGATAATAGAATTTACCAACAACTGTTACATTAACAGCACGCAGTAATTACAAGAGAACCTACCACAACATTAATATGTTGGAAATGCAGGAGTTACAGATCTTGGTTAATATTATTTGTGCCTAGGTGGATAGAAGCCATGAATGAAACGATGAATTATGCGAGAGAGCAAATTAATGATGAGGAAAAGTACAACGGTGAATTCCAAGGCGTGGACAGAAGCAAAATGGCTGTACTAAGAGGTGTGGCTAGATCCGAGCGAGTGGCGCGGGTCGCGGTGTCACGCCACGGGTCACAAGGTCTCGCCCATAAGCAATGCATCGTGCCTGGTATTATGCCCTGTGGTGTATCTGATGGTTATTGTTGCTAAGTTTGCTGGCGTGCCCGATCGCTAATATAGGATATGAATGTAGGGCACCCAGCACCATCAGAACACATAAAGAATAAAGTTTAAATAGAGAACATTATTTTCCATTTGATAACGCTTATTTGGTCGGCTTGTCGACACTCCGGCCCGGATTTGTTACTTTCGCCATCGGTTTTGACTCCTTTGTCGTGTATGAATCGTCTGCTACACCAGTTATGTACATTAGTAAGCAGAAAGGAAATCTTATCAGAAAAATTGCCAGTCTGGTCATAAATTTGATTATGGACGAAACGATCGTGCTACGGCCTTTGAGATGCAGCCATAGGTGAGTCCTATCAGCAATATGAGACAAAATAATGCAATTATTAATGTTTATTGGTCGATTTGCCGACGAGTACCTGTGAGCGATAATGGAATTTACCAAAAACTGGTACATTAACAACACGCAATAATGGCAAGAGAATCTATGACAACATTAATGCATTGGAAATGCAGGAGCTACAGATCTTAGTCAACATTATTTGTGCCTAGGTGGATAGAAGCTGTGAATGAAACGATGAATTATGCGAGAGAGCAAATTAATAATGATGAAAAGGGAAACGGTGAGCTCCAAGGCGAGGACAGAAACAAAATGGTCGTGCTAAGAGGCGTGGCTAGATCCGAGGGAGTGGCGTGGGTCGCGGAGTGACGCCGCGGATCGTAAGGTCTCGCCCATAAGCAATGCGTCGTGCCTGGTATTATGCCCGGTGGTGTGTCTGATGTTTATAGTTGCCATGTTTGCTGGCGTGCCCGATGGCTAAGATGGGATATGAATGTAGGGCACCCAGCACCATCAGAACACATAATGAACAAAGTTGAAATAGAGAACATTATTTTCCATTTGATAATATTTATTTGGACGACTTTATCGATATGTTAGCTAGAAAACTGGCTGAATGAAACGAAAGGCAAGGCCGCTGTGGATAATATGTGTGTTGGTGCTGTGGATAATATGTGACCCTCCAGGTGGGGTAGTCAAGGGTTTGAAGCAAACCTGAGGCTCTGCGTTTTACTCAGATTTCGGCATGATTCTAGTTCTATTTTGCATAACATTCTACCATGAGAAAATAATAGGCAGTAAATAAAAATTTAAACATTGAACCTTAATAGTCGGAGAAATAAGCAGCGATAAACGAGGGAAAATTGCGAATGTGTTAAAAGCTTCCACAATGATTATATTAGCATGAAAAATACATCTCTACTCGACAAATCATTTTTGAAAGCTTGATTATTAAATGCTTTCTTTTGAAGCTATGGGGCCGGAAGGCTGGAGATTCTTTCGCAATGAGTCTAGCAGACAGAGTTTCATTCTTAAACTTATTTTTTTGGATCATTGTATGTGAATTTGAATTTTCTGTTTATTTTTGGCATTTTTCCCTTGTTTCAAGCAAAACATTTATAGCCAAAAAAACTAATTGTTTACCGACTAAATGAAGAAATGGGATGTGTCTCGTGAGAAAAAGATCAATCATCTTCATCTTTGACACCATCAACTGACCTATCTTTGACAGAAATTATCCTTGACTGTTCCTACTGTGCTAAGGGCTAATGAAAATTACGTTGTTCTACTGAAGAAAAAAGAAAAGAATCTGTTCGATATCTCTACATACTTATAATAGATTGCTTCGATAGTCTCGAATCCTGCAACAAGTCGTTTATATCTGTTTGCTGCGAAATTTCGAAACTTCAATATCTGGCGATAAATCAGAAGTGTGGGAAAACACTGAGTGGGATTTCTATGGAAGAAATTCGAGCTAGGATAAAAACCTCAATGGTAGGCTAACTGGAGGGTTACATTGATTGGATACGTGAGCATTTTCAGACTTCAGGAAATGAAAACAGTGGCACGGAGAGCCTAATGATGTGGTTTATCCTCCGATCTCCTTTAATATTCATAAAGCAAATAAGGCTCTGATCTATAGTTATCCCGGGTTTCTTCATTTTGGCAATATTTCACGTCTAATAAACACTTAAAAGACAAAAGTGAGCTGAAATCAGCAAATTAGACTTCTTTGTTTTGAGATGAAAGAAAAGCTTTGTGGCAGCAATTCTCATGAACGTCGGTCAGCAATAGCGCTCTGTTGGCTATGAAGCAATTGCTTTTTCATCAGAATGGAAGTGTGTGATTTGTTTCAATGAATAAAAAGGCTTGATAAAAATAACAAAAAGCTGTAAACAAAAAATTGCACAGTAATGGAAAGAATTAGTAAAAGCAAAACTTGACTAACAGGATTTCTCGCAAATGTTAACAAACACATCGTTGAACCTTGATGTAATTGTTGAATCCTTTATCTAGCTAATTTCTAGGAAGCGATATGAGCGATATAATGTGTATGTGTTCTATGTTAATTAAAAATTAGTGCGTGCGATTGCTCTCACGCTCAATAAGACGACGCCAGTTTCGGTGAAGAGCTTGGGCTCGAGAGTGTGACCGCATTGGGAAAAGGGCAGGAAATTTATGTGACTTGAGTTTTACTAAAAAACTCCCACATGGACTTCATAGCGAATAAAAATTACATCAAACAAAAAAAGGCAAGAATCTGCCTTTTCTGCACGTATTTTCAAGTTTATACAAACTATTCTGTCCTATCATCCCGACGTGCGGTCGGCTGATTTCTAAGATTTCAGATCGCCAGGCATGTCTTCCGACTAAAATTTTCTCGAAGGGCGCCACAAAGGAACTCTAAGAAAGAAATTAATGGGACCTCATTACCAAAAGTAGCTGAGTTAGGCATGAACAACTGCTAGAGAAAGTGGTCGTCTGACTACAAGAAAACTTAGCGACTTTATTCTAATTGGAATCTGTGGAATTTACTCTAACCAAATAGGTCAAGATGAAATGCTGAAAGATAAGGAACGGTTTAAATTCGGCCAACTAAAAGACTTCAAGGCAGCAGAAATGGGGCACATAAAAGTATGCTGCGTACAAACAATGTTCACAAATTCTCCATTAAACGTATGACAGCAAATTTTCACGTTTTCCTCCGCAACCATATTCCAAATCGTTCGAGATTCAAGTCGTCGCGGAGTTAGCAAATTTGTTTTCATTAAGTAATTTGTGAATTAATTTTCTCCTAATCCTAGCTGAAAGGCAAGATCTAATAAAAGCAAAAACAAGTGTGAAAACCACAGGACAATTTCGTCGGAGTTCTATTCCGATACAAAATGTCGTTGCTTGTCCTCTTGAATCATGGTTCTGGATTCTAGCTAAAATTTCATAGTGCCCTATAAGTTCAATACTTTCCTCAAGTATGATTTCTTAACATTTTTGAGAAACTTGGCGAAAGAACTGCTTCTACTGAAGATAATATCGCTCCTGGTGCAGGACTGGATCATTGGCAAGTGACGAAATGTCATCGCATTGAGCTTTACAGGAATGACCTTTGAGACGAATTCTGAATCTAAGGAGCTAGCACCTAGTCTCGATGATTTATATTGATTTTGGATGACGATTTGGTTTATGACTTAAGTTCCAAAAAAGATCCATGTTTTTCAAGCACGTCCAGACCGTTTCAACTGATGTCCTAAACGGCCAGTGAAGCCTTGTCGCCAGTCGCTCGCCTATCTGTCATCTTCAACAATCGAAGGAACTTCACCAAGACTCTTTGTGTAGTAGAAGATATTTCTTTTCAAATTACAATAGATACTACGATTAGGTGAATAGGACAAAACTTCTACCATTACTAAGATGACTTTTCTTTCATTCTAGTCTGGAAGTGGTGACGAAAGGAGCCCATCTAGAGGTGATTGTTTAGGAAACAAATGAGTGCAGAAATGAGAAACCTGTGATTTAATTGGAAAATGCTTCCTTTGAAAGGCAACACATGTTACAATAATGAATAACATCACTTCACATGCTTACACGAATCATGTAAGCGAAGTAAAAAAATTCCAACTCAAGTAGAAAAGCCCTGAAAAACGTTTCATGAAGGTATGGAACGCTCTGAAATGACCACCGTTAGCCGTCCAAAGAGCATGTTTTCACATAGTTGGCTCATGTGACTCATTTGCCAAAGCCTATTTACGCAATAGCAGCCCCATTTTCCCACAAATATCCGATTTCATAAACGACGATGGTAAAGGGTGAAGTCTGGCGTTCTTTCACAAATATTAACTTACTGAGTTGTTTCTACGTAGACATAAGGTTGGTTATTTAACGTTGACTTCACACGAGCTTGCGGATTCTACCATTCCCAAAGCATCTTTGGAAGACCACATCGCGGATGAAATACCACGTTGGAGTCCAAATGAATAACGAAAGTTACTAGTGGAAAGTTGGTCCAAATAATTATAGGTGGAGCTTTACTTTGTATTAACTTTTTTATTTACTGCCTATTCTTTTTAATGGCAAGGTATGTTGCGAAATATTACTTGTATAATGCTGAGATATTTGCTCGTGACCGCAGGTGTCTGTGGTGGGGAACGAACGCGCTTTTATCCTTTCTAGGGAGTAACGCGTTCACCACCACAACATACGGGTCCTTCGTATCGCCTGTCTCTCAGATAGTTCTATCGATCTTTTGCCATCAGCAATCACCTGTCAGCGAGACTGATCTGGGAGTCCAAATCGGCAGCGAACACAGTTAAGCTGAGGCTGCAGTTATAATTACAATTTTAAGTTAGTTTTGAGTTTTGCAAATATCTCAGCATTATACAAGTTTTTCTTTGGGTTAAGTACGTCATTGTATCATTGAGAGAATGCTATTTTCCTGTTATTGACCACAATTTAGAACAAGAGTTACCTCATTTCACTTTTCCAGGCCAACTAAGAAAATACAAAGTTGAAAAGAAGAAATGGAATTTTCCTCAGCGACGACATTCATTTAACGTTGTGCACTGTTGTCGTGTTAATGCAATATGAGGTTTTGCTCATACAATCACATCAGGAAAAAGAGCTCAACATATTGTCGAAGCACCATGCTAACAGCGACACAACAAGAATCCCTACTTAGGGTATCCGTATTTGATTTGAATGCCCTCGGAATCTCTTCCTAGTTGTATGCTATTGCTTCTTTTTCGACGAAGGTGGAAATGATTCCTGATAGGGAACTATTTTATGAATAGCACATTGAGAATTGCGAATGCTCAACGTTGTTCAATGCCGATTTGTGCTCTTTAAATCAACCCCGTTGAAGGCGTGTAGCTGGCGAGAATTCAGTGTTGCAATGGAGATGCTCTTTTCAATCAGTGTAATCTCAGTCATTGCTTCTGTTCTTCTTCCTTAAAGGTCTTTTCTGATGCCGTTTTCGCATACTTTCGTGGTTTTGGTATGCGTTGGTGATTTCCTGCGACTCACGCTGCTTCACACTGGGTTATAATCTGGGATTTTTCAGGAGAGGGACGTCTCTTGGGAGAAAGAGGAGTTCTCAGACAAATATAGCTTCTAGAACGGAGCTGAACAAAAAAACGTGGAATAGCACTTAATTTGAGAAGAACTTCTTGCCCACTAATCTGAAGTAAACACTTTTTATAAGTAATAGCTGAAATCAATGGTACGGTGTGGAGAGGAATCCTATAGTAGAAATATCGCTTTTTAAGGCCATTGCGTTAAAATAAGTTGCATTTAGAATGGGAAGCAAATGTTGAACTGATACCAAAGCGACGTGAAGAAGTAAACTTTCCGTCGCATAGGATGTCTAGAACCAATTCTTTCATTGTTTTTGTTGACGAAAAAACAGGAGATTGTTTTTATAGCATTTATTAATACACAGTAGCTGACCTACCAGCGGTCGCACATTTTTCAGAACCTGGTAGAGTCAAAGTGGCACGCACAAGCAATAACTTAAGCGGATAAAACAATCCATAAGTGACTAATCGCACAATGAACAGCTTCTCTTAAACCCTAGCTGTTTTGCTGTTCTGGAGTCCTCTAATTCTTTCAGTAACGTGCAAAAAAGGCGATCACTCCCTATCCATTAATCCATAAAGGGAATGGTACTCATTCGAATGACCATAAGAAACTTATTCTAAAACCAGCAGTTTTGTGAAGCGTTCGTTACCGACGAATAATCACATTCTAAAATATTTTCCACTCATTGATTTTTAAGAGCAGGAAAAAGTGATCCAGCTGAAGTGATGGTGTTGAGGCCGCTGGAAATGCTTTTGAAAAATGATTTTAGCAGTTGGATATTGTAAACGCTCAGCAATTAATCTCGACGTAAGTACTCTTACACTTGGCCTCGAAATTGCAAACAAAATTGCATTGAACTGGGAGAATTAGCGTATTAAATGAGGCAACACTAAATATTGACTTTCTAACCTCAGGTTTTCGCTGGGTAGATTGCATGTCAATTTAACTCCTTCAGGCTCTGAAACAGTGAAACCGTGGAAACATCAGTTATTGTGAATTAATAAATGCTGTAATAACAGTCTGGTTTATGCTTATTAGGAAAACAGTGATGGATGCCGAGGTTAAATGAAAGCCGGTCTAAGGAGGTTTGCGAGATGCTGGAATAGCGGCTGAAAAAAAAACTGCAAAATGAGGACCGCAGTGGAGCAGTGGTTAACACGTGACCCTCCGGAATAGGTACTCGTCGGTTCGAATCCTGATTGTGTTACAAGTTTCGTTCACATGTCAGAGCATCATTGTGGATGGTGAGATGTTTGTGCAACTCGGAACCCCAGACCAGCTTCAAACCCGTTGTTACCTTTTCCAGATCCAATAGATGAATATTTAGTTACAAACGAATAAGTAAAAAAATATAAGTAAGCATCAAATGTTGAGATATTAGTTGTAAAAAACATATAGTAGTATCAAAACCTGTAATAAGCTAGTTGATTATCTATATTTAGTTATTTGGTCGTTTTATTTAGCTAAGTGTTTGCTTGCGCACTGAACTCTTTTCAATAAGTAATGGAGGAGTTTAATAAAAGCAGCAGTAGAAGCAGGTGCTCCAAAAAATGGCGGCAGACCTGATACGCTAGTAAAATTAAATGCGAAACATTGCAGAGGTCAGACTGAAATTATGTATGATAAAAGCTATCTGATCGAAGTTACGGCCTTTGCTGGTTTTCGTTGAGAGTTCTGATCCTAAAACTCTTACCGCCCATTGTGTTTGTATTCCTATCGTTTCCCAACGTACTCACTTTTTTGATAGTGTTTTCTGGTGATCATTGGAAAACCCAGAGAGTGGGATGAAAAATAAACATATGGAAAATTGGATGGGGAAAAAACTTCCAAATACGAGCAGCTGGATTAAGGGAATCTCAAAAAGTTCATTCGTTTCATTTCGTGGAGTGTTTAAAGAATCTTTTTGATTTCCAAATCCCCTTTTTTGAAACAGATGCTTTCTCAGATTTGTTAAGTCCTAAGCTTAGAATTAAACAGCCGTTTTCTATTCACTTCTCAGAGCACGGAAGTATTTCCTAACAACCAAGCAACCACAGCGAGTACACACCACACAGAAGTACTCTTCGCTAAACCGAGAATGCTTTTTGCAACATTCATCAGTCCGTTTTAAATCAAACCTCTCGTTCCTTCTTCTTACATCAAAAATCTAATTCAGACCGCGTTCCGTACAATTTCTTCTGAAGTATAAAGTTTTCTTGACAAAACAGAATGTGAAGGCTGCAGTTTTTTTTTAAAGGTTTTTATTTCTTTTTTGAGCAGTTAGAAGGCATAGTCATGACCAGGTGAGTTGGATTGTAATACTTCTGTCAGTCCAAAACAAAAAATATGATTAAGAATAACTTATAGAGATTGAGGAAATGGGAGCAAGCAAAGAAAAGGCTTTCACTCGAAGTATTTCAATGAAAAACAACGAACACGATTTTACCGAAAATGCAGAGCTGAAGATTGAGTGTCCGCTCAAATACGAATGGGGAAGAGCTTTTCAGTAAATGTGATCTATGGATTACAGATAAACGGCTACGAGAAATGCCTGGAATTCACTTTTTAGTAAAGGAAAGAACCGGCAACTGGCTCGCGGTGACGAATGGATTCCGCCTGTTAAAAATTACTAGGCACACCTGTCGGACTAAGTTCACATACGAGAGGAATTACCATGTCAAAGTCAGGCAAGAAAATCTCAGAGCAAGTAAGAAGCGAAGACGCGAAAGTTCGCCAGAGCTTCTTAAAAAGCTTAAACGTAGCCATGATGACAATGGATTTTGTTACTGAGCTTCATGAAATGTGCTTTGAACTCAAACTGCGATGTCTGTGACCAAGGCGCTCATGCAATCAATAAAAAAAGGTTAATTTTTATTTTCGAAACAGATGTCTCGAAATCCGCGAAATTCCATGAAAAAAGTGATATGAAGTCGGAAACGAAACTATACGACGTCTTGTATCACGACATGCGTGTAAAAGCGATTTAGCTCTTTCATCAGTCCATCATTAGAAAGGGTGTGAGGTGAAACACTTCATTCGTTCGTTTCCTTGCCTTGCTGCTGTCATGCATGAACGAGATCGAGTTGTTTGTGTGATGGATTGGCTGAGCCTTGAGCATTCGTCTCTTTCCTTCACCATGACATTCTGGATGCAGGTCGAGCTTGGTTTCCTTGAGAATCCAGAGATAGCCATAGTTTTGTGTGTGCAATGCCTCACTGTTGGCAGTGGCTGTAATTTATGCAATGTGGAGAATTTTACTGTTTTATAAGCAAGATTATTCCAGAGTAAAAACGATCTTTGCAACTAGAGGCATTTTATAAACAAGGTTATCTCCGAATGGAAACCATCCCTATGACTAGGCGTACGACGAATTAAACGAAGAGAAAAAAGCCGCCGAAACGACAGCTACTATGTATTTTAAAAAATACTCTGAGAACAAGCTCGTATTTGTTAATGAAGAAAAACAGGGTATTATACGGAACGTCTTAGTCCGTGATATGCAAACCACACACCATCGCATAGCGTTTGCTCACGCGTTCCATCCTTCTTTATGTTAAGCGAAAGGCCTTTAGAGTTCTGCTAACCAAGCCAAAGTATTTTTGCCTCCAAAAAGCAGATCATATTGTATGGCTGCAATAGATCAAATCCATCCTGTATAGGAGGGCACCGTCGAGTGAGGTTCTTCATCCGATCGGCGCCCCGCTTCATTGGATTCGGTTCCTTGCGCCAACGAACAATGACATCGCGATGGCGCCCGGCTGTGGACCATCGACTTGGATCAATGCAGCTCTGGAGAAGACGAAGACGTCGACACCTTAGGCAGAACAAATTTTTTTATCAGTTTCGTGTTAGTTCAATAATCCAAGAAAGTAAGCCAAGGTACTTCTGACAAAGTGAAGCCAATATTACACAGGAAACTGATGCTTGATCTTGAAAATTGATGCGTTTTAACTTTATCCCGACAGTGAATGCGAGAGTGAAAAATCATTTCTCTAATATCGGTCAGCTAGTGAGACTTCCCCCGATATAAAATAACACCACATAATTGCTCAACAAGAATATAAAGAATTGCTCGATCAATGCCGAGATTAACAGAAAGTCGGTCGTGGGAATTTCCACGATATATTGGTTGAGAAAGGATTGAGGCGTTCTTTACACCGACAGAAGTTGCTGGAAAGTGGTTACTCCCTGTGAGATAGATAATACTTCATCCAGCGCTTATTTCTACAACATGATATTGAAGTGCAGATATATAAAAGCACAATCCAGCCTTTTACGGCGTTCCGTCAACAACTTTCTTACAAGGGGCGAAAATCCCTCGCTATCCTTTTCATTATTTCTCTTACCTATCTCATGGTCAGCCCTACATCTGGTCAACGAACGCACTTTTCGTATTCTAACCAAATCAAAAAGAATTACCGCGATGTGGTTTTCTTTCATATTCGAATTCTTCCTCGTTTTCTCTCTTAGCAAACGCGAGGTTGTTAAACAGCATACATTTGCTTCCATACAATAACACACATACAACATAATCGTAGCTGACCTTTCGGCAGAATCGCCTTGTTCAGAGCCGCTTTTTTCACCTGTCCTCCACCGAGGAAGAACAGCCGCTAAGAGTCGCATATGGCTGATGACTGCCGAAAAAAGCGGCTCTGAACAAGTCGATTCTGCCGAAAGGTCAGCTACGATTATGTTGTATGTGTGTTATTGTATGGAAGCAAATGTATGCTGTTTAACAACCTCGCGTTTGCTAAGAGAGAAAACGACGAATTCATAATCCAATGCCGAGGTTAATAGAAAGTCGATCCTGGGTACTATTCGAATTCTTGTTTTCTCATTTGAAATGGACAGACGTCATCGAAGCTGTAAGCTGATAGGTGACCATTCTCAGCACTTGAGACTTTTTCCTACTGAAAAAAGAAATCGCAAAGAAATAGTGCTCATTTTCTTATGAAAAGTTCTCAAAATTTTCACTTCAAATTTTGCACGACCATAAGCCACTCACTGACTTATGGGACTTGGCATGAAAGCGAAACCGAAAAAGGATTAAAAATAACTCTACATTCCCCCCATTCCCCATCACCAATTCATCGATGACGCCATTACTATATTATGATTATTGTTTCTACTGTTGCTATTATTGTTATTACTTTAAGTTACCACATGGCCCGTAAATAGATCTAAGCGCAGATGCCAGCATTTGTTACGTTCGATTCGCTCTCTCGGATTTATGGTCCACAAAAGTCTTCGAACATTTCGCGTGTTTTTCGGCTTGTTGGGTGTTGACAATGCTGTTCTTGAGAGCAATCGGAGTTCAGTGTCACCCATCACGACATTGAATTGCACATTCGGGGTCTGTGGATACGAATAAGGAAACAATTTTATTAGTGCATTATTTATAATAGCGCTTCAGCACCGAGATAGTAGAAACCGTGTCACGTTTCTCCGTAATACTTTGAATATCACAAAAACAAAGTTAACAACACAATCCCACCAATTAAGAAAGCCATTCGTCTCCAATACCTCTCAAGTGAGCTCTTCAGCGGTTTAACCAAACTGAAATTGATCGCTATCTTGGAAGGGAGATATACTACCGCTTTCAGAAAAAAATAAATACAGCAATGATAAAGAAATTTTTGGATGAAAGCAGTTTGTTCATTGAAGCCATCGTCGGGATAAAATTATTTGCTGAATTATGGATGAAATTTTAGCCACACAAATTCAACGATTAGCTTAGTAGTAAAAAAACAAACGAGTAGACATTGCAGTTGCTTTAATGCTTCTATGACCTATTTTATCTGGTGATGGGGCCCATGTAATGCAATGGTTAGAAACACCCTGCAATACACCTGTAGTCCTTGGTTCAATCCCGCTCCCCAGAATCATCAAGCCGTCCATCAGCGTAAGGTCGGGAAAATGGTACCAGACTTATCTGGAAGGATAGCAGCACTGACTTCGCACATCGAATAAGAGACCACAGGTCATTGCAAAGGTCAGATATAGATTCAATCGTCTCTAACGATGCTTAATGAAGTCGAATGCATGGCTCATCCCTTAGGGACTAAACAGCCCCAGGAGCTTCATCCTTTATTCCTTATGTTCTTTTAGTGATGCCTTTATTGAACTAGGTGCTTTCATCCTATCGTTATGTGATATAAATCGCTTCGTTTCCTATATTAGTTAACAAGAGAATACACCCATTTAATAGGAAACTTACAAGAACAATTTTGGCAACCACAGGATTATAATAATGAACCGGATATCTGAGAAGAAACGAATGCGAGAACTTCGGCCTGAGTAGCCTAACAGTAGTGGCGAATATCGCTGTTAGAACAGGGTGCGTCTGGCCTTCGACTTCTTCGGACCGACGTCGTCGTCGTGCCAGCCAGCCGTTGACTCCGCGAACTTGTCGATGATCATCGAGATTGGGAAGGCCAACACGATGATGCCGCACACAGAAGCCAGCGCCGCCACCACTTTGCCACCTGAAAACTTGAAGCGTGACCTCGAACTACAAGTGAAGTCCAACGAAAAAGCTAAATAAACAGATTTTCATTGGGTGGAATAATCGTGTTCTTTACGTGCAGCATGTCTTCATAACCGTCTTTTTTCACATTTTTCTTTCGCTCTGATTTTAATGTTTTTACTCTTGTTTAGCATAATTGCAATAAAACTACACAAAATCTCATCTCTTCAAACAAAACTAGCAGAGAGAAAGGTAAGACAAGGGCATCAGTGGTGCAGTAGGTAACATGTCCCCAGGAAAGGGTAACCGGGGGTACGAAGCCGGCCTTGGATAGAAGTTTTACAAATATCTGAGCAACACTGTGGTTGTTCAGACATATTATATCCAAAACCTAACCGTTGATTTTCATTTAATTCGCGCCTCTATTACGTGTAGAGGCGACCGTACTATCAGAGACTAATTCTGAAATGACTTGGCTTAAATTCATTGTCCTAAAATTTTTGGTAAAACCTTACAAAAATAGGTTGTTTCTTGTTGTTCTACCTTTCTATTCTCTGTTCATATTGTTAAGATATTTTTGACAAGCGCTCTTAGTACCAGCCAAGAAGGGATATTTTTGAGAAATCTGTTAGGTTTTCGAGTGCCCCGTCTATACTAGTACTGTAGCCCCAGATGGTGGTCCCACGGATCTCCCTCATATGAGGGATCTCGAGCCCGTTAGTCGCGAGGCTACGTGGCGCGTCTCCAGGTGGCGGATAGGGGGTTAACCGCGGACCAAAAGCGACCTTTGCTTCCCTGAGAAGCAGGTGGATCCAGGGGATGGACTCCCTGCTTCTGCTGCGCCGATATGGCACATACTTTCAGTATTTGCTAGACGTATTCATGCATGCGTGCCTGCGTGCGTTCTCGCTTTATGCGGATTGTATTCTACGAGTAAACTCGGCCAAAAGCCTGCAATCAAGTGACAGGAAAGTATATGGGAGGCGGTTAGGAGTCGCCTCCAACAAATAAGCTCCATATCCACTCTGGGAGGGCCTAGCAAACTACCCTTGAGTATAACCAGCCCCCACGTTCAGAGGCTAGCAAGCTATACGTGGGTATCAAAAATGCTATATACAGTAAAAAAAAAGGACCTCATTCTCCTTACCTCGAAAGAGTCCCCAATTTCGAAGCGTTGGGTAGGACGAGTACGGAGAGGCTGCTAAAATCTCAGGGCCAATGGAAGCTGCCTGGATCAAGAACTATGGTGACGATCTGTACCTACAACGCACGTACACTTGCATCCGAGCCCTCGATAGAAGGCTTGCTCATGCAAGCAAGAGTGATAAGGTACGACGTCATCAGCCTGGCCGAGACGAGACGACGCCACCCATTCAATGCCGTCTATGACACTGGAAAAGAACTGTTCCTCGGAACATGCAACGGTAGAGCAGTCGGCGTTCCCGTCAACACGAGTTTGTCCATGAACATCGATTCATTCGAACAGCTTACAACCCGAATCGGACGTTTACGATTAAAAAGATGTGGATCAACACCGGCTTTGACAATCTTCGTCGTTTAAGCGCCAAACTATGACGAAGAAGAAGTTCGAAGCGTTCTACATGGACTTGGAGAGGTTCTACAGAAAAGACCATACATTCTTCAAAATCATCACTGGAGATTTCAATGCCAAAATTGGACCAAGGAAAACGTCTGAGGAACGTCACATTGGGACCCACGGATTAGAATGGAACGAACAGGGTGAGCGGCACTCTGAGTTTATCACGAAGACCAAGACCATCCATGGTAACTCGCACTATTCCAGAAGCACCACCTTCAACGCTGGACCTGGGAGTCTTTCAACGGAGAGTACTATAACGTAATAGACCACATCATAGTAAATAGAAAGTTTTGCCTAACCGATGTCGCTGTTGTCCTAAAATTCTACACGGGATCAGACCACCGTCTCCTTCGTGCTAAATTCTATTTCTCGCAAAAAGGAAAAAAAAGCCTCTATATTCAAAAACCGAAGTCTTAGAACCACCACAAACTTTGACTTATTCAACTCATTAGTCGGCTGTTGGGAAAATGCCGTTGTCGACAACATCGACGAGGAATACGATCGGCTCATTTAACATCTTCACGTTAGCGCCATGAAAGCCGAGAATTCGAAGGCCACCTAGAGACTTCTGTCTCCAGAAACTCTCGAGCTAATACGCTAGCGTGGAATCGCACGAGCTACAGGCAACCGCGAATCCCGCAAGTCATCGTAAACACACTGGCTCAGCTCTTCAACATTATCTGTCTGAATGCAAGGTCCCTACTCAGTGGAAGGCCAGCAAGACTGTGTTGTTGTTCAAGAAGGGCGACCTACACGATATAGGCAACTATCGCCCAATCTGCTTGTTGCCCGTGGTCTACATACTTTTCACTCGAGTCATCTTAAACAGGATTGACAGAACATTGGACGAAGAATAG
>MQTX01000207.1:193803-235344 GCA_009735665.1 Angiostrongylus cantonensis
CTCTGGAGCTAAGTCGTTCATCATATTGATTTTCCGACCTAGATAGACATAACTGGAGCAT
Source organism: Angiostrongylus cantonensis (assembly GCA_009735665.1). Classification (NCBI taxonomy): domain Eukaryota; kingdom Metazoa; phylum Nematoda; class Chromadorea; order Rhabditida; family Metastrongylidae; genus Angiostrongylus; species Angiostrongylus cantonensis. Next base: position 193,865 of record MQTX01000207.1, read on the forward strand.
TTGGAGATATTCTTTCCGTTGAGCGTGAATGGGGGAAACGAAACCAATTCGCTCTTCATGAACATCGTTTTCTTTAGATTTAGTCGAAGACCAATCTTTCCACACGCTTCATCAAAGTCCGCAAACATTCGTTCCGCTTGGCTAATGTCTGGTGTTATAAGAACGATATCATCAGCAAAGGAAAGGTGGTGTAACTGCCGACCATCGATCTTCACTCCCATGTTATCCCGTTCCAATGTTCGCATGACGTTCTGGAGGGTGGCTGTAAATAATTTTGGCGAGATTGTATCGCCTTGCCTAACTCCTCTTTTGACGGACTCGGATGCAAGTGTACGCGCGTTGTAGGTGCAGATCGTCACCATAGTTCTTGATCCAGGCAGCTTCCATTGGCCCTGAGATTTTAGCAGCCTCTCCGTACTCGTCCTACCCAACGCTGCGAAATTGGGGGCTCTTTCGGGGTCAGGGGAATGAGGCCCGTTTTTTTTTACTGTATATAGCATTTTTAATACCCACGTATAGCTTGCTGGGCTCTGAACGTGGGGGCTGATTATACTCACGGGTAACTTGCCAGGCTCTCCCAGAGTGGACATGGAGCTTATTTGTTGGAGGCGACTCCTAACCGCCTCCCATATACTTCCCTGTCACTTGATTGCATGCTTTTGGCCGAATTGACTCGTAGAATACAATCCGCATAAAGCGAGAACGCACCCACACACGCATGCATGAATACGCCTAGCAAATACTGAAAGTATGTGCCAAATCGGCGCCGCAGAAACAGTGAGTCCATCCCCTGGATCCACCTGCGTCTCAGGGAAGCAAAGGTCGCTTTTGGTCCGCGATTAACCCCTATCCGCCACCTGGGGACGCGCCACGTAGCCTCGCGACTAACCGGCTCGAGATCCCTCATATGAGGGAGATCCGTGGTGTCACGTACTATGTATGAAAATATACATGTACACATCCTCATAACGGTTTACCGCCACATCGTTTCTGAGAAGTATGCCTTGGTGTCGAACTGCAATGTACAGCGTGGAATTCCCTGCCAGGGTCTCCCAAGCTGAGAAGAGGTTCGGCGTTTCCATCAAGAAGCCTAGCTAAGACTAAACCTATACCAGTATCCACCAGCGTCCTGGTATCAAAGTCACATGGTGAAAAATTTCCTTTTAATCCACAACGGCTGCGAGTACGCGTGGCGGTGAAGACCTGAGGCAGATATTGGCCAGACTGGGCCCGGGATTCCAGGGAACCACAATGGATTAACCACCAAATCTCCGAAAAATAGAGACTGTGCTGGGGCCCGCAGAACCAGACGAGGAGATTGTATCGTAAAATATGTGGATGGAAAATAGTGGTGGCATTCAGCAATGGCATTTCATAATCAAAAAAGATATCATAATTGTGTTTCACACATCACGATGCCATTGGTGAACTAATATGTGTGAACGAGAGGTACGAACGGTCCTCAGCGCCGGCTTTTCCGCTCAGTTGCTTCGGTTTACTGGCTCTAGCACTTCTTTTGTTTATCGTTTATTTGCCGTAATGCGAAGCACATCGCTGAAAATTTTTAAGGTTACCATGTGTGACCTCGCGCTATGCTTCAGGCTGATTCTATGATCTGACCTAAGAGCATTCCTAGCTCATGTATTATTATTCTGCGCGGCTGCAAACCAACAAACAACTGGAAGATTTACAACGAACAATGGGTGTTCAAAATAAGCTGTTTGCTATGCGAATAAAAATTTATTTGTTAAGTCGTATCTGCTAAGGCCATGAAAGCGTTTGGATGAGTAGATTGCACGTCAATTTAACCTTTCCAGGCTCAGGAGGGACGCGAAGCCAGCGAAACGTCAGCTATTGAAGGCCGACAAATTCCACAATAACAACTTCGTGTTTGATCATTGAATAAAAACCGTGAATTTTTGAGATATTCCACCGTTTTCGTTCATTTCTGCCTAGAATCAAGCTCTGGCGGATGTCAGCGAAAAATTTTCGCATCGGGTACCATTTTGAAAAACGCTTACACCGCTAAACTATCACAACGAGAGGTAGCACCATTTATGGTAAAACTTTTAGGAGTTAACGATTCAATTAGGGTGTCCAAACTTCAAACTAGTCCACTAATTATAGTAGTTTTCAAAGTGGTGATATGATCCGTTGAAGACAAGATGGTGCAAACTTGCTCTTCTAGGCAAAAACAGAGACAAGAAGACATAACGATGCTAAAAGCTCTAAAGCTCTCAGCGTTGATCAAACTGTGAGGGATGCGCCATGCAATCGACTTCATTAAGTATCGTTGGAGGTGATTGAATGTACATCTGGCCTTTACAATAACTCGCTGTGGCCGGCCGATGTATCGAGCCAGTGCTGCTCTCCTCCCAGACAAGTCTGGTATCAATTTGCCGACTCCGAAGGGATGGAGGGTTTGGTCGGCCATGGGCGCATGGATCGATTCCACGTGCGTGCCGAAGTGGCGCCTCCACCCACTGCGCCACACGCGCCCATGTCCACTACTTTTCAGTTATAGTAAAGGAAAAGACGAAAAGAACGTGAATTCGTTTCTAGGGGAAACATCATATTCAAGATAAGCTTGGCAAACATCCAAAGTGTATGCCCTTTTCACCTTTCAGACGAATACAAATTCTCGCCAGAGTCAGCGCAATCATGGTAATGAGCACGAAATTCCCGAACAGCAGTCGCGCTTGTTGCGAAAGTGTCTTCAAGTAGGAATCATAGAATCGTTATTGTAAAGCTGCCCACGGCCGCCATGTTTGAGGATACGTTGTTTCTACTTTTCCCATACAACTTTACAGTAACGTTGACGTTACTTTTTTAGTTAATTCCCGTTAATGGGTGATTACTAATGGCACCGGTAGATAGAAAACCAGCTGAGAGAAACGTAAATCACAGGCCCCCTTGGTGCAGTGTGTAGTGCGCGAACTGAGGGAAAAGGAAATCGTGGTTCGATCTGGCCCGGGATCCAATTTTTGCGAATATCTCACCATCATTGTGATTGATTTCGCATCTTACTCTGCTTCGAAAATTGTAGTAGGTAGTAAATCAAAATAGCAAAAATTTACATTAACGTCTCTTAGATAGTAGATATCAGATATATTATCTTAGATAGATATCTACTTAGGGTAAAGACCACCTGTTTGCTTGCTGCGCAATGGTCGGAGGCGCCATGCAACACACACGTGGAATCGATCCCTTCCCTCATGGCCCACCAACCCTTTCATCCCCTGGGAGGATAACAGCACTGGCTTGAAACAACGGTAGGCCACCGCTAGCCATTGTAAAGGCCAGATATGCGTTCAATCACCTCCACATGATGCTTAATGAAGTCGAATGCATGGCGCATCCCTCCGGAATTGATCGACGCCGAGAGCTTTATCCTTTGTCCTTTTAAAGATCACACTGCGAAGTGAACCTGGCCAGAAAAAAAAACGTTTATTGCAATTTACTAAGTAAAGAAGAAAATTTTTCCCCGAGAAATATAACATCTGTGTTGGACAGGTTATCGATAGAGTACGAAAAGTGTGCTAAAGAGGTTTTATGGGGTAATACATACCGATGAAGAAACGTGCACAAAAACAAACGGATCTGGTTGCGAACGTGTTAAGCATAATCGTGTTAGGCATATATTGGTATTGGAGGCGGTAGATTTTTTCTAAAGAATAAAAATAGAGCCCAATAAGTCGCGGGCAACAATTATTTGTAATACTATTGAAAAACGAATTAAAACGAATTAAACTTATTGGATTAATGGCCTCATTGACTGAAAGTGCTATTTCATACATGTAGAAGAATGACATCATCTGACACAATGGAGGAACTCGAAAAAAACTTTACCTTGATCAAGTTCAATCTAGAAACCATGATGAGGATGGTAAGGTCCAAAGAAGTTCAGCAATAAAGATCCCAATAGGATTAGAATCGTCACAATGAGATTTGGAGGTCGTCTTTGAGGAAAAGAGTATTGATTGAAGGAAGAAGAGGATGTCCATGGCAGAGCTGGCAATGGTTCTAGCGATGATTTACTGTTCAGAAAATCAGTGATATAAAAACTGCATTTATAATAGCAATGACAACGACAGCACATTGACTAGAGCTTGGAGTTACGAATAACTGGATGCTCAAAAAGACACCAGAGCAGTTTCTTTTTAAAAGGTAGCTAGACAACACCAGACACAAGTAAGTGATATTTATATGGATACAGATCGTGTACTCCAAGGTCCAATAACAATGAGCAAAAGCTCATAACTGACAGTTCAGCACCACCCCGCTGAGCTGAAAAAATCAGACATAGGGCGTGAAACTGTCACCACCTGCGCATTTAGGAATCGTTCAAATTTTACAATTAGCTACACGGGCATCTGGTAAAACGACTGTCCTTGTTGCCTAATGAAGACGAAAAAATAAGAAGACTAATAGGAATTGGTTGAGTGAGACTATCGATGGTTGAGCGAAATCCTCTGAAAACATGATGCATTGTGTTGTCGGAAAACAAAACTGTACGGTCGATCGAAAGAACGACTCAAAGCAACAGAGAATCGCGTCTAATCGCAATATGATGGGTCGCTTAAATAACACTGCCCGAGAGTGAAGGATCGCCGAGATTAAACTGATGCGTAGACGAAAAGTGATTCTTAGCTGAGGTAGCATAGAACGGGCTCGCATAGTACCCAAAGACATAATAAAGAAGATTTTAACGTGAATGTTCCTATCGTTGTACAAAAATCCTAAACATCTATGAGCAAAACTTTTGAAGCGTTTTGAATAAGTCTCAAAAGCCCAAAAATAACCGCAAGGAGGAGTGTCTTGTGAGCACACGTGACCTCGCGCCACACCTCAAGCTGCTTTGGCCAGAACCGGCACATTCCTGGCCCATATACGACTCTGATCTGGCCTCCACCAAATAACCGAAAGGCTTACAAAGAAAAAAAGGTGAATGTTAAAAATGTTGTTTACTAGGCGAATAAAAATCTATGCATCAAATTATACCTGCCGAGGTGCTGAAAGTGTTTCACTGAGTAGACAACATGTCACTTTAACCTTAACATGCTCTGAAGAAACAGAAATCGCAGAAATATCAACTAGAATTGAATAAATCTTGCTACTGACAACCTCCTATCTACTTTTCAAGAAAACGGTGAATTATTGAAGCATTCGAGTTTAGCGGCTACGATAAACAGCGTTCTATTTCAACGAGCAGTGCGAATACTATATAAACTAGGTAATCGGACACGATTTCGAACTTTAACGTGCTTTTAGGACCAAAAATTCGATCTTTTTACCCGGGAAAAAAAATTTTCTTGCTTTCGAGATGTCAGAAACGTTCCAAATCGTTGAAGTCCCACGTCATACTTAGTCAATTTTCTACAGTTGGAAAAGTTAGTCAAAACCTAGTTTAAAACTCCAGCGTGAGCTTTCTAGATATCTGTAAAGAAAAGTCGCCGCATAATGAACCACATTGACGAATTATCCTATGCGATGGGAAGCCTTGGTCGTAATCTGATGCCGTGCAAGCACAAAATGCAAAGGGACTGCATCTCGTAGAAAAATTTTACGCTTTCATTGTTGAAGTAAGTGACTCGAAGAAAACTGGGAAAATTAGAGCTGTCAGAGCAACAACAGTCGTCAAAAAAAATTAGAACAAATAAGGCAAAAACGTTGGGTTTCTTCCGCGCATCTCCAACGCGATAGGAAGAACAAAAGGTGAGGTTGTTAAAGTCGTCAAATAGATCCAAATGGGCCCAAAGAAGACCTCGGAAGTATGGTGGTAATGGCGGTAATGCGTGAATCAGAAGACAAAGTAAGCTTTGTTATCGCCAGAGGCTCACATAACCCATAGCCTACATCCGCTCCTTCAAATGTGCATGAAATTAATGAGTTTGACGTTGTCAGCTTAACACTATGTTAGCTTATTGTAAGTAATTATTGGAAATAAAATTAGTGAGTACCGAAATGGGAGTAGGTTGCCACATCCTTTCAAACCAAATGGTGTGAGGACCATTTTGTAGAAGAATTTTTCATATTGGCAGATATGTCAGCATAAGAAAAATTAGCAGCATGCAAATTTTTTTACCTTTTTGGGTTTGCGTCATGAATCTATATATCAAGCGGAAGGAAGCCACAGCCAAACCTCAATGAATGGAAGAACGTTCTACCCAGCATACTTTTCATCTGAATTATGACTCACATATTTACATTTGATGAGACTTTGAGCAACCAGCTAGCCAATCTGCAATAAGGTATTGAGCTCATCCTTCGTGTGCTCTAAGTAAAAATAAGCATGGAAATTTGACCTGTGATTTAAGGCGACATTCTATTTCTGATATTTCGGCCAATTATGAAAAACCGAAAACGGACAAAATCGAAATAATATAAAGTGGAAAATGTGCTGGGTTCTTAACAACCTCATGAAGAATGAAGATTAACTAATCCTAAGGAATAACTATTGTCAATACGAAAAATGTTGGTGAATACTCATATGAGAAGGGCACATGTGGCGCAGTGGTCTGAGGCACCCTGCAACACACACGTGGCACCGATCCCTGCGCCCATAGCTCACCAAGCCTCCCATCCTTCCGGGGTCAGCAAATTAGTACCAGACATGTCTAGGAGGATGGCAACTTTGGTTCGATGTATCGGTAAGCCACCACGAGTCGTTGTAAAAGCCAGATACGTATCCAATCTCCTCCCAACGACGCCTAATGAAGTCGAATGCATGGCGCACCCTCAGTGGTTGATTCGCAGAGAGCTTTATCCTTTGTTTTTTTACTCATATGAACAACGATCGATTAGTATTTCAATTTGACAACTAGTTCGACTGTGTGAAAACACGTTTACAGATGGCCAGCGTGTATGAACGGAACTTCTAATTACCCATCTGTACCAAGCCGAAACCGCGAAAATATCAGCTATTATTGAATAAATCTTGTTACTGCAACCTCGTATCTGCTCAATCTGTTCATAGAAAAAACATTAACTTAGCAAGAATTTATTGCCAAACACCTAAACCACTCGACGATCAATGGAGTTATATAGAGGATAAAGGATAAAAGGTTAAAATGTTAGGCGTGGATCAATCCCTAAGGTGATGTCCCATGCATTAAACTTAATAAGGCGTCGTTTAAGGTGATTGAATGCATACTTGACCAACACAGTGACTTGCAGTAGCCTACCGATCTACCAGTGCATCCAGTCAGTAATACTATCCTTCCAGGCACTAATCTGTTTATCTTGGAGGAATGAAAGGGTGCATTCATCTAAGAAGTGGAATCATATCAAGGACAGGAGCGTATTTGCAGGATACCTCCAACAACTGCACTATACGTGACAATTCTTACAGTAATTTCAAATTTTTTGGCTTATACTGATGGTGTGTGGAGACGGTTTAAATAGAAATTTTGGAGATTCTGCAATGAAATGAGAGTTTTAAGGACATTGGCCTTTTCATTTAATAATGTATTTGGTGATTGGCAAAGCGAGAAATGGGTCAGGCAGCTGCATTAGCTGAAATTTGAATTTTCTGAAAAATTCCGCGCCTAGAAGGAATTTCAAGCGAAAGGCGACGTCAACAGAGATGAAACGAAGAATTTGATTTCACGATAACGCACTTTTCTACACATGATGTATCACGCCTAATTTTGACTGAGGAAGCATATGGGGTGGCATATTTCCCCCCCCCCCCCCCCCCCCCCCCCCCCCCCCCCCCCCCGAATTTTCGGCGTGCACACTCCGAACCATCTTTGACTCACATCGTCCCTCCTGAGCTTAGAAGAAAGACACGGTGTTGGCGTTCTCACTAACAGGTTTGTTGCTGCTTCGTTGCTTGCAAATTGCAAATAATCAGCGTCTGTTACTATTGGTACATTTCTTTTGTTACTTCTTATTTTGCCCCGCAAAAGCTTACTCGATGTACTTTTTGCATATGGTCTATAGATTATCCAACAAAGAGCATTGTGCTAAACAACAGACATAAACATCTTGCCTCCATAATTGGTCACAAACAAAAACACTTTTTTCGGAAGGTGACTTTACCTTGAGTTCGGCATGACTAATCAACATGTATTCTTTCATCGATAAGCTAACACAAGGTTTTTAAAAAGTTTGAGGATGTTCGGATGTTTTCAAAAGTTTCTTTCGTACAAGCTTGTGTCGCAGCAGAAGAGCGTGGTCATTGAACGTAGTACACATCACAGTGACTATTAAGGGCGGTACGAAGGTTTCTCTACTCCACTGTACTTGAACGCTAAGTTTCAACACTTATGAACATCATTTTGCTACAGACGAGGAAAAATTATCAAGGAGACTTGTACGGAAGTAAATGTAGCACAGTGGTGTGCTAGATGTCACTAAATCTATGAGAGGTAATACAGCTCAACCTCCATCAAGGTGCTTTCGCATATTGTGTTTCATTTTCAACCTCATCTTCTTAAGATATCATCGATTTTAGAATTATTAAGCAAAAATAAATTTATGTTAAATATGTTTTATATATATAAAATACTTTACAAAGTACAGCTCTTATAATTTACACCCTATACTTGGTTTTTACAATGTTCGCAACCAAAAACGCAGGAGATTACGAAGAGGTAAAGTACTTGTCGCATGACCGACTTTCTATGACCTCGACATCGATCAATATTTCGCTGTTTTCTTGAAAAGCACACTCAAGGTAGTCACTGTACTCTTTCTTCAAAAAGGCGATGTTTTGACGGATTTCGCCTACTTCTCGAACTGATCGTTTCATGATGGGAGAGACGCACTATCTATTTATGTGTATCCTGTGCAGCTGTCTTCATGTGAAATATTCGATGGAAAGCTCATAGAAAGTAGTGAGCGTGAGAAGAAGCTAATTTGTTTCCCATGGGATTGAAATAAATATAGGTTTCGTGACTTTTCTGCTGGAATTATGGAGTTATTTGGTGGACTAGATTACAGTCAACACGAACGGCCTAGGATCTAAAGAGGAGGAAAATCGAAACGTCAGCTTCTACGTGGAATGAATGTAGTTGCAGCTTCACGTGTGCTTGCGAAAAAACGGTAGCGTAGTTATGTTTGTTGGATTCAAAAGTAGAGTACAAAATTCGACTCCATAAAACGTCGTAGTGGTGACTGTGGATGCCCATATGGCCTACACAATAACTTGCGATAGCCTATCAACGTGTCAAGTCAGTGCTGTTATGCTCCCAACCTTCTCATATCAGGATGCGACCCTTGACAGCGACCACCTTAAGCGTAGGAACGAAATCCTTGTTTTCGTAGCCGTTTTTTATATTTAATGTATCGTTGAGATCTTATCTCTCTAAAAGCCGCTACGAAATAACCAAAATAGCACATGAATCAACGGCTTGAAATATTTGACCCTTGTTAGAAAGTGAGATGCAAGAAAATGCACGCTTAGAGCCAATTGGAATTCTAATGATTTTTTCAAAGTGATGGCATTCTTTTCTTCTCTACGATTGCCATAGTGAGTGCTTCTTCCCTTCGGCTCTTACAGCTTCATCGTGTCTGGTGCTATGCGCCCAGAAACAGCTAAGCTTTTCAGCTCGCTACAAACAAATCTCTTTCTGTTGAAACAAAATCTTCTAAAACCAGTGGTTTTGCAATCGAGAGTTAATTTTTCTAAGCTGAATGTTTTGGAGAACTTAAAGAGTATTTATTCATGGATTTTGCCTTCTGTATCAGACTAGTATTCAGAGTTTAGACAACACTCGTATCACCTCCAATTTCTTTGACTGCCGACTCTGTCGGCTGACTTGGGGGAAAGGAATGTTCCTATTTGTCTCTACCATGTGCCGGAGCCAGTGCGGATCTCGCTCTATTACAGTGATCTCATATTTTTTTCTCATGGTAGCTAAGCAACCAGGCTTGCTTCTCGAAATCTTCGAAAGCAGTTGTAGAGCATACTTATTGGAGACCAGCAAAAGTAGAACGCAACTCTGTGCCTAGTAGAGGACAGAGAGGTATGCAAGAGAGAAATCGCATTCATGGTAGCACTTCTAAGCATACACAGATGAATATGACTGCGTGCCTACCGAAGGTTTGGAAGCTGTCAGAGACGAAGAATCTATCCTATGGATCTAAGAACGCCTCAAGACAAGCTTTTGGTTAATGTTTAACACTCCGAAATCCTCGGAACTTCACTCGAACCAGCAGCATCACTAGGCTGAAGGCCCAATGCCCCTCATACGAGGGAGATTTGTTTCGTTGACATAGACAATTAGTTCATGAAATATGCACCAACAGTCGATTGAATAATATGCATTAACAAATTGAGAGGCACAACATGCTTCAGCGAATTCATTGCTCTATAACACACAAGCACAAGCCCTCAAACATCATTCTGATCTTCAAAGTACCTCAACCTGACTTCAATTTCCGCGAAGATAGCTCGGGTTAGGAAATTGACAAGAATACTATTGCTAAATGCTAACTTTTTGTTCGCTGCTTACTACAATTTTTCGCGACAAGGTATTATGTAGAAGACAACCACAACGATGCTGAGATAGTTGAAAAACACCGGACAGTGTCTGCGGTGGGGAACAAAGGCGCTACTACTTTCTTCGGGGCTAAAGCGTTCACCACCACACCATGCAGGTCCTTCGTTTCGCCTGTTTCTCAGCTAGTTTTATCGATCAATGCCGTTAGCAGTCACCCGTCATTGGGATTGATCTGGGGTGCCCAAATCGGCATTGAACACAGTTACGCTGAGGATGTAGTTGAAATCGCAATGTCTACCTCTTATTTGCTGCCTGCTACAATTTTTTTAAGGCAGGGTATTATGCGAAATAAAACCACAACGATGCTGAGATATTTGAAATATTCCAGACCGCAGGTGTGTGCGGTGGGGAAAGAATGCGTTATTACCCTTTTCGGGGCTAACGCATTCAGCACCATACCATGCAAGTAGTTCGTTCGACTACATCTTCAGCTTAACTGGCTTGAAAGCCAGTTTGTGCTTCCCACATCAATCCTGTTGACCGTTGACTGCTGATGGTACCTGTAGTTAGAAAACTATCTGGAAAAAGAAGGAACGAAGGACCCGAATAGTAAAGTGGTGAGCGCGTTATCTCCCGAAAAGGGTAATCGCGTGTTCGATCTCCACCGTAGAGCGGAGTTTTGTCAATATCTCAGCATCACTAATGCTAAAATTACAAAAAAATATCGAAGACCATCAGGTACTTATATGTAACATTTATATATACACTAGAGTTGCTTTTCACTAACGTGAAAACTGGTGGTAGTTGCCAGGGTCGACTTTCTATTAACCTCGGCATTGGAATATGAATGCATTGTTTTTTTGCCCAGCAGGTCTGTTATACAGCATACATCTACTTACACAGAAAAACACGCAATACAATACAACACAACAGTAGCTGACGTTTCGGCAGTATCGCCTTAAGCGGTGAGTTTTTCAAGAAGCCGTTGATCATGTAATTGCCATAGAGCTTTTCGTCTTTTTGCAAGTGTTATTGAAGTGTTTGTCCTAGTAAATTGTATAACAGCATACCCTTCCAGGCTCTGAGGGAGGCGATGCTGCTGAAACGTTAGCTATTGTTGTATTGTATTGTGTGTCTTTCTATGGAAATAAATGCATGTTGTATTACAACCTCGCGATTGCTGAACAAGAGGTGGTGGTGTCATTTACTACTACGAATGGCTCATGGCTCGGATTAACACAGCCATCCTAGAATTTCAAGGAGAATTGACTGGACCAGCATTCAACAACGTTACTTTAATACGAAAAAAAAATCCTTAGGCAGCAGGCGGGCCTATGCTTAACATCAGAACACCTTTCTAGGCAATGAATACGAGAAAACTAATCGATTGCAAACGTGCAACAATCCATGCAATATGTAGTCATGTTGAAAGATTTGAATAAACCCAAGTTATTGAAACTTCCTTTCGCAAAATTCGTGAATTCGTAAACTTGTAACAGTCTCCGAAACCGAAGACTATGTAGAACAACCTGGCACTACTTTAGATTTGGGCGGCTTTGTTACAGTAAGTCAGCACTGGGCCGTTAGGATTAATCTCTTCAAATTTGGAACACCTTTGCCTTAAAATATGCTCTGGAACAAGACATAGGTAGCCATGGTCAACGAACATTCCGCCTGCGTAATGCATGGAAGTGGTAAGTCACTGTGAGCACTTTGAAATTAACAAGGTATCAAAGTGAAATTCGAAAGAAATGGAGAAATTCTCAGCATGAAAAGCCATTATAAAACCTGTAAGAAAATCAAAGATCAAAAATGTTGCTTGAAATTTTCACTGGACATGGTGTGTTTGAAAAAAAATATTTGAATACATATGTTTTTAAGGTTTCAAAGAGCGGTTTCATTAAAGCAGCAATTTTTTATGTATCATGCATCCTATGGAAGAGAAATAATCTTTCACCCAAAAGGCTACAAGGGCACTATCCTAGGCCGAAATGACAAGCCACGGCAATGACCATACAAAACATTGCCTGTAGAAAATGCTCTAATGCTGATGAAAAGAACTTTGAATCGAGCGTCATTGAAAGAAAACAATATGTTCTATTATTATTGAGACAAAAGAACAGATGAATTCTTGAATGACAGCTTTGTGGCACGGACTCTTTACGGGCCTGATGGTCTCTTCAACATTTTTTTTGCTTTTTTCATACGGTCAGTCTTCACACCTATTGCGCAGATCCCAACATTTCTCACATTCGATTCGTCTCTTCATATCCATCGTCCACGAAAGTTTAGGGTGCTGCTTGAGGATTTTCATTCCATCGTGAATGTCGTAGAATGATTTCAATAAGATTCTCACTGGAATCGTGAGATAGCTAGGCCAGCAAGTTCCAATTGGATTGCAGGTGATTTTTTCCCGGATAGGTTTGGAGAGGCCGGAGCGTGATCAACCCAGTATCATAGTCGTGATTGTCGACATCACCCCCACTGTGCTATTCGCTCTCAAGTATTTTTAATATTGGGTGATAATTTTTCGATAACCGAAGTGTTTGCTGGGTTGAAAACATTGTAGAATTATGTACACATTGCTGCCAGCATTTGGAGGTGCTTGGCACCTTATTCTGTCTCGATTTTTGCACTTTTCGCACCCTCGCATACTATGCAATAATCATGATTTACCATAGCGATTAAGAATGAAATAATAGTCAGTCACCCGAATTACCGGTCAATGAACTCGTTAGAGAAAAGATCTCTTGTATAACTCTAAGTGCAGAAAAGAGCTATCCGCGGTCAATGCCAGCCGCAACAATTCTTAGACCAGCTACTGATTTTTACCAAAAGTGTGATGAGCTAAGATGAACCATCAGAGAGTATCCATATAAAGGCCATAGCGGCAGCTCTGAGCGCCTCGTACTATTGCAGAAAACGCGTGTCGTCTGTTATGAACTTAAGCAGCGAAAAAAAAAATCGTTCGCAGAATACTTTCTATAATTAAAGACGATGTTAATCAAAAGCTAAGCTCCAGTTCATTACAACACACTCAAAGTGAAATTTCCTATAGAAAGATTTTCGTACTACAAAAAACAGTAAAGCGTTCAAATTTTCAAAAACTCGGTGAGCACTGGCGTCGCGGTTAGGTAAGTAAGCATGAGTGTCAGAAGCACTTGCTGGAGATACCTGTCGTAAGAGCATGAAAGAGAACTCACGTTGAGAGCGCGTAGATGTGATTTCGAAATCCATTTCCTGTACTACCGTCGTCCAAGAAAGAATTCCAGCCAGCAGTGGATTACATACATGGCTGGCCGGAAAATTGCTGTGCTCGATCGGCACTGACTAATGTGATGGCACACAAAATCTGACGGAATCACACAACATCGATTTTTTTCTGAAGATTTTCCTAGAAAATTCTGACTCAAACAGTTCCCAAGATCGACTTTCTATTAACCTCGGCATTGAATTATGAATTCGTCGTTTTCTCTCTCAGCAATCGCGAGGTTGTAAAGCAGCGTACGCATACTTCCATACAATAACACACATACAACACAATCGTAGCTGGCGTTTCGGCAGAACCGCTTTCTTCACAGCCGTTTTTCTACGTGCCCTCCACTAAAGAAGAACCGCTGATCAGCGTCGCATATGGTTGACTACTGCACCTCCCCACATCAACGATCGATACGAAGGTACGGGATATCATGCCATGCCAAAAACCCTAAAATGAACAGCACGTGTGATCATGGGGAATTCTCCCTGCTGTTCATTTTAGAGTTTCTGGCATGTCACGATCTCGCCTCGATTGTGTTGTATGTGTGTTATTGTATGGAAGCAAACGCATGCTGTTTAACAACCTCGCAATTGCTAAGAGAGAAAACGACGCATTTCTAACTCAAACGCTAAAATGAATAATTCTATTTCTGTTTAGCAAACGCAAGGTGTTATTTTATTTCTTTATTTACGTACAAACTGACGATTCGGCAGATGCTTTTGCGGGTCCTTCGTTTTGCATGTCTCTCAGTTAGTTCTATGGATTTCTGCCGCATGGTGTGGTGGTGAACGCGTTATTCCCCGGAAAGGACAATAGCGATTCGTTCCCCACCGCAGACACCTGCGGTCCGAAGTTCTGCAAATATCTCAACATCATTAAAAAGTTACATTCTGGATTAATTCCAGAAATCCGAGCATAAACCACAGGGAAGAATATGTCATTATTACTCGTGATATTGGTTAGTATATAAGAATGTTATTCTGATGGGACGGGCACATTACGTTTCCATGTGAACACTGCGCGGTTGATCTCCACATAAGACATTAAGTGGAGGACTTATAGAAAACGATGAGTGTGCAGAGACTTTTTGTTCAATGTGATTGAAATTTTGGTTCAGCATGTTCTCTGTTTGGTTATGGAGGTGTTTGGTCATGTAGATTGCAGTCAACTTGACCTTTCCAGGCTCTGAGGAAGGCGAAATCCGCAGAAACGTCAGTTTGTACGTAAATAATGAAATAAAATAACACCTTGTGTTTGCTAAACAGAAATAGAAAGAATTACTCAATCAATGCCGAGGTTAATAGAAAGCTGGACGTAGGACTTAGTGCTGAAATGAGTTTCGTTCAGACAGCGTTTCGAGAGCAGACTGAACGAGATTGAAGACATTCTTTGAAAAGCTAGGCTCCGTCCAGTGAAAAAGCGTAGATTTCACGAATTGTAATATGCACTTGAATGGCGGATTTGAATAAGCTCTGTGATTGCTTTGTAAGTTAAAAAAAAGTCCTGATGAACAGCTATTCAAAGTGGAAAGTAATATTATAACTACAGTAGATTCTTCACAGCGAATCCAGGAAACAGCATAACTCCCTCAACAAAGCAATTGATTGGTCTCCATTGAAACTTGGAACTCGTAAGATCTGGGACAAAAACTCAGATTACACAGATTTAGTTTGTAAGTACAATGCAATTAAAAGGTAGGGGAAATGTCTTCCACATTTCTAGACCTATGGAAATTTCTGATAAGCCAAAGAATTGGAGAAGTGATGCATTCCTATCGTTTATGTAATCAGCTAATTTTAGAAGTTTTCAATGCTAGAGAGATTGTTTGGAAAACTCAGGAAATGGATCGATAGTTTTAGCCCGGTATGTCGGTGGAGTCCCACTTCTCACAACGAGAACGTAGTGGTGTGAGGTTCAAGAGTGCGTGGGAACGTACATGAATCGTTAACTTAGAATAATGTGGACCAATCACCAGCGACTGCACTTGAGAATTACATGGCACTGGTGCTGAGAAAAGGAAGTGCTTGTACTCATAGGTTCTACTGACTCATATGGAACGAGTTTGTACGCCCTTTCGAAAATGCAGGGGGTAATCTATAGTGGCTCAAAGTTTGTTGCCAAAAGAGAGCGTCGCATAAAGAGCTGTTGGCATCCAACGTATTCGGAGCTGAAGGTTCCGTCAACTTACTAATAGTGCTTCGAAGAATTTTTCTTCTCATCGCCTCCTTTAATCATAAGCAACGCTTGTTTTCACTCAAAAATAATGTAGAAAGGCGACAATACGTCTTAGGATCTCGTCTAAAATTATTGGATGATTGTACAACTGACGGCAACGCCATGGAACGTGTAGCTTCAAAGAGTCTAGCATATAGAAATACTTCAGAAGTAGAAGAATGAGCAGCATTCAGGTTTGTGAAGAAATCCATCGACCAACTAACAGACCCAGAACTACTCGCTCACGTTTTCAACTCGACAATCTTTCTAAAATTCTCTAATGAAGTAGAAATGAGGAATGATACTTCAACCACGTCATGAACTGTTCGCACCACCCACAGCGCTCTTGATCCATATCTTCTAAGGTATTATTCGCACTCACAACCTCTATCTGAAATTCACCGTACAGATATTCGAAACCTATTTCGTCTTCAGAATCCAGGAAGAAAATGTACGTCGAAAGCAAAACTCAGATGGTCCAGTCACACAATAAGAAGCACAGATGACAAATGGACGGAATGAATAGGGGCGTAGACACCAAGAGAATTCATGCATGTTCTTGGACGACCTCAAACGATGGGTAGGCGTGATCGTAGCTAACGTCAACACCTGCATTCTCAGATGTAAACGATTTCGATACTATGGAATGAGCCGTGCGAATGACACCATTTTGAAGCAAACCACTATCAAGAGTAACTCTACAGCAAGCGAGCAACAAATGGAAATCATTCTGCGGCACTAGTCAAGTTGTGCCTTTCCAGTATTCAAAATATTCAAGGAGCATGGAAAGCAACATGTAGAAGCAATTAGACAGAAGAAAGATAGTAGCTAGGAGCGCATTCGGGCCTTCGCCACCGACCAACTGAAGGATTCGAAAATCTGCGATTATCTTTTCGATTCAACGGTCCTTCCAGGGTTCTGTTATACTGTAGAGTGGTGGGCTGATACTTCAACCACGTCAAGAATACTCCGTCCTACCCACTGATCACTTAAGCGATGTCTTTTGACATATAATAAAATCTAACCAGAATGCGAAGCTCTTATCTTCAAAATCCTCCACGTCTTCGAGATTCTGGAGAACATACATCGATAGCGAAAACCAGATGGCACGTTCACGTAAGGAGAAGAACGGTGGACAAGTGAGAGATCACGGTATGAGACTAACAAGCCCCACTATGCTCGAATATAACCACCACCATGAACGACGATTGCGAGGGAGAGAAACGAATGTCAAATGTGCTGGGTCGGGTCCGCACAACTCTTGAAGACAGACCGCCTAAGTATCCAAGTAAATGTTAAGATTCATTTCGTTTTATGTTGTTATTATGCTGCTATTTATGCTGTATGCAATTATTTTATGCCTTGTCTTATACAGCTGATAATAACACCGACTTCTGCAGGATGCACTGTCCAGATAAAAAGAAAATTGTTATCACCGGACATTATCATTATATCCACCATCAGCGACCTGCATAAAAGGGCGTCACCGAGTGAGTATGCCTCATTCTAGGAGATGGCCCACTGAGGAAGAGCACGGAGGCGAAGCCGCCACATTGAGACCAATAACGAGCGTGGACCATTGACTCGGATCATCGGCTCTGATGAAGATGAGGACGTCGAAACGTTGGCGGAAAATAAATGTAATTATCAACTTCGTGTAAGCTCACCAAATAAAGAATACATAAAGAATTGTTATTTTGAAGTATTAAATATTATAATGAAGTGGAATAATTCAGGCACTCTTTGAGGTTTGGTTGAAGTAATTCCGAAAACTCTTGCATTATCATATAAAGAACGATCTTGCTATTCCACACCATGTTTCTATACCCATTTCGGACGCCAAACTTTCAAGCTAGAATAAACCCCGCAACCATCAAAACTTGTACGGTTAGTGAATATTTTAGAAGTGTCCAACAACTCGACTGATTTTGCGAATCTTCACAGAAGTATATCATAATTCTTGCTCTAAGAAAAACAGAAATGTTATTTACTTGCTTACTTGAGTGGCTCGTGGTTCGTTTTCGCAAAAACCATGGCTTCATTACATTTCCCATCCGTTTTGTTTCCTCATGAGTCGTCCGCGGTGGTAGCCTGCTTTGATTGAAATAGTGCCATTCCTTTCCGAGAACCACGAAGCGTTTCAGGTCAAGAATACAGTCTAACTATGTGCTTCAAAAGCGCATCCACCACTGCCACATGTAGTACTCGTAGTGGGCGCATAAATATGGTTGATGTCCACTTTATTATTATTATAGCTCATTTGTTATCGATTCTTCTCATTACATGACTGGTCAGTCTATGTTTTTCTTTAGGTTTGTACTCCTTCGTGTCTTCAAAACAAGATGTGTTTTAAAGCGTTCGGTGTAGGAGTGTATTTTTCATTGTGCCATGTAAGTTCATCAACGTGGTTGAAATTCAAAAATTAAACGAAGACGAAATGCCTCTGTCATTTGCTCAATAGATTCTCTGACGATGCTCCGCTCTCTTTCTGCTTAACATTTCTTGCATCAGTTATTCTCTATATCTAATTTACTTTGTAGATGTGCACAAGGTTTGACCTCTGATGTCAAAGAACAATCCTTATCAACTAGTGTACTTTCCCAGTATGGGTTTTTCACAAAATGAGTTTGCTTCGCTAAGCCTTTTATGCTGTGTTCCTTCCTCACTGTTATTTTTCAGAAACATGACATTGTTTAAAATATTTTTCTATCAGTTTCCCACCAATGCTGCTCCTTTTGATTGCCACCGGTGGCCTTCGTAAAGCAATTCACTAGGGCAAAGAACAGTATAGACGCAGCTGTGTCACACTGGCAGAGTACTTTTACCGTTGCGTTGCAAATACTTCAATGCATTAGTTTAGTAATTCAAACGAAGTAACTTAATTCCAATAGTGCTGTTGCAAGTGAGCTGGAACGGTTCTTGTGCAGAACAAGTTCACATCTTGGACAACAGGCACCAATGGAGCACTTTGTAAACTTGTTTTCTTGCATAATAATCACTCTCTGTTAATTACCATTATATTAGTTGCCTACACCATACTACCTTATATCTTAGTGGCATGCTTGACCTGTTTTCAGCTCAATCGTCGATAGCCTCGTGCCTACGTCGTCGATGGACCTACTGTCCTTTTGCGTACTAATTCGTTAGAGAATTAGTCTGTCAGTAAGTCAGTAACAGACAAAACCCATCAGCTACTTGACCTGCTTGACTTATGTCATCTTGCGATGGTTCGTTAGCATATTACTTCTGGTGTTATCTAGAGACAAGTGTTTTTATGGTGACTTTCTAGCTCACAGGCTTTTCAGAACTGTCATGAATATGTTGGATGAACCAATCATATTCCTCTCTGTTATTGTCGTTAATGTTATTTTGCCAGAAGTCAACGACCTAGTAGAAAAAACCAGATTTGCAGAAATCTTCTTAGTTTGTCCTTTAATTTTGTCAACCTTTTAGTCCGCCTTTGAAAAAAAGGAGAACTCTGTTCTACAAAGCCGAAAAATAATTGGGTCCCTTGCGCCTATGTGAGAGTGAAACTAAACTGGAAAAACAAAGCCACCTATTTGTGACCACTTTATGAAATCCATTACAGAGTCCCAGACTCGGAGAGTGCTTCATTCAAAGTCGAGAAAAAGACTGCCGGAATTATGAGTTACCATTGATAGATTCGGCAGTAATAATGAAGTTCTGCATTTATTTTTTCACGCAGTTCGTTCCGTATACGACTGTGTATGCCCAATTTCGTAAAATGCTCCATGGGAAAGGTCCTTAAACGTCATCTTCGCCTTAGCTTATTCTTGAGTCATATGGGATGAAAACTACGAAAGCCTTTTTCATAATTTCTCAGGTATAAACTCCACTAAATAGCTGAAACCGATTTTCGCAGATAAGACTCCCGCTCAGAAGCCATCAAGTCTACTAATTCATCTACTATTGTGGTTTATCGTAAAACCGTTCCTTCTCGACATCATAGACGACATTCAATTGGCGATCACTGATTGCAATAAATCGACATTCATTTATAAATCATCAAGTCCACAGTGGAATCTTTCTACTTTAGTGTTACAAAATGCATCGACAAATTACCATTCATTCAAAGAGAGTTCAATCATACCCACGGAGGCTAGTCGGTGATTTGGGGACCTAATAGCACTAGTATTCCACCATCTTAGAAAAAACAGAGTTGATCTACATTGGCGAAAATGGCCAAAATTCGCCAGCCTGTAGCGGAATTAGTACGCAAGCTTGAAGACCTACGTTAATGACAGAAGCAAGGAAACGAGTCAAATGAAGGATGTTTTGTGATCCGCATGATATATGATACCGGGGATTCGAGAAAATTTATCACCGTAGTCCTGTAAAATAATAGCAGCCTAGAAGAAACTTCGAACTTTGATGACACTGTTCGTATTCATCCAAGCAAACTCTTGCGTGTCAGAGAATTTTTGTGGTCATGGGAAAAACAAACCATTATTTTCATTCTTTTTGGAAAGAGATGCTTACTATTTACTCAATTGGGCTTCTTTGGAGCTCGATATAATCACGGCTAGCTTTTCGAGCTTTTCTTAATAAAACTGAAGTTTGCCTTTTGAGACGACTGCAAACAACTTCCTATACTTTCTACTCAATTTATTCAACCTTTCGACTAAGTAAACATGAATGATACTATTTTCATACAAACGCCCAGAGCACTTTAACATGCATAGGATTAGCAAAAAATGATTAGGCCGAGAAAAATGAAGCATGCATTTTCTAGGCCCAGCTTGTCCATAGGAAAACACTGTAGTACTTTCTTCATTTCGCATATTATTAGATTGCTCAGAAATAAGTGAGCGTTTTAAAATAGTTATTGTTTTAATGTATTTTCACTTATGGGGTAACGAGAAGTGGACTCTGCATGACAACCGGAACGTTTATCTAAATGGTTGGATAGCGATCAGGGCTCCACAGCACTTCCCAAAGCCGAAATTGCACAAAAAAAGGTATGGTAACTGTTTCGTGGTGTGCAACGCGGATGATTCCATAACTGAATGGCGCATCCTTCAGCGGATTGATCAGTGCCCAATACTTTTACTCTCCAAGCTGCTGAAACACTTCGAAATCTGATGGTAATCAGCGTCTATAATATCCTGAGGTGCTTTATTACTGGATTCATCAATACTTAAACTTGAGTGTAAAGATTCTGGTAGTCCTTTCAGTGAAACTCGATATTTGCGTAAGGAGTTGGGAAATCGTTGCTGAAAGCGATCTACGTTGTATGGTAAGAGTTTTCCTCTCAATGCTTCCTTACTATTTATTTCATACGACTTGTTTTCACGTCTACTGGTCGCATTTCAGCTCTTCTCACATTCGATTCATTTCGTCACATAAATCATTCACGAAAGTCTTCCAACTTTTACATGTGGTTTTAGTTGCTGCTTGAGGATTTCCACTTCACCTTGAATGTTGTTTAATGCTAGCCGAGTCGACTCTTTTGAAGTTCTGAGATATCCGGGCTGGAATGTTCGCGATTAGATTTAAGAGAGTGATCTTTTCCTGGACAAGTCCGGTACCAATTTCCCGACAGAAATTGGAGCCTTGGTGAGCCTGAGGAGAGGAAGAATCACCACTGCACCCGTGATGGTCGGCATTACTACCACTGTGCTATTTTGCTACCACCGTCCATTTTCCTTTCAATAACAGATTTTGAACTTTTTTAAAGTTTAAGTGTTAGTACTTAACGTCTCTTCGAAGCCGTGAATAAACATTCAGTAGCTGTTGGAACCAAATGTTTAGGTTTACACTTTTGAAGAAAACTAGTTGGATTTGAATCGAGGAAAAATGTAATATTTGAATTTACTTGAAAATCAGGAGCGCGTGTTGTACCATTAAGATAGATGTTATGTTGAAGGCTTCCAGCCAGATCCTGCAAGCTATCAATTTTTCGAAGAATACTCAGCAATGGTTTTCCGTTTTCTTGCAGATCTTCTCGGCCTACCAAAAAATATAGAGCAACTCAATTACTTAGTTTAACTTTTTACAAAGACCGCGTGTGGACCAGTGCTCGGATGCGCCATGCAACACATACATGGGATTGATCCAAGCCTTCCATCTCTCCGGGATCGGGAAATTGGCACCAGACTTTTCCGAGAGGATAGCAGCAGTGGCTTGATACATGGGTAGGCCACCATGAGCCATGGTAAAGGCCAGATATGCGTTCAATCACCTCCAAACGATGCTTAATAAAGTCATATTCTTGGCGCATCCCTTAAGGATTGATCAACGTCGAGAGCTTTATCCGTATTTATCTTTATCCTTTAAGTTTCCACCGTAGTTTTAAAATAATTAAAGAATTTCTTTACCAATAATCTCCGAGTCGAAATTCGGTGAAGAAAAAAAAATCAAAAAACTGGATTTCCCTGCTTCTTCAGTCTTTCTGGCATTCGCAGTAATGAATTTGCGCAGAAATTCAAAGAGAAAGAGGAAGGTTTTGCAACGATAAAATAGTGCTAACGAAATTAATTGCCCATGGAAATTATTTACTTGGATACTTGGACGGCCGTCGTCATTGTTTGTGTGGTCCCTAGCTTAATTTCCACGTTTTCGAAGTTTTGTTCGTTTAGTCAGTTTGGTTCACTTGACTCGCGAGGTCAGCCAGGGCAAAGGCTGCCCAGGGTCGTCACCACTCTATGCAGTTGCCGACCTTGTGGATCCGAGGGAGATTTGCCGCCATGCAACTGATGCGAACTTGATTCCAGTACGGTGGTGGATTTTTGGTGTTGGCTCACTCTTAGGTGGGCATCTTGATAAAAACGCCGGATTTCTTCTCAGCTTGGGAAGACCTATTGCAAGAATGAATCCGTCCGCTGTACACTGCAACCGGACATACAGGAACAGCCCAAAGTGAGGCGGTAAACCATTGGAAGGTTTATAGAAATTGCTGCATTTTACTCTACTATTCGCACGATTTCAGCAGTATCGCCTTCTTCAGAGCCTTGAAGGATATATTGATATACAATCTATTAGGCCGAACGCCGTAATAACACTTACAAAAGACGAAAAACTCTATGGTAATTACATTGTGTCAAGTCGTGCCGAAATTCATAAAACGGAAACTTCAAGGGATATGCGGACGACCGGAGGACAGCCAACAAGTACGACGCATCGACATGGACCTACTTAGAGCCGTACTACGAAGCAAGTGGAAGGAAATGTACGCCAGAATGAAGAATTGTGTGCCGATGAATCACAACCCATTTCTAAGGCAACCGTGCGTAGGATCGCATCCAATTTGTATGAGCTTCAAGATCGACTCCGCTGTCAGGTCAAACAGAAAATATTGAATAAGAAAGAAGGTCAAGAAGTGGCGAGACTACCACCGTCTTTTTTTCCTAAAGCGTTTTTTTAGACAGCAGGACCCTAACGCGGAAGTTGATATGAAATTCATGTTTTCGGACGACGCCCTAAAAACCCTGAATCACTATCGCGGTAGAAAGTTTGTCGCTAACCTCAGAGCCGCACAAAAATTTGATCTGCGAGAAATCAGAGATTTAATTAATTCAAAAACCACTAGAATATCAGTTAGTGATAAGAAGGAAGTTTGTGGTGATTCCTCGCCAGTTAGATGTTAAGGTAACGGAGGTACATCTTAGTGATGCTACCGTTTATCGCCCATCATCTTTAAAGGAATACAAGAGGCAATACCGAGAACTTAACAGCCAATAGGTCGAAGTGGTAAACACAGCAGGCTTAAAACCATTTGTTGTTTCTCATTATGAAATAGATAGACCAACGTGTCCCGTCTTATACTTACTTATTACAAGACATAAGTTAGTATCAGCTGATGATCTTGCGTCAACGAACCCAACATTCTTCAAGGTTAGACCCATCATCAGCTGCGTAGACGGGCCGACGGATAGAATAACATGGTTTCTAAGCTTAATACTCACCTAGCTGCTTAACCACATCCCAGCTCACTTCACGAACACCCAAATGTTTCTAGAGCGTCTTCGTAACGCGTCTCCTAATAACGCGTAAGTGATGGAGACTTTCGATGTTTCCGCGCTCTACACCAACGAATCGAATAAATTCGCAACGCAAGCCATCCACGAACTACTCGATGAACATTAAGGAAGAATAAAAATGCATGGCTTGTCCATCCAGCAGCTTATGGCTCTCTTAAAGGAGTGCCTAGACTGCTCGATTATCGGATGGTCTAATAAATTCGCAACGCAAGCCATCCACGAACTACTCGATGAACATTAAGGAAGAATAAAAATGCATGGCTTGTCCATCCAGCAGCTTATGGCTCTCTTAAAGGAGTGCCTAGACTGCTCGATTATCGGATGGTCTGGGAAATACTTCGCGTAAATGAGAGGGTTGGCAATGGCACAGCGGTTGGCACTTCCAATTCTTAACGATCAAGTGAACTTATCAAGTAGCGGTTATATGACAAAGTGGTACCGAAAACCAAGTAACAAAAACATCCTCGTTTATTTCCTTTTTCCCATCCTTCACACAGAAAGAGGGCGATTGTGAGAAACATGTTTCGAACAGCCACCTTCATGTGTGCTAAGAAGGAACTAGAGGAGGAATCGCGCGACTTGGCTCCCCAAATTGCCATCTCCAATGGCTACGAAATGGTAACCCGACGAGATATGTTTAAAAGGAAAGTGACGCCCAAGACGCAAACACTAGGCCAAAAGAAAATCCCGTTTATGCTGCCCTGTATTAGCGATGAAGTATAGCTATAAAACGGTTCCTAAAAAGGGCAGGTCTTGAGGAATCGGTTGCGATACTAGAAATGCCACGCGAAACTCTCTGTTGTCAATTAGTTCGTAACCGCCTGCATGACCGTCTATGTGAAACAGAAAATTGCGTAATTTCTGGCAAGGACGGTGATCGCAAAAGCATAGCGGAGACGATTTTTTATATAAAAGTCACTATCCTCACACAGGATGCCAAAACAATAGCGCGCTTCTTGAGGCTTTTTGGATAAATGCCAAAAATCCTAAAATGAACAGCTGGGAGGAATGCCCCGAGATCACACGTGTTCTCCCGTACCTTCGCATCGATCGTTGATGTGGGGAGGTGCGGTCGTCAACCATATGCGATGCTGATCAGCGCCTCTTCCTCAGTGAAAGGCACGTAGAAAAACGGTTCTGAAGAAGGCAATTCTGCCGAAACGTCGGCTGCGATTGTGTTGTATGTGTTATTGTATGGAAGTAAACGTATGCTGTTTAACAACCTCGGGATTACTGAGAAAGAAAACGACGCTTTTATAACCAATGCCGTCGCAGTTGGTAGCAGAATGTAGGCCTTCGAGTCCGGTGATCGCAAAAGCATAGCGGAGACGATTTTTTATATAAAAGTCACTATCCTCACACAGGATGCCAAAACAATAGCGCGCTTCTTGAGGCTTTTTGGATAAATGCCAAAAATCCTAAAATGAACAGCTGGGAGGAATGCCCCGAGATCACACGTGTTCTCCCGTACCTTCGCATCGATCGTTGATGTGGGGAGGTGCGGTCGTCAACCATATGCGATGCTGATCAGCGCCTCTTCCTCAGTGAAAGGCACGTAGAAAAACGGTTCTGAAGAAGGCAATTCTGCCGAAACGTCGGCTGCGATTGTGTTGTATGTGTTATTGTATGGAAGTAAACGTATGCTGTTTAACAACCTCGGGATTACTGAGAAAGAAAACGACGCTTTTATAACCAATGCCGTCGCAGTTGGTAGCAGAATGTAGGCCTTCGAGTCAGTTCTAGACACTGAATAACCACTAGCTTTAAGCAGAATGCTCGACTTCGTGAGAAGACGCTACACGGGACCTTTCCTAGTTGACACAGAGCAACCTTTCGACACTCAAACTTGGGATTAAATCTTTATATACATAAAGGTAACAAGAATACAACAGGAATAACAATAGAAGAATACTGGCGTAAGAATCAGGCAATGAAGTTGGACTTAAGACCCGAAAGAAACTCCCAAGCCCCCAACCCCAAAAGAGGGCGGTGCTAGCCGTGCGTGGATACGTCCATGCGAGTCGTTGGTGGTAGGGGCATGGCCCGGGTCGCGGGGTCCATTCTCCAAGCAATGAGACGTACCCAACGGCATGCCCGGTGGTGTGACCGATGGCCACGAGATGCTGTGTCTAATGTGGTATTGTGACAAAGGCCGTCTCCATCGACCCATTAAATGTGTCTGTTAGGTAGACATAGAATTAACCGCTTGATAGGGAAATTCTCTATACGAGGTTCCTTAAGACGGGATCAAAATATTTATGTACTACGATATTTGCCAGG
The DNA here is from genome assembly GCA_009735665.1 of Angiostrongylus cantonensis. NCBI lineage: Eukaryota > Metazoa > Nematoda > Chromadorea > Rhabditida > Metastrongylidae > Angiostrongylus > Angiostrongylus cantonensis. The sequence continues at coordinate 220,066 of MQTX01000207.1, forward strand.
AAACTTGAGAAACAGTAGATATGATCCTCGCTACAGAAACATGCAGTAATAGGAAGAAATAGTAACTATTCGGGGGATAGTTGCTATAAATGCATCGTGTGCCTCGCCAGTGAACTTGTTGATTGTTCGATGAATTTTCGTGATACTACGGGCCGCTTCAAGAACAAGCTGTACTCACCGCCGTGTTGTTCGCCCTTCGCGGTATCCGATCCACTGCGCCGTCATTGCTCGGGGTCAGCTCAACGTCACCTAGCAAGGAAAGTTGGTGTGAATGTTTAGGCATGTAACCAGCTTTTCTTCAGAACGTGGAAACAAGAGATCGCTTAGCATCGAATATAAAGAACTCTCCATTTATTCCATCTCTCCATCAATCAGATCAAATTCACATCTTACAAGAATCGAATTAGATCACAGATGTTAATTCGGACGGGCACCAGATATTCACTGATGACCTGGTGGTAAGGAGAGATCCGATAGAATATCTTCAAGTTAATCTTAGCAAAAAGCATATTCCCTATGTCCATAGGTAAAATCTCTTCCCGATCTGCCATTGAAGTAGATACATGCTAATCAAATTCAGCTACTAACAAACCATGAAGATGACTTGAACAACACATCTTTAGAAGCATGCGGATGATGAATAGACATAACTTAGTGCTAATGCCTCTGTATAAAAACCATTGTATCATTGGTATCCGTATATTAAGGAGGCAACACGTATGTGAAATAAGTAGATCTGCAAATTCAAATTGAACGGCTAAAAGCGGCTGTAAAAATATGATATTTTGACCACAAGAAACCCTTCAGGTAACAAAAAAAAAGTGGAGAAGTAAGAGCAGAAAGCAGGTGCAACAAAAGGAAAGCCAAGAAGTAGAAATAGGAATTCGTGGACTCTAGTAGAAACCTAGGATTTTTTAAGGCAGCCGAATGACGACTATAACTACATCGATCATAAAAATTTACTACAAAAATGTGGCCATGGTGTGAATTGTGGTTGGTACTAGGTTGTCCTGAAATTAATGCTAGAAGTTTTTCGTATTTTTTTTTCGAAGTATTAATGCTAGATTTGCAATTTCACTTTCTTTTGTACATTTAATGTAAAATTTAGTTTCTAAATGCCTCACAATTAAATTTGAATTTAAAATTAGAATCTACCTTTACCAATTCATACCTGTGCAGCGGGAACGGGTCGAAACACAGGCGAAGTGTGGGACAAAGGGACATAGGGATTCGCTAAGGGGTGCAATGTGCGACGTCACTTTCAAGAATTTCGCTGTGAGGAATTTCACCTCGGAAATCAGGAAAAAGGTAGCGGACTTTCTTTTGCTATTGACGATGATTAATTGAATGACGATGAATTGAATGCTTTGGTGGAAACCAATGCATGCTAAACTGTTTCGGATGATTTGAAAATTTTAAAAGTGCAAAAGAGCTTGAGGAATGGATGCCGTAGAAACTTTCAAGACGTCGCATTACCAACGCTCCAACCGTGCAATACTGTGCCTCATCTGCCATAGTCGTCATAGCATTCACCTACAGACTACTACTTTCTCAAGCATGTCATCAACTGCTTGGGCAGGAAATGTTTTAGAAACCGCACCTAGGCCTAAACTCCTGTCAGTGACAACATCGTCTCTTGAAGTTCAGAATTTTTGCAATTGGTATAAACAAACTCGTTTCTCATTGATAGAAATGTGAAGATTCTAATGGCTTTTGAAGACATAGGACTGAAATAGAGCATTAATTTCTGGTCACCAACTTCCGGTGTGAAATAAGTTGAAATACAATACATCATAAATTGAGATCACAATCAAATTGCGAGGTTTTTAGTCAATTGATACCTGTACATGCACTGCCGGCTGACTGATAGGAGTCGAACGTCCTTTTCAAATTTGACTCACAAATTACCCACGATTCTACTCACAGTTGATATTACACTAGTGTGAGGCCGTCTGCTGGACCTTGTAGTCGAAAGATTGTGAAAGATAGTACCACCAGTAGATTAACTGAAACATTTTTTGAAAGTTCTATGACATTTTCTGTTTTCTAATAAAATACTTGATTCTAGATAGTTCAATGACCCACTGTCACTGTTTGTGCGGGTCCCAGCATGACCTCCATTTTTCGGAGATTTGGTGGTTAAGCCATTGAGGTCCTCTGGAATCCCTAGGTCAGCTTGGCCATAGTCGGCCCCTCGTCTTCACCACCACAGGCAGTCGCAGCCTTTGTGGATTAGAGAAAGAATTGCCACCTTGCGACTTTGACACCTGGACGGTGATGGATCCTAGTATTGGCTTACTCTTAGCTAGGCTTCTTGATGGAAATGCCGGACTCCTTCTCAGCTTGGCACACCACGCCAGGGGATGAATCCCTCTTTTGTACATCGCAGCCCAACACTCAGGAACATCTAGCCACGATGTGGCGATAAACCGTTGGGAAGCTTCTAATTAAAGCAGACTCAGTAACTCGGCAAAGAGGATTTGAGCCATAGTAATTTGCTACAATGGAGGCCAGAATTTATCATTACTGTGCAGTTAACCGTGCACTTCACTGGATTGAGATGAATATAAAAAAAGGATACAACAACATGTCGTCACTTCGTCTCCTGTAACGATTGATGGGGCAATGTAGTATTGGTCTCTAAAAGTGTTCATGGAAAAGCTGCTGCTCGAGACGAATATGATCTCGCTTCCCTCAAGTTCTCTGACAAAGCATAGTTACATTTACTTACCAAATTTCTTCTCATATTCAGTGATTAGAGAAGAGATTGGAAATGGCTACTTTGCTTAAAGCAAAGCAGAATCGAAAACAATACTGGTGGGAGATTTCAAAAAACACCTACAAAAAATTTGACACATTCAAATTGTGCAAAATTGTCGCTCTGATATGAAAACTGATAGAAGGATAAAGGATAAAGCTCTCGGCGTTGATCAATCTGTGAGGGATGCACTATGTATGCAACTTTATTAAGTATCGTTTAGAGGCGACTGAATGCATATCTGGCTTTTGCAATGACTCGCGGTGGCCTACCGATGTATTGAGCCACTGCTGCTATCTTCTCAGACAAGTCTGCTACCAATTTGCCGACCGCAGAGGGATGGAAGGCTTGGTACCCCATGGGCTCCGAGATCGATTCCACGTGTGTGTTGCAGGGTGCCTCCGACTATGACACCACACGCACCCTATGAAAACTAATAACAAATGAAATTCCAATTGTCTGAACGAGGATGTGCACTTGAGACAACCACAGGATGACCCGGTCGCTGTTCCTTTGCACAACCGTTTCCTACCTTTTGTAATATTATTGTTTGCTCCTGCACTATTCCCTAAACTTTTAAACTCACGTTAAACAGCGTGAATGTGAGTGGGAAAGCGACTATGGAGAACATGTCAACCGCCTCCGGGTGAAATCGTGCGATGAAAGTGGTGTTCGTTGCTGGAGACTGTAACCGGATCTGAAAGGCTTGCTTGAATGTGGTTAAATTAGGAAAATAGTCGGTTACAAGGCGGCGAACGTAAGAATTATCATTTTGACTAACATATCGCAGAATCAGTAAATTTAGAAAGGATCAGATTTCTCCGTGCAGCTTGTGTTCACCCATTTGAGACAATGCAATGAGACTGCACAAAACACATTCCGGTTTTCATGAAGCATGAATATGGGAATAAAAATGATTGTAAGCATCCGTAGTGATGGTGAAATGGTCGGCGATAAAGAGCCATTGAAAACTGATGCATACTGAGCGAAAATCCAGTGAGAATTCTTTTACGTTGGGTAGAGAGATTGAAAAGGCTAGGCCGGGGTTAGGATCTACTGAAACGCCTCCTCATTTCGACCATGCTAATAGCATGGTTATCCTTGATGTATATTGAATTACTGAAACTCTGAAATCCCTCATTTTCAAAAATAACTACGTATGGCACGGTCCCATTACAATTCTCACTGAACCCACAATACGTTGAATGGGGAAAATTTTTGCCCTTAAAATTTGCTGCATCCGTGCTAGATCCTTCCAAAGATTTTACCATTCGCCAGCTATAGTGCCAATTTCCCGGCCCCGTAGGGATGATGGGCCTAATGGTCCTGGTTCGAGATCGAACCAGTACCGTATTCGTCATTCCAGCATCACTACCACTGTGCTAATTACTTCCTTTGTTTAGGTAGCAAAGCGAAATGATATTGCCTTGTGGAACCCACCTGTACACCAATTATAACTGTAAGATGAGATAACTTTGGTTATGAAGTCTTTCACAGTTGTTGTTCATGAAGTTTTATCATGCATAATGCCGAAATGTCCGGATTATTTTAGGTTTATGTAAATACCTCAGTCTTAGTGAAAACGAAAGCCTTCTATAGAATCAACGATAAAGACGAAGCATCATCACGAGGTTGCACGACGGCAAAGCCATAAACGAGGGGAGGTAAGAACAGAACACGTGGGTTGTCGTCTTCACTATACTTACGGATAGGCACTGCTCTATTACGCTGGTTACTTGGTCCTATTTGTGGAGATGTCTAAGAAAGCGTTGCTGACGTTCCTCTCACGTTCTGCAACTTTTGCTATATTCTTGACTTTGTTTATAACTTTCTTTTCTTAAATCGCAAACATGAAATGTTCGACGTGTCAACGACGTTCCAGTTCCGGAATCAGATAGGCATTTCTTACTAAAATCCAAAACGCTCTATTTCCTTAGCGATGCCACAAAGATATTGAGTGAGACCACGGTTATCCTAAGGGATGGTGTAAACAGTAATTCCACTCTAAAACCCCGCCAAAAATAAATAAAAACTTCCAATTTGCTATAAAACTTTTTGATTCAATTCCTTGCACTTTTCCGCTTCTTGCTTTCGCTGAACTGCACCGCTCATAGGAGGGGATCACCTCCTATGGGGATCATAGGGGATCACCTGTCGCCTCGTTGACCATCGAGTGATTCGAGTGGGCGTCAGTAAATATTCCATTTTTTCTGTCGGTGCAAGAGTAGCACAATGAGCCCTGTTTGCTCCATAGAATCGTTGAGTATTACATCTTTCTCCTGGAGTTTTCGCGAAGAACTCTGATCATCGAATCGGTGGTCTTCCCTAGGTACTTTTGACAACCCGAGGAATCCAGTCACTGACGGCTCTTGTCCATGGGATATCGTTCACACGCCTTACGTATCCGACCAATCTTATTTTCTACGGTTTGGCATATAGAATGGCATCTTTGATTTTTGATCGTTGACGTAGGTCGGAGCTTCGGATGAAAGTGAGACAGACCGGTCTTCCGTGCTCTCGCGATAGTTCGATGAGTATTGTTACAATGTAGATGTGGTCCATCGTACTTAATACATTTCGAAACCTTGTTTGTTAAACTAATACCAGGATTCACCACCGTTCTGGTATCAAATTCGCATGATGGCGAATCTCTCTCTGATGCGCAGGGGCTGCCAATGCCTGTGGTGATGAAAACCTAGGGTAGACTTTGGCCAGGCTGACCTCGGGATTCCAGGGTACCACAATGGCTTCACCGACGAATCGCCGAAAAATTGAGGTTACGCTGAGGCCCGCACAACAAGTGAGGAGTGGCCATTCAAGTTCAAGTCAAGTTCAAATTTGTTCACACGGCTGTCCTTCGTCCAGCTTCTGTCAATTCTGTTCGCGTCAATTTATGATGTGGGGTGGTGCAGTCATCAACCATATGCGACCATAGTCAGCTGTTCTAATCTTTCTCATTGGAAGTCACGAAAAAAGCAGAAAGTTTTTCGAGGATCTGTCAATTCTGTCTGCGATGACTCGAGTGAAGAGTTTAAAGACGAGAGACCGTAAGCAGATTAGGTGATAGTTGCCGATATGCTGAAGGTCACTCTTGTTGATAAATAACTATGGTCTTGATGGTCATCCACTGAGTATACCTTGCTATCAGGCATGTATCGTGTGAGCAGTCTAGCCAGTGCGCTTATGAGGACTGCCAGAAGGTTCTTAAGGTGTTCAGATCTTATTCTTTCCTGATCAGATGTTGTTTGACTTTTCGCCAATGAGACAGCATATTAGACTTCGGCAGGGAGAACTGGTGGCATAAAATAACCCTTCTCGATTTTTTCGTCTGAGTGCAGGAGGTGGCTATTGAAGAGATCCCTACGTAATTTTGCGAGTGCGTCTAGCTCGCACAATTGACGCTGGCGTATCAGCTCGAGCGTTTCTGGAGGCAGACGTCTCTTGGTGACTTTCGAACTCTGAGCTTTCATAGCGCTAAGGCGAATACGTTGAATGAGACGATCGTATTCCTCATCGATGTTATCGAGAACGGCATCTTCGTAACAGCCGGCTGGTGATTTAAATAAATGCCACTTTATAGTGGTTCTGGGACTTCGTTTTTTCAAATTAAACGGCTTTGATCCTTTTCGCGAAAAATGAAAATCTTGCACGAATGAGGAGATGGTCTGATCCCGTGGAGAATTTTGGCACAACAGCGACAACGGCGATCCAAGAAAATCTTCAAACTTCAAAATCAATCTACGGCGCGGTCTATTTCATATTGGTACTCTCCATTGGTATTCTGACAACTGCTCTTAGTTTCTGCTGTTTGCTTTTATCAGCTGCTCTTTAACTCACTTTTTGGTGCCAAAAAACTAGAAAAAATGGTGGTTGGCTAGCAAACCCTTGTTTCATTGTCATATGACCCGTCGTCGAATCTACTTTGCTGATCCTGAAACACTTCTTGCATCCGACTACTTTTCTTGGATCCATAATCCACGGAGATCTTTGAACCTTTCACGTGTAAGATCAGCCGCTGGATGAAGATTGTCGTCTTCTCTATGAGTGTTGCTGGACTTTTGTTGACTCGATTGTTCCTGGAGACCCGGAATAGCCAGACCTGAGCGTTTCCAGTTGGATTGCATGTAGTACCTGTCCTCAGGCAAGGCTAGCACCAATTTCTGACCCCAGAGAGAAGAGGGGCTTGATTAGTCCCGGGCGGTGTCGAACCAGAGCCGTGGTTGTGGTGAACATCATAGCTACCATTGCTCGAGCCATCCGCTCTATAAAGCTATTATGCTTTATAATATGTAAGTTTTCCATATCACGTTCTATGATGTGGCATTAGTTACTTGCTCACAAAGAAAGGAGTGAAAAGCACACTTAAAAGCCTAGAACACGAAGAATTCCAGGACATGTGTTTTAGCAACTCATAGCTAAATTCTATCGACGTTCTACAAAATACAACGAAGATTCAAGGTGAACAGACAGTTAGGGCGTAAAAGCTAGCACACAAACTTAAGCGTCGTCATAGTATTGTTAGGCTGAAACGTAAACATTGGAAAACAGGGAAATCACTTATTCGTTGTGATGTTACAATACTGTTTGCTTTAAGCTCAAATGAGAGCATTGGAAAAACAGAGAGATCATTCATACTTTGAGAATTACATTGAAAACTATGCACGTGTTAAGCCATTTTCTCACACCTGCTCATACGTGAATGGCATTTCTGATTCAGCACCGTTCCTGTGAAAGTGCAGCAAAGACGCTGATCTTCCTCGAGATACCACAGATGCACCTCTACTCACAGTGCAGCCATTATGCGAGCACAAAGGGCCTAAACATCAGCTTATACGTGTATCTTCATTCATTTGCAATGTAATGCATCCAAAGAGAATGATGACCTTGGTTAGTGAGTAGTTGTTTGTGGAACAGCCGTTCCTCAGAAGAATTATAGCAGCTTGTTTTCTTGGAAGATTAAGCTAATACGAGGCTATTTCTAGTAAACTTATGACGGCGTCAAAAGTCGTTTTCCTTAGCTCAACCGAAGGGATTCATTTTTAGATAGGTCACAATACACAAGAAATCAAAATATTTTTTAACTCTGTGCAGAATGAATATTATAAAAACTGAGTAAAAACTACATGCGAATAAACCACAATGATGCTGAGATATTTGCAAAGCTCCGGACCTCAGGTATCTCCGGTAGGGAACGAACGCGCTATTCCCCTTTCCGGGGTGTAACGCGTTCACCACCACACCATGCGAATCGGTCGTTTCGCCTGTCTCTCAGCTAGTTCTATAGATCATTGCCACTAGCGGTCACACGTCAACGGGATTGTTTTGGAGATCGGCATTGAACCCAATTATCTTGAGGCTACAGCAGAAATTTACAAAGTTGACTTTTTATCTACTGTCTTTTACAAGTTTTCACGAAAGGGTATTATTTGTGAGCAACCACAATGATGCTGAGATAGAACTAGCTGAGATAAAGGCGAAACGAAGGATCCGCTTGGTGTGTTGGTGAACGCGTTACTCATCGGAAAGGATAATAGCGCGTTCGTTCCCCACCACAGACACCTGCGGTCCGGAGTTTTGCAAATATCTCAATCAGTGGTTGTTTCGCAAATAATACACTGCCGTGAAAACTTGTAGAAGACAATAGATAAAAAGTCAACTACATGAGAATATATATTACTTCTTTGATAAGCTTACACCAGGTTGATAAATAATTTTTGCTCGGTTGACGCTTCGACGTCTTCGTCTTAATCAAAGCCGATGATCCGAGTGGTCTGTAATACCGAGGTTAAAGAAAAGTCGGCTTTGAAATATTGTTATTGCTTTTGCTAGCTGATAATAACATCGATTGTTTCAGGGTTGACTGCCCTTGAAAAACAAGTTACTATGACCGGAAAATACCAGCTATCACCATCAGCACCCTGCATAAAAGGGCATCACCGAGTGAGCATTCCTTATTGAAGAGATGGTCCTCTGACGAAGAAACAACTCGATACAAAGGCGAAGAGGCCACATTGAGACGAAGAAGAACTGTGTACTATCGACTCCGATCATTGGCTCTGGCTCTGATGAAGGCGAAGGCGTCGAAATGTTAACCGGATAAAAATTGCTTATCAACCTCGTGTGAGCTTACCAAAGAAAGAATAGATGTTGATTAGTAATATAGAAGTTAAGGAAAAGTAGGTTTTGAAATATATGAAAATACTCGCCAATTTGAGTATAGAATAACGCGCCAAGGTAAAAGGATAAAGCTCTCAGCGTTGATCAATCCATAGGGGATGCGCCATGCATTCGACTTCATTAAGTATCGTTGGAGGTGACTGAATGCATATCTGGCCTTTACAATGACTCGCGGTGGCCTGCCGATGTATCGAGCCAGTGCTGCTATCCTCCCAGACAAGTCTGGTACCAATTCGCCGAACCCGGAGAGATGGAGGACTTGGTGGGCCATGGGCGCAGGAATCGATTCCACGTGAGTGTTGCAGTGGCGCCTCCGACCACTGCGCCACACGCGCCCTTATGCGCCAAGGTAGTTCAGCTAAAAGGGATATTAATCGAATTCCTGAATAGATGTTTCAGGTGTTGGTTTCGAGTTTTCAGCAATTTAATCCAGAAATTTTTCTCAAGCCTTTTTATGTTTTTGACTAATAGGAACTGCTGTGAAGCCTACTATTTTCGTTGGAACGTTGGCATACAGGCCTGTTCCTGCATGAAGCATTTGTCCACAGCTGCGACGTGCGGAAGTGAGCGTTTCGACGTTCGGAACTGGAAGATTCATAATTTAAAAAAAAACATCGAATCTATCGAAAAGGAAATTAAGAAGTTCACATAATTAACGATGTCTCATTAGATGGAGTGTTCTGCGGAGCACAGAAAGGTGATAGCGTTAAATTACCAGCAAAATTCGGAAGAAAGTGACGCGCATTCGACAGTTCCATGATAAGGCACTCGAAACTGTGGCGCGGTATTCACTGCTCTAAGGGAATCATCGAATTCCTCCGAAAATGGACTACCATAATTTTGAATGCTTAGTTTGCACATTAAGTACAAGTTGTGTTGGAACAAATAGAAAGGAATAGAAAGCAATAAATCTCAAAAAGACATGCGACTGAGCAGCAAAACCACCCACCTCGTGGCACTGTTCTCACATCGACTGATATAACAAACGAAAGCTAACTCGACCATGCTGCCAAATACAAATGAGATGCATCCCAGCATCCAAACATCCATGGCTTAAATTTGCACAAGTTGCTCAATGCACTGCTAGCAATGGAGTCCTGTAGCGGACACCCACCTTTCACATACGAAACCCGTGGTAAGTTCTTCAGGATGTTTCCAAACTGGAATATTTTATTCGGTTACTAAGTATTAGTGAAACTGTCTTAAAAAATCAATCATCGCTTGGACCTTAATAATAATCGAAGTCTCCATCTCTGCAGTGAAGCAAATATTCTATCGTTCCTAGACGTCTTAGGCTTTCTTTCAATGAAAAGATGAATATCAAGCAATAATCTTCCTAATAATTTGCCAGCTTTCTTGCTATGCAAAAATTTCGTCCGAATTAGTAACGGTATTAATTTCATGTGATTGATTTCGGTGGCTTTTAATGCAAAGAGCTGAACGAAACCTTCTCGTATCTTACTGACTCTGTAAATTTGCCATATCGACCACATTATACACTAATTCGAAAACTATTCTGCAGGATAAGGATATGTTTCAGGGTAAAAGAATGCTCAAGTTTCTGAAAATACATCGTGCTTAGTGCCAGCATTAGAAATTTGTAGGCCTTCGTTCAACTTGTTGAGAAGTTAATGTTCCGTGAACTAAGGAAGCAGCAGTTGTATGTTCTGAAGAGAGTGCTGGGTAGCTGGGGCTTGTCGCAGTTCAGTTAGCCCCCAACATCGCCAGCAAGAACTGATGTAGCCGACCTGGAACGTCAGTGCTAGTAGAGATGATATGCCGACGGTGGTCCGCGCTGGAAGGGCCTTCGGTTCCATGCAGAACGACAGCCACGAGACGATAATCGTCAGGTAAGTGGGCACATACGCTTGTATGATGTAGAATCCGTAACGGCGCTTGAACGTGAACACTACCTGGAAGTTAAAAGTTGACAAAAAGCAAGGAGGAATACCGAGATTTCTGAGAATGGGTAGAGCTTAAAACTAATAAATCGACAAGTATTTGGCACCTTTTCTAAGAGCAATTGTTGAAAATTTAGCATGCTTTCGTCATCGTGATACTGTAGTAAAAACACTCTCCTACCGTCTGTTTGCACACATTTTCCCCACACGACGATCGAGGTATGAAAATTCTATCAATGTTATACAAATAGCAAGAAAAAGAGTAACTTAATGACATCAAAAGTACTATGTGAACTCTAAAGCTCTTCCGTTTTATGTTTAGATATAAAAAATGACGAAATGGAATGGCATTGAGCAGAATACTATGTTTTCCACGTGGGATAAGCCGTTTTACATGGATACTGGTCGTACTTTGCGTAGAACACCGACAGAGCGCTAACCTGCAGTTGGTCCCAGTATCCGTTTGGATAGAGGAGATTTTTCTTCTTCGTGTTGAAATGAACCATATCGAAGTCGGGAAGTTCGATGGGCTTCATGAACGTCACCGCTTCTTCCATCCATCTCAATTGCACCTACGAAAATACTCAAAGTGTCGATGATACAAGAAATTTATAGGGAAAAACAAAAGAAATGAAGAAATGGTGCATCGGAGCAAAGAGCCGGCTTAAGAACTTTTTTTATGATACGCTTTTAAAAACTTAGTGTTTTTAAATTAGTTTTAGAATTGGAAATATCATGAAAACAGAGATCTCCTGGCGTTATAGTCTACACGCTGTTTAGTTACTATGTCCTCTGCACAGGATCTAAATTTCATCTGAAATTATCTTCAAAGTTGCTGAACTTCTGATGCACGTTCGGACTTTTGGAGCTTCGTTGGAAAATTTAAAAAGAAGATCTTGAGAACCTCTTCAGCGTTGTGGCTGTATGATTCGAGGAGCAAAATGCAACTTTGAACATCGAATGGAAATTGCCGGAGATCGAGGTAGCAAGGTGATTTCACCGAAAGCCGGTGGTTAACCCATATCGTGCCGTTCTAAAAATGAAAACAATAGTTGAAAGATGGAGAATGTTTGGCAAAAGCGAATTCGTTAGTTGTGCAAAAAAATTTTCGAGTTGCATTTATACTACTTCGGAACGTAGTTGGAGCTCTAACAAAAAACTGCATTGGAATAAAAGAGTTTTCTCCTAATATTTATCTCTCTGTTGGGTTCCAGAAAGTTGATGATCAACAAAGAAAATGTTCATGTGGAGATTAGGTTTTTACAAAAGTCTCTGAGAGATGAGAACGCTCAGAATGGATATTTAGTATCTAGTAGGAACTAAGCATGCTTTCTCCAAGTTTGGGTTAGGTGTCAGAGAGGGCAATTTTTCAGAGTCCAAATTCGCAGAAAGCGCTACTTAGTCTCTGTGGCCATTCGAATAAAGTGTTTACGAGTACATTTCTTCTTTTTTTTAACTGCGAAACACACAGAGGGAAACAACTGCGAAGTGCCATTCGACAAAAAAGACTGAAAAGAAAGGGATCATTCTCTTTTATATCTAATGCTTTGATTTCACCTGTAAACTGAAATGAAGCAATAAATGTTGCAGTCTATACAAAAACTTCATAGACAATGTTTAATTTTTATTAACCGGCTGTTATTATAGATATTTGCAAAACGTAGACCTCAGGCCAGATTCGAACCGAGGATTACCCTTTCCGGGGGAAAAGCAAAGACCTCAGTGGTGCAGTGCCTAACACGTGAGCATTGTAATTTCGACTACACCCTCGAACTAACCGTGTTTAACGCCGATTTGTGCTTCCCAGATCAATCGCATTGACAAGTGATTGCTTATAGCACCGTCAGGAAGTAAACTACCTGAGAGAAAAGCGAAGTAAGGGCCACAGTGGTGATGTGGGAACACGTGAGCCCCAAGAAAAGTTAACTGCGGATTTGAATCCGGCTTGGGATACTGTACTTTTGTACTTCTTTTTGTTTTGATGTACTTTCTTTTTTGATGTACTTTTTTGGTTTATATATAAGACACTAATATGACGTTTAGGGGCAGAGCAGTCGGAGGCGCCCTGCAACACACGTGGAATCGGTCCCCGCGCCCATGGCTCATCAGGCCTTCCATCACACCCGGGTCAGCAAATTGGTACCATACTTGTCTGGGAGAATAGCAACTCTGGCTCGATACATCGGTAGACCACTGCGTCATTGTAAAAGCCATATATGCATTCATTCACCTCGAACGATATTTAATGAAGTCGAATGCATGGCGCATCCCTCAGCGATTGATCAACGCCGAGAGCTTTATCCTTTATCCTTTAACGTGAACCTTTGAGGCCTTTGCAGAAGTTTTAGTTCAATATGAAAAACATCAAAAACATGTTCATTGTACTACCACATAAAAACTTGACACAAGCCTTTTTTCTTTTTCCTACCTACATAGAGAAGCACTACAACCACAGTGGAAGAAAGCTCACATGAAACTGCTGAACGAATGCAGCGACTTTTATCATTCCAGTAGACTTTCATGGACATTGGGAAGACAACGCATTGCTTACTTTATTTCAGAATGTTTCGAAACAAAAACAATAAAATGTTTCCAGGTTCGACTTTCTATTAACCTCGGCATTGGAATACGAATGCGTACAATCAAATGTCTCAAATACTCGTTAAGGAGATTTCGAAATTCAGGATTTTTTGAAGTTTAAGTTTAAGAGACCAAATTGTTACGCTTCGTAGTAGGAAAATTGAGGGAACTTTTCATCTTGTTCCACAAACTAATTATGGATGGATTTCGGAAGTAAAGCTTATGTGAAACACAAGCATATTTTGAAGGGATTCCTATTCAAAGACAGATTGAGGGGCGTTTTAGAATCGGACCATTGTCAAGAAGCAGATGCCTAATGTGAGATACAAATAAATCCTCATCGCGGCTCTGCCTCTTTAATAAGGGTGATTGCTCAGGTATCGAAGGTGAAGATCGGAAAGATAAGTAGGACGAAAACTAAGTACAGACGTATTTCTTTTTATAGAAACACAAATGGTTAGGAATATATGGATTATTGTGGAAACTTCTACAGAGATCGAGGCTACAGAGTCTCCACTGACCTTGAGTCTAATACAGTAAGAAACGTTACTGTTATAATAAAAGGCTCATTTTTAACCAAAAAAAAATAGAAAATATCACATTTGGTGACGAAATTGTATCGCTAACAGCTTTGGCTCATCAATTGCCATCAGGCTTTAGCCCAGCTGATTCCCAACATCTTTTATCTGATCACCTGGCATTAATTTCGAAGTGGGTCGAAGCCCAGTATTTCCTGTTTCGCTTCTTCTTATGAGACATTTTTAACATCATTCTCTCGATAGCGCTTCCGATATGGCACCGCGCTCTTTCATCTTCCATTGGATTTCCGGCTCCATGGCGGCATATTACGAGTTTTCTATAATTTCAGCTTCATGCTGGCTTTCATCACCGGAGTTTCAGGGGTCAACGCTTCTTTACCGCTCTAGCATTTCCAACTTTCAGACTTACGGAAGAGAATCAGCTTGAAGGTTATCGCCTTAGACATACATAATACACAATTCTGGCGAAATTTTTCACCGCCTTAACCGGTTTGAATTAGAATTTTCAAGAGACTGGAAAAAAACTTAAATTTTGGAGATTTCCTTCGTAAATTTTCGAAAATTTCAATAGTATTTGGCCCACCTTACACTGTATTGTCGTGGAACCATTGTGGTCAGATGAACTTAGAAAGTTTGCATTTCTACAGCTCTTGGGGGTAGATTTCAGGAAGGAACTCAGTGATATTCATGGGTACCGTGTTGTGCTTTTCTAAACCCAAAGTTTTCGTTTTCCACCTGAGGAAGTACCACTAAGTTTTCTCGTTTGCTGAACTGAAGCACCATCTTGTGTAATTCTTATTCAGTTTTTAAAACTTCCTCGGGCGAGTTAAGGGCAGGATGCAAGCAGCACATCCATTGTATATATCGACACACGAAAGATGTTACTGCAACGGATTATAGACAGGGTATGCATCAGTTTATTTAGCTCAAAGTTGCCCTCGATTACTATCCCCACTTGAACATCAAACCAGATTCACCAATTATAGAGTTAGGAGGAAATGCTAGTTGGGGCTTGGGATTTTATAGGAAAGCAAAAGAGAACCTTCGTTCTTCCCTTCTTAGTAAACACAAAGAGACGCTCGTGCTCTGCTCCCGTTTAATTGTATTCTTGGGCAAAAATGCACCTTTACATCAGCTCATTTTCCAAGCCCAGCTATAGAAATATCAAAGAGATCGTTTAGCCGTTTTATTTACCATATTCCTTATATACACATACATATGTATACGCATGTATAAATCGACTCATGCACACACACACACACACACACACACACACACGCACACACACACACACACACACACACACACACACACACACACACAC
>MQTX01000207.1:235461-267013 GCA_009735665.1 Angiostrongylus cantonensis
TCCAGACCTACACACTTATACGCACACATACATGCATGTTAACGACAAACACGCACGCGATTGTAACGATTACAACAAAGCCATGTTCACACTTTTTTCTTAGTACTGCACTGCACTATGGCTTTCATCATTTCCCTCTCGTTCTCTGCGACGTTGAAGTAACAATAATCTGTGAAGTGTCTCTTACAAATTTCTCTTTTACGCACAGATAAAAAAGATAAGAAAAATGCAAAGTGAAGCATTGCCGACCTCATAGAGGATTAACATCACGTTTTCACTAGGTGAGGAGTGGATGACCGTTCTCTTCGAGTTGATCAGGCAGGTATTCGGCGTCCAGATGTTCTGCAATAGACGTGGCTCCATCGTGATATTTCTGAAGAAAGCACTTTTCATCAAATCAAACACGAAATACATTCCGATACAACCATAAGGTTTCATCGGTCGATATTCACAACTATAGGAAATTCACATATGTTTTAATTGTTATTTCCTCTCACCGCCTCATCGTGGCTGGGAGGTGTCCCTGTGTGTCGAACTGAGATGTACAGTGGGGCATTCATCGCCTGGTAGGGTCTCCCAAGCTGAGAAGGAGTCCGGCGTTCCCATCACGAAGCCTAGCTAAGAGTAAACCAATACCATGATCCACTACCGTCTTGTTATCTACGTCGCGTGGTGGTAAATCTTTCTTTGATCCACAAGGGCTGTGACTGCTTGTGGTGGTGAAGGCCTGGAACAGATTTTGGCCAAGCTGTCCTCGGGACTCCAGGGAGCCATAACGGCTTAACCAGTAAATCTCCAAAAAATGGAGATTAGCTGGGGCTCACACAACCAATGAGGACAGGCTATTTAAGTATCAAGTAAGTAAGTTTAATTGTTGCTTACTGCTTATTCTTTTTTCACAGCAGAGTACCATGTGGAACACAGCCAGAAGGAAGACGATAGTAAAAAGGGATAAAATTCTCGACGTTGATCAATCGCTGAGGTTTGCCATTCTCCAAAACAAATCTGGCTCTAATTCTCGACCCATCGACCGCTTGTGCATTACAGGGTACTTCTAACCACTGCGGTACATGCGCTCTCTAAATATGTGGAGATATGTGTAGAACTCGGGACTTCAGGTGCGCTTCAAGCCCGCGTTTCAATTTTCCAGGGGATCACGTGTAATCCATTGCACTAACCAAAGCCCTTGGTTTGACTTTCACTCCGTGAGTTACTTACTTTATCGGTGACATCAGCAATCACACTTTTACTGCAATGATTTGGTGAGCACGAATCGGCAATGGGTCCAATTCAGCCAAACCTATGGTCGAAATTATAATATTTAACTATTATTTGCTGGCTATTTTTTTTTACAGCAAGGTAGTATGGGGAACACAACCACAACAGATATCAACTGCGGAGGATAACATGTGAGCACCCCGAAAGGGTAATCGCGGGTTCGAATCCCATCTGAATTTCTCCGTTTTGCACATGTATTATCACCATTATGGTCGTATCTCCCATGATACCCTTCCATGCAGGAAAAAAAGGCAATGAAAGCTTAAATAGAGTGTGTGTTAAATGGCTGTGTATTACACAAAGCTGAGAAGATAATTACACATTAATACGTGTTATAAAGTATACATATATACATCCACGGATCTCCCTCATATGAGGGAACTCGAGCCGGTTAGTAGCGAGGCTACGTGGCGCGTCCCTAGGTAGCGGATAGGAGGTTATTCACGAATCAAAAGCAACATTTGCTTCCCTGAGACGCAGGTGGATCCAGGGAAAGGACTCCTTGTTTCAGCTGCGCGGATTTGGCACATAATTTCTGCATTTGCTAAGCATATTCATGCATGCGTGTGTGAGTGCGTTCTCGCTTTATGACGATTGTATTCTACGGGTCAATTTGGCCAAAAGCCTGCAATTAAGTGACAGGGATTTATATGGAAGGCAGCTAAGAGTCACCTCCAAGAAATAAGCTCCACTCTGGGAGAGCCTGGCAAGCTACCCGTGAGTATAACCAGCCCTCACGTTCAGAGCCCAGCAAGCTATGCGTGGGTATCAAAATGGTAAACAGAGTAAAATCAACTGCGGAGGATAACATGTGAGCACCCCGAAAGGGTAATCGCGAGTTCGAATCCCATCTGAAATTCCGTGTTTCGCTCGTCTCTCATCATCCTTGTGCAATTCACGTATGTCAAAATTTCAATGATTGTATTGACACGATGACTGCACCTTTTGCATGCTGGCACGTGAGAGAAGGATAACGACTCGTCCTGCCACAATTGCGTCAGGAGGATGTCAATCTCGAAATCCGAGGTGATTTCGTTCAAGGATCCCATGTCCTAAAAATCATCATTTTTCTTATTCCAAGACATTTGTCAGCCACGGCGAAAACAACAACATTACCGTTGGAACGACTCCTTAGACACAGTAAATGTATATATACGTATTTCCAGCCCTCACGTTCAGAGCCCAGCAAGCTATGCGTGGGTATCAAAATGGTAAACAGAGTAAAAAAAAAACGGGCCTCATTCCTCTGACCACGAAAGAGCCCCCACTTTGCAGCCTTGGGTAGGACGAGTACGGAGAGGGTGCTAAAATCTCAGGGCCAATAGAAGATGCCTGGATCACGAAGAACAATGGGGGCGATCTGTACCTACAATGCACGTACACTTGCATCCGAGTCCCCGATAGTCCCCGAAAGACTTGCTCATGCAAGCAATAATGATAAGGTACGACGTCATCGGCCTGGCCGAGACGAGACAACGCCACCAATTCAACGCCATCTTTGACACTGGAGAAGAACTGTATTCCTGGAAACATGTGACATCAGAGGAGTAGGCGGTGTTGGCGTTCTCGTCAACACGAGTGTGTCCATGAACATAGATTCATTCGAACAATGAACAACCAGAACAGGACGTTTACGATTAAAAGGATGTGGATTAATACCGGCTTTGACGATCTTCGTCGTTTACGCGCTAACATCAAACTATGACGAAGAAGAAGTCGAAGTGTTCTACATGTACTTGGAGAAGTTTTACAGAGAAGACCACACATTCTTCAAGGTCATCATTGGAAATTTCAAGGCCAAGATTGGACCAAGAAGACACATTGGTACCCACGGATTAGAATGGAACGAACAGTGTGAGCGGCTCTCTGAGTTTATCATGGCGACCAAGACCATACACGATAACTCACAGTTCCAGAAGCCTCACTTTCAAGGATGGACGCAGAAATCTCTCAATGGAGAGTACCATAACGAAATAGACCACATCATAGTTAACAGGTTCTGCCTTACCAATGTCGCTGTTGTCCCAAAATTCTACACGGGATCGGACCACTGTCTCCTTCGTGCTAGACTCCATTTCTCGCAGAAAGGAGAAAAAGCCGATATATTCAAAAACCGAAGTCTCAGAATCCACCACTAACTGGAACTTATTCAACTCATTAGTCGGCTGTTGGGAAGATGCCGTTGTCGACAGTATCGACGGGGAATGCGATCGTCTCATTTAACATCTTCACGTTAGCGCTATGAAAGCTGAGAGTTCGAAAGTCACCTAGAGACGCCTGTCTCCAGAAACTTTCGAGCTAATACGCCAGCGTGGAATCGCAATAGCTGCGGGCAACCGCGAACTAACGTCCGAACTTGCTAAACAATGCAGAAAAAAAATTCGAAATCCGACATACCATCTCGTCGGTGAAAATTTGAACAGAATCTCGTCCAGACAGAATGAGATCAGAACATCTGAAGAACCTTCCGCCAGTCCTCGTAAGCACATTGGCTCGGCTCTTCACACGTTACCTGTCTGAATACAAGGTCCCTACTCAGTGGAAGACCAGCAAGACCGTGTTGTTTTTCAAGAAGGGCGACCTACACGATATAGGCAACTATCGCCCAGTCTGCTTGCTGTCTCACTTTCATCAGCTTAGAGAAAGCCTTTGATTCAATTGAGATAGAAGCTGTCATGGAAGCCTTTGGTAGTCAAGGAGTCCCTACTCAGTACGTAAAGATTCTTCGTGAGCTGTACAAATATTTCATAACCAATTTCATTAATGTTGACTTCAAAAGAGGATTTAGGCACGGCGATACAATCTCGTCAAAATTGTTTACCGACACTCTCCAGAACGTCATGCGAACATTGCAAAGGGATAATATGGGAGTGAAAATCGATGGTCGGCAGATAGATCACCTTCGCTTTGCTGATGATATCGTCCTTATAACACCAGACATTAGGCGTGTGGAACGTATGCTTGCGGACTTTGATAAAGCGCGTGGATAGATTGGTCTTCGACTAAATCTCAAGAAAACGATGTTCATGAAGAACGGATTGGTTTCGTTTGCCCCATTCACGCTCAACGGAACGAATATCTCTGAATGCTCCAGTTATGTCTATCTAGGTCGGGAAATCAATATGATGAACGACTTAGCTCCAGAGCTGAGCAGAAGGAAACGAGCGGCTTGGGGAGCTTCATGGAAGCCTTTGGTAGTCAAGGAGTCCCTACTCAGTACGTAAAGATTCTTCGTGAGCTGTACAAATATTTCATAACCAATTTCATTAATGTTGACTTCAAAAGAGGATTTAGGCACGGCGATACAATCTCGTCAAAATTGTTTACCGACACTCTCCAGAACGTCATGCGAACATTGCAAAGGGATAATATGGGAGTGAAAATCGATGGTCGGCAGATAGATCACCTTCGCTTTGCTGATGATATCGTCCTTATAACACCAGACATTAGGCGTGGTCACAATTCTTCACGAAAAGCCTAGAAGAAAGATATGATGCTCGACGATTCCCTTAAGCGAGAAGAACTCACTGGGCTACTCTTGCACGCGACAGGGAAAAATGAAGGATTTATTGGCGCGCGCTCGAGTCACTCGACGATCAACGGTACTGCAGGTGATGCAGGTGGGGAACTGGGTCTCATTCTGAAGCTCCATTAACGTTAAAACAAATAGGAAGCATTGAAGTTAGACAACGCATTGAAACGAAAACAGATCGCGCTTTCTCTAACTTTGAAATTATAGAGAAGGATATGAGCGAACTCAAGGACGCTTAAGATTTAACCTGCACGTGCATTTCGATCTGAACGTCGACTGCATTATGTGTCCCGGGCAGCATTTTGGAGTAGTTCGAGAAGATAGCAGTGACGATTTGGCTCTCAGTTAATGTTCCCAATGGACAGCTCATGCGTTTTCCGGTCGCCTACAATAGAGAAATGACCACACTTTTACTAGCATTACATCAATTGGAAAAAGAAATTGACAAGAAATCTGAATGTGTTAAATAAAGTTTATTCTAATTTAGAGATCCAGTTCACTGAATACTTATCGAAAATCGAAATTGGAAATCTGGCGTTGTAAGAATCTAACAATAGAACTCTTAATCTTGTAATTGCTAAGAAGTAAATTGAAAACGACAAGTGGCATCTCCCAGTGTATAAATAAAGCTTGAGAGAAGCGCAGTGGTCAGAAGACTTTGCAAAAACTCAGTGAAGTTGTTAAACTTGAAGTGCCTAGAAACTTAGGCGCTTAGATCGCCCACATACATCTGTCGCTCAGCGATTTTTTCTTTTGATTCATTGCCTGACGACCATCATCCGTGGAGCTGGTGAAATTCATGTGTAAGTTTGACTACGACTTGAGGATCTTTTTTCTTCTCAGCTAAGTAAAACATTGAACGGCAATCGAAGAGGATTTTTCCTTCTCTGGAATTCGGGGAGAGTCGTGCTGTGGCGTTCTCACCGCTTTACCACGGGAATCGCAGACAGAATATCCAGCTTTAGGGAGAAAAATGCGGCGTGCTTACTTTCCGATCCTTACGGAGAGCAACGATTCCTTTTATGGCAGCAAATTAATCTACCGGTTTGGCTTGATGACCATGTAGAAAGGTTAATCCGGTTGAGCAGTGTGAATCATATAACATGGCAGAAAAGCGCTTTCGCATTTTTGAAATCATGAGAGACGAATGAAAATTGTTTGGTTAAACTACACTAGGCAGAGAAACACTGTGTCGTAGAAGATCTACTTTGTCTTGAGACGTTATTATTTTATTATTACCGTTATTTTAGGGGCGCGTGTGGCGCAGTGGTTGGAGGCGCCACTGCGGCGCGCACGTGAAATGCGCCCATGGCCCACCAAGCCTTCCATCCCTCCGGGGTCGGCAAATTGGTACCAGACTTGTCTGGGAGGATATCAGCACGCGCCCGATACATCGGCAGTCCACCGCGAGTCATTGTAAAGGCCAGATATGCATTCAATCACCTCCAACGATACTTAATGAAGTCGAATGCATGGCGCATCCCTCAGGGATGCGCCAACCCAGAGAGCTTTTTTTAAGTTTTTACCGTTATTTTATTAAAATTCAGTAAATCCTAGCTTTATCGTTGTCGTAAAATAAACACAATCAAATTTTCCATGCTTCTAGTGTTCAGAAGCCTTTTTGGCGTTATGATACCAGGCTTTCTCCAAGTGTAAGAGGTACGACTCCAATTTCATCTTGGCTTTCTCCATTCACCAAGATAGGAACAAAAACGATATTTCAAAGAATTTCCATCGTTTATGGTGGATTGACGTTTCGACGTCTTCATCTTCCTCAGAGCTGCCGATCGGAGTCGATGCCCAAACTTCTGGCTCTAAGAAAGGTGAAGACCTCGAAGCGTTAGCCCAATAAAGGTTTTATAATAGCATCTTGCAGACCAAACAATTTAGACGTAAAAAAAAACGATGCTGTTCAGCAATCTTCATTCGGATTTCTGTGGGAAAGCTTTCATCAAATAAGAACTCAAGACACTTCATGCCTAGCGGAAGACTTCAAAAAGCAAAAAAGCTTTAGGCGCAAGAATAAAAATGTATAGTAACGGCTAAACTCACCATTATGGGGAAAAAGAACGCGAGCATTAAACGGTTTTTCATCGCAAACATACCATAACAAATCCTTAGCTGAAAATTAAACGTTTGTTGGAACAACAATACAACGCCTTGTCAACGAAGACCGAAAAGTGAAAATGTTAGCAAAGCGGAAGAGGAGAAGTTTAACGATGAGACAACGAGAAGGACACTTCTATCGAAGCATAGTGGAGAAATGGTTGCGCATGAAACACATGGTATGTAGCAAATACAGTCCCATCAAAATTGGCACTCAGGCATAATTTTAGAATGTGGTGCTAAATAATTATTTTAAGGGTTAATACATTCACGATCATGGTGGTTTTTGATAATGATGATAATTTCTCGATCACTAAATTAGTTAAAGACTTGAAAATCTGGGAATTTTGTGCAGATTCTGCTCCGTCGCTTCAAGCCTATAGATACTTTCTACGTGATGTCATTTTAGTTTCTAAATTAAAACTTAATGTAGATTTTAAAGTTTCTGAATCAAAACGTGATCCAAAGTTTAAGCCTACGATGCAAGGATGGCAGCTGAAAGCACCAACATTAGGGAGCACCATTGTCCTATTGGACAACATTTCGCCTCTTTAATTGCTTCTGTGTTCGAAATACGAGCCCTGACACAAAAAAGCGAAGAGGGAAGAAATATGTTTGTGGGCTATAGAATGCCACAGCTATATTTTAGACAAAGAGGGATACTCCATTGTACGGCAAATCGCTTTTGATTACCAAGGATCTGTAGATTCCATTTGGCTCACATCTCAATTAACATAACTCCAGGCGAGCAATGACTTCAATGCATTCGGTGCAAAAAGTTTGCACCTTACGTAACTTTTGTGTTTCATTAGCTTTCACTGTTTCAATTTCATTGTGTGAACAAATTTTCCTAATCATAGGGATTTTCTCGTTGAACACAGTATTAAGCCAACAGGACGGAACTTCGAGAACGGCTTAAAATTTTTTACTGTAGTTAATACTCTTCCTCCAAGCTAAAAAATAATAATGACCAAATAATCAATAAACAGTGAGTCCTTTTCCAGAACGGAAAAATTGGAGCGGAAAGCGATTTAGTGGAGAGCTTTGTTATAATTGTTAACGTCCCAGAGTAAAATATTGAAGCTGGACAAATTTGGCAGAAAGATCGGAAGGATTTCTTGAAGTTGTCGTTCTGGGTTCCTGAAAATGGATAGCAATAATTAAACCTTTAAATTGAAAAGATTTGGGCTGTTTGTTTTCCGGTCACTTCCAATAGAGCTATACGTAATTAAAGCCTCGCATATGATCACACGCCCTGCAGCTGGTCTTCGAATGAATGAGCACTATTTATACCTCTTAATATCCATGTTTCAAGTCGTAGTAGTCTAGCGAGTTTTGGTAGAACAGTGGACTCGAAGGCACTTGTATTCTTATTCGATGATCGTAAGGAATTCACAATAAATGAGCGGTAGTCCTTGTGCCATGCGTTTGACATTTCAAGCGACACAGTTTCTATCACTTCGCGGGTATCCACCGTTAGGACTCATTGTGTTTCCGAAATAGGCGACTTTTGACGCCTTGGCGCACACAGAAGCGTCTCTGACTACTGGTGGTTGATGCAGCTTGGAGATTCGAATTTTTCCTTTCAGATTAATGATGCGGAATTTTCCTACACTCCACACCTAGTTTTTTGTGATATATAAAAAAAGCAGGTGAACGTGAGTTTAGCAAAGCGATAGTGATAGAATTTGTGCATGACAGTTTCCACAGCCCTTCTGAATAAAGTGGCTACTCCCTCTAGATTCACGAACAAGAACGACCTTTGTCTTGCGATCGCCAAGTCATGGTCGTTGTTGTCGATTTTCTGTTCTTTCCAATCTCAACAACTTCAGGTTCTCGTGCTGGAATTTGGTAAACGCAATTCGTGCACTTTCACAGTAGTTTGGAAGTTCTCCAGTAAATAATCATGCTCACAAAGAGCAATTGCTGGCCCTGGAACAACAGTGGCAACAGTGAGTGACACTTTTTATTGGTAGTGATGTGTTCGTTCTCTTTAGAGCGCTATGTTGTGTCATCCTGCCGTTTTCAATGTAAAAATGTTGACTTTTAAAATTGTGAATAACCATTGACGGTGTCTGCCGCTAGAACGAATTCAATCAGTTTCTTACATTGTTCATTTAGTCAGATCAGTGGACGATTGACGATTCTGAGCCTGAAATTCAATTTCGGAGGCTAGATCGTCAACATTTTACCAATGAATGGGTCCATGGGATATCATCCCGGTTAGTCGCTAGGCAACGTGACACGTTAACAGGTAGCGAATAGGGAGCTATTCGCGTGCCGAAAGTAACATTTGCTTCCTTGATACGCAAGTGGATCAAAGAGTTGCACTTCCAGTTTCTGCTTTGCGTTGGCCTACCGATGCGTAAATTGAGCGCTGCTGTCTTCGCAGACAAGTCCGTTACCAATTTGACGACTCTGGAAGAATGGAAGGCTTGGTGGCAAAGCTGATTGGAATTGAATCGAGACTCATGTGTGTATTACTGCAGTGCACTTCTAACCACTGCGCTATTTGCGCCTCAACAAAAATTATGTGCATGTGTATATATCTGTTTGGGAATTTCCTTTAAGGAAATCGAAGTTGGTTCCTGTGTTCTGAAAAATAGCCCACAGAAGCAGAAACGGGCTGGCCATAAAAGCGATTAAAGATGATTGCCAAAGCTCCCAACTTCTACGAAAGTCGTATGGACGAGTTGTAACACTATGCTTACTTACTTACTTGAACAAATGCTTGGACTGCCAGTTTTCACCAGTTGTGCGGAGCCCAGCACATTTACCATTTGCTTCCTTACCTCACAATCGTCGTCCATGGTGGCAGTTTGATTCGTGCGTGGTGGCGGGTGTGAGCCTCATACCGTGTGACGATATGTAAAAGAGAAAACTTCGGCTTTCGTTAAGAATAGGTCTGCACAAGGTCTTGGTGGTCTTCCCAGAACGCGCCTTTATCTTCGCAGAGTACGCCCTACAGGTTTCTTTTGTCCACCTGTCTTCTTATTGTATGACTGTCTGTGTTTCCCTACATCAATGTGTATTTCTCTGATCCCGAAAATGACATAAACTTAGAAGATCATAAATTCGTCGTTTTCTCTCTTAGCACTCGCGAAGTTGTTAAATAGCATACGTTTACTTCCATACAATAACACACATACAACACAATCGTAGCTGACGTTTCGGCAGAATCGCCTTCTTCAGAGCCTGGAAGGGTACACTAAAACGCAACTCACCAGGTCAAACACTTCAACAGCACAAACAGAAAGATAAAAATCTGAGCGATAATGACAAGATCTACGGCTTCTCGAAAAAACCCACTGTTTTTTCTACGTGTATCGATCGTTGACGGGGGTGCTCTAGTCGTCGGCCACATGCGACTCTGATCAGAGGCTATTCCTCAGTGGAAGGCACGTAGAAAAAACGGTGAGTTTTTTTCGAGAAGTCGTAGATCTTGTCATTATCGCTCAGATTTTTATCTTTCTGTTTGTGCTGTTGAAGTGTTTGACCTGGTGAGTTGCGGTAATGAAGGCCAAGATAAACGGGACTTTGTTTTGGCCGTCCTATATGGCTCTCTATGACCGTCTATGTGAAACACAAAATTGCGCAATCTGCCCTTATGGTAAGGATGGTGATTGAATGAGTTCAGGTACGATATACCTCACCTCTTGTAATGATTGCGGAGACGAATATATTGGCGAAACGGGCACACCTTTATGTATCCGCATAAAAGAACACCTAGGTGGCAAGATATTGAAGATGTCGGTTATATTTCAGAAGACATTGTTCAAGCGCTCTGTACTGTGCAGTATTCTTGAAGTGGTTGAAGACCATGTTTTGCTGGATAACAGAGCGTTTGGAGGACTGTTGAATCGAAAAGGTCAACCTAGAGTTTCGAGTCCTTCAGTTGGCGAGTGGTTTTTCGAGGGCTCTGAATATGGCGCATGCTGCTCCCTTTTTCTAATTCCTCCTTTATGTTGTTCTCATGTTGAATCAACGCCAAACGTACGCGTACGAAGTGGTTTCTGTAATTGGAGAGCCATCCACTTTGATCTGTCATGCGTTTTTTTAAGAACTCGGTCTCCTTTGAATTTATGGGTAGTTCGACATTTTTTCTCACTTCACTGAGCCTATTGATCACCGTCACTGCTTCTTTGGTACTTCTTGAAAAAATGGCAATGTTGTAGATGGAACGAAAAAATGAAAATTTTTCATTAGCAGGTGTGCCCATCTCACCCTATCGAGTGATTTCATTATCCACTGCATTGCGCCACTAAAAGTTTCAGCGATATGGTACCATTTATCTATGGGTATGGTGAGGGTCGGTGAAAAACTACATAATTGTGCTACAGTTCCGACAGCAGCCAGCAGCTTTTGTTATGTTTAGGACGAGTCCACTCGGTCCACTTGCCCTGAAAGGGTGGCATTTGCATCAACGCCGTTATACGATTTTTCATGCAAGTGATATTATTCAGGACCAGCTTTTACGATGAAGGGTATTTGGTCACCACTCTTGAGTAGGATAACAGTGCGCGACGTTCTCCACTGATCTGCGTTTTCCTCTTCCTGAAGGTAAGGTGCCATGCGAGTAGATCTAACTTGTGGCACCAGCTATAAGTCGGTGGGGATATTCACTGATTCCCAGAGCCGTGCCTTTTCTCATGGTTTCTATCGCAACTCGAATCTCAGAGGGAAGAATTGCAGGCAGTTTTGCTCAACAGGAGATTTCAGGTTCCAAGTCATAGAATATAGAACAAGGAAAGTTCGTGTAATGCCTTTCCGTGGCGGGACGTTTTAGTGAACCAATTTATGTTCATCAGTGCCGACAGTGGAACATTAAACTCGAACAAGTGCCGACGTTACTTCTTCAAAGTAGATCGTTTTTGAGCCTCTTCCAATAAATATTTTCCCAATACCGATCTAAATCTTCCCACAAAATCTTTTTAAATCTGGAACTATTATTACTAGCCATGTTAAGTTGTTCCAAATACGATTAAGCTTCAGTTTCCTTCTTTTCTAGAGTAACTCTTTGAATACAATGGAGATGCGACCTACCTAATTCATCTTGTTTGCATCCGCACCAAACAGGAGGTGATCGTATCTAATGCAGAGTGATGAAGCTACAGATGTGCCAAGTAGGCACCATCCTCCGTTTGCCAAAATATCGTCAATCTCCGCCATGAATTGCGCAGTTAGGAGACTCCCACGTCCAGCGGCGGCTTTCTTTCTTCTGGAAAAACGAATTCCCACGGAAGAGATATGCTGAAGAAAGAAGTCCCGCAAGACGATTTTCGCTCACATTTTTTTCTTTTAACCTAAATTTTTCGACCTTGCATTTGCTCTATTTGCTCTACCTGGCCTTTCCTATTCTGACGTTGAATTTTTTCGGGCAACAATTTTGCAATACGATTTATCGCTGACGAAGATTTCCTCCAAGTGATTGTAAAATGCACCTAAATCGTACTCATCGAGTGTATTGTCGGTGAGTATCAGTTGATGATAGTGATCTTCATATGATGCTTTGGTTGAAAGTGGAGGGTGAGCATGCAGGTAGGAATGGTCTTGTATAAGCCAGCCAAATGGAGAATAGACGGGTGGAAGCTCACGCTATGTGAGAAGCTTCCCACTATTTAGTTAGGTAATATCATTGTTTGGTAATATCATTACATTTTGTTTTTTATAAGGCAATCAAGTAGAATTGAGGCAATTTGGAAGTCTGATATTGTTGTGGTATTTTATGTACAAAGTAAGATATAGCCTTCAAGGCGTGAAGTGTGCGTGTTTCAAATCCGTTGCAGTGACGTCTTGCGAAACCGGAGGTTTCGTGGCCTTCCACCAGTCGTCTCCCGCTTGCCGTCATAGACGAGGGCACCTATTGTGAAAACTGCTGAAGCTGGCTATTGTTGCTGTGCAATTTGGTCTTCCCTCGAATCTTGACTCGACTTTGCAAGGGAAGTTTAAGGTCTTCACCACAATGTGGAATCAAAAATTAAAGTAGGAATGGAAAAATTGCCGACCGCTCAAGGACAGTGTCAAAGCAGAATGTTGTTACAATTTGTCGTACTAATGGTTTCTCTTAGAAATCTTCACACGGTCTTTCTAATTCCACATGGCAGTGGTTCTGCAGGCACTCAATTATCGAAAGATTATTTCAAAAAAGGGGAGAAGAAAACTTGCAATGACGGGAATGAAAACGTGATTGGTGAAGTACGTGGTAATTGAAATCAGAAAAAAGGATGACAAAGACGAAATGAAAGAGAAAGAAACGAATAATATTTGAAAGATAAGCTCACGAGTACTTTTGTACCTCCAAAATGAATTGCTGGTTTTGTTCTTGTGATCCAAATGGAGAACTGTCTGGTTTCATTGCATACATTCTTGGAAGGAGCGAGTTCCGCTAAATTCGGAGCAGAAGCACAACTCAGTATAGAAAACGGAAAGTAGCCTTGCTTTACCGTTACCTGCGACATCATCACATTATTAGACAAACGTGAATTTAAACGCACCAATCAGTCGGTTCTAATGGTCCTCCATTAATGATTTGTCTCACTGTGCAAGCACAATTTGCCTACAAGACGCTAACTTGCGCCAAGTTGCAAAGCTGATCAAAATCGGAACACTCGTTACCCAAATAAATTGACTGCAAGAAGAGCTCAACTGTTTCGTTTGCAAGCGTCAAATTACGCTCGATTGTTCGAATTTTATTTGTGTAGTAAATAGATAAACCGTACAAGGCTTAGTTACAATCACTCATTTGTAGAAGCAGGTACAGCAATTACTTTAAGATACCAGAGCAAAAGCAATATTCTGTAGATGAGAAGACACCTTAACGAACCATACATAGCACGCTGCTCATATTCCAACATTAGTCTTTGACAAGCATGAAGTTTAAATAGTTTCGCCGATGTGGTGTATAAAAACAGAAACACGAAACGTTATCATTCTGTGGTGCTGGTTTGCATTTTACGTTAAACATATAGGCATAAAGACGCTTTTGAAAGCCCTGGAATGAAGAAGGAAAGTGAAAGATAACACGCGAAAAACAGAAAACGACAGGACAAAGTTGTTCTTGTTAATTCGATTCCCTTCATTCGGAGGGTGGGATGAATGGGAACGGCACTGCCGACGTTAACAACGATGAGGAACGCCTAGAAAAATGCCGAAAATCTTCACGATTTCTATTTGACTACTTTAAACTTGATACATATATAAGGAGTCATAAAAGTAGTTGCCAAGTATTAAATGAAGCCTAAATTTTCAAAATAAGGCAAAATAAGGTGAAGAATCTATCTTTACCTGAATCACCTACCCTCCTCTTGCTCCTCTAGTGGCTCAAGCAGGAGTCAGCAAACCTTCCATTTCTCCCTGTCGCGTTCAAGAGTATCCAATAAGTTTTGTTTTTTTTAAAAGAACTCGCTGAGCATCGTATTTTTCTTTTGGGGTTTTTAAGAAGAACTACGACCATCGAGTCAGTGCTCATTCTGTTGTGCCTTTGACAACCCGATGAATCCACCCACTAACGATTGCTGTCCATCGCTTGTCATTCGGACGTTTTAAGTGACCGGCCCCCTTATCTTCGATAGTTTGGCGTATAGAAAGGTACCTTTGAATTTTGACGGTTGACGTAGGTCGGAGATTTGGATCTCTTCCTTCAGTTGCGTGATACGGGGTGCTCTCCACATCATCGTTTCGACTGCGCGTTCAATAACGCAGAGTGATCTTCCATCCTACTTGAGCAGCAACCAGGTCTCTAATGCATACGTGAGGGCAAGAAATACGGTTGAGTCGAAAAGGTGGGAAGGGAATCGGGTGTTCTTTCTTCTCTTCACTACATCCTCGATACTCCTCAAAGCTCCGCACGGAGCTCCTTTCCTTCTGGTTAGCTCTGGAGATAAGTCGTTCAATACGTTGATTTCCCGACCTAGATAGACATAACTGGAGCATTCGGAGATATCCTTTCTTTGAGCATGAATGGCGCATACATACCCAAACCGTTCCTCATGAACATCGTTTTCGTGAGGTTTAGTCGAAATCCAATTTTTCCATAGGCTTTATCAAAGTCGGCAAGCATACGTTCCGCTTGGCTAATGTTTGGTGTTATAAAAACGATGTCATCAACAAAGCGAGGATGGTGTAACTGCCGACCATCGATTTTCACTTCCATGTTGTCCCATTCCAATGTTCGCATATCGTTTTTGAGGCCGTCGGTAAACATTTATGGGAGATGGGTACTGTCATGATTAACACCTCTTTACGCTAAAGTTAATGTAACTCAAAAGTCCGACTTTCTGATAAATAATCGGTATATATATATATATACATATTTATCAACTTTACCATTGGAAACAAATATTGTTGCTTGAGAAACCGGATCAGTCACTATCAATGTGATTAAGCAGATATGGTTTCCATTGTTGCCGTTGTTGGTGTTGTTGTTGCTGTTGTTCGACACCTGACGTTTCGGCTATCTCGCCTGCCTCAGAGCCGCACCGTTGTGTGTGAGATCACCCGTATAGTTCAAGAAAAGCAGTGCGCAATAAAATATGCATATATACATATACACACATATCCACGGATCTCCTTTATAAAAGGGATCTCGAGCCTGTTAGTCGCGTGGCTACGTGGCGCGTCCCGAGGCGGCTGGGAGGTTAATCTCGAACCAAGAGTGACCCTTGCTTCCCTGAGACGCAGGTGGACCCAGGAGATGGACTACCTGCTTCCACTGATCCTGTTGGCACACTTTCCCGTGTTTACGAGGTGTATTCATGCACACTTGTGTGGGTGTGTTCTAGTTTATGCGGATTGTATTCTACAGTCAATTCAGCCAAAAGCCTGCAATCAAGTGACAGAAAGTATATGTGAGGCGGTTAGAGTTGCCTTCAACAAATAAGATCCGTGTACACTCTTGGAGAGACTGGCAAGCTACCTGTGAGTATACCCACCCTCCACGTTTAGAAATAAGTAAGCTGTAAGTGGATATCAAAGAGCTAAACGCAGTAAAAGAAACGAACGTCATTGAAAAGGCAACGAAAGAGCCGCTGAATCGGCAGCGAAGGACCAGCGGCAGGACGAGTACGGAAAGGCTGCTAAAATCTTAGGGCCAGTCTAAGACGCCTATTATTCCGGAAGCCCCACTACCAAAGCTGGACGTAGAGTCTCCAAGTGAAGAGCACCATTATGAAGTAGACCACATCACAGTAAATTGAAGAATTTACCTTACCGATGTCGCTGTTGTCCCCAAACTCTACAAGGGATCAGATAATCGTTCCTATATGCAAGAGTTTATTTTCGCCAAACGGGCAAAGAGCTGCTAAATTCACAAATCAAAGTCACAAAACCACTCAGGGATTTATTCATATCACCAGCCAGCTATTGGAAAGATGCCATTCTCGATAACACCGACAGTGAATGCCATCGGCTCATTCAAAATATTCACGTTAGCGCTATGAAAGCTGTCGTCTGAAAGTCATCAAGAGACGTCTGTCTCCAGAAACACTTGAGCTGATAGCCGACGGTGGAATCGCACGAGCTGTAAGCAACCATGAGCTACGTCCATCATGCAAAACAATGCAGGCAGACGATAAACGAAGATCTTGAACAAAGAAGAGCAGCAGTTATGGTCGAAGCAGCAGAAGCTGCGAAGAGCATTCGCAAAGACCACCGAAGCTTCGCCAATTACAAGACCAAGATGATTGCACTCCAACGCCCAGACGGAACAATAACAGCGTTCAGAAAGGCAATGGAGAAAATCATCCACGATTACTACTCAGATCTCTTCGATAGCCACGTCCACCTCCCGTCTTATGAAATAAAAAAGGTGGATATGCTGTTCCACCGGTTCTCCCTTCCGAAATCCGACATGCCATTTCGTCGGTGAAACATCGAACATCACCAGGTCCGGACAGGAAAAGGTCAGAACATCTGAAGAACCTTCCGCCAGTCCTCGCAAGCACACTGGCTCGGCTCTTCACACGTTACCTGTCTGAATGCAAGGTCCCTACTCAGTGGAAGACCAGCAAGACTATGTTTTTGTTCAAGAAGGGCGACCTACACGATATAGGCAACTATCGTCCAATCTGCTTGCTCTCTGTCGTCTACGAACTTTTCACTCGAGTCATCTTAAACAGCATTGTCAGAACACTGGACGAAGTACAGTCATATAAACAAGCAAGGTTTCCAAAAGATTTTAGTACGATGGACCACATCCACACGATAACAAAACTCATTGAAGTATCGCGAGAGTACAAAAGACCGCTCTGTCTCACTTTCATCGACTTAGAGAAGGCCTTTGATTCAATTGAGATAGAAGCAGTCATGGAAGCCCTGGACACGACATCCTGCTCTGTCCATAGAGATTCTTCGTGAGCTGCATAAAAATTCACAGCTAAGATACCACCATCTTGCAACGACATTAACATCGACGTCAAAAACGGTTAAGTAAGGCGATACCGTCTCGACAAAATTATTTACCGCCACCCTGAGACGTCATGCGAACACTGGAATGGGATAATATGGGAGTGAAAATCGACGGTCGGCAGATACATCACCTTCGCTTTGCTGATGATATCGTTCTTATAACACCAGACATTAGCCAAGCGGAACGTGTGCTTGCAGACTTTGATAAAGCGTGTGGAAAGATTGGTATTCGACTAAATCTCAAGAAAACGATGTTCATGAGGAACGGATTGGTTTCGTATGCCCCATTCACACTCAACGGAACGAATATCTCGAATGCTCCAGTTATGTCTATGTAGGTCGGGAAATCAATGTGATGAACGACTTAGCTTAGCTTAGCGGTGTTAAGTAAGCAAAAAGGAACGAGCGGCTTGGGGAGCTTTTAGAAACATAGAGGATGTAGTGAAGAGAACAAGAAACATCCGACTCCGTGCCTACTTCTTCCTCTCTACGATTCCTCCTGTTTTAACGTACATGTCAGAAATCTGGTCGCTAAGTAAGAAGGAAGAAAGATCAACTCAGATACATTGAATGCGCTATTGAATGGACGGGTCTACGTGTATTGCTTTCCACACAAGTTAACGAAAGGATCTGAAGCTTCGACCTGCGTCAACGATCAAAAATCAAGGATGCCATTCTATTCGCAAGACAGTCGAAGATGTACCGGAAAGTAGTACGCATGAACCGCAACGGATGGACATGAGCCATCAGTAATTGGATTCCTCGGAATGCCAAACCTGCTGCAGGAAAACGCCTGACCTGATGCTCAGAGTCCTTCACGAAAAGCGTAGAAGAAAGATATGATGCTCAATGTGTCGCTGGAGCGAGAAAAACTGACTGGGCTAGTCTTGCACGCAACAGAGAAGATTAGAACACTTAATGGATCTCGGGTTACTCAACGGTCAGCGGGACAACAGGTGATACAGGTGGTACAGATGATATATATATATGACAGGTGATATTTATATATAAACAGATGTTAATATAGTATGCGATACATACATGCATACACACATATGCATACATGTAATATTATATATATTTATATATATATATACATAAATACATAACATAATATGTGCTGAGTAGGCACATACGCACATACACATATATATACACATATATATACATATTAAATATGTATATGTATATATATATATACATCATATTTGCTGAGGGACGACGCCTTGGCCTCCCAAGGCTTCTATGACTGCTTCTCTCTGAACTAAATCGAAAACTTTCTTCAAACCTATGAATGTGGTGCAGTGCTGTCTCATGTTTTCTTGCAATACTTCGAAGAGTTTTATTGTGTGGATGTGGGGTGCGAAAGGATCTAGTTCAAAGCAACGAAATCCCCCATTGTTTAGCACCTCGTCGCTCTAGCGAAAGTTTGATTTTTCTAAGCGTAGAACTACCAACTACACCGAACATTTGTCCCTAAAATGGTGTCCAATACCAAGCGTTTTGAAATTTTTGGTCGGAATACCGGATATGAATGAACAAACACCAGCAATCATAGTCGTGATGGCAAAAAACTAATTGCAATGAGCAAATCTACCTTCAACCCATAATATTTGGCAATCATCTTTATCGATGCATTGTGAAAGTCGTGATCGTGAGTTCAGAAGGCCCTGCAGAAGGAAAATCTAGTCCAAGTAATAAATTAGCATCAGATGGAAATTGTGCTGCGCCAGGAGGATTTCTCGTCAAGATGGGCTACTCAAGTATGAAGTAAAGATGCAAAAATGGAACAAGCGGTGGTCATTATTGGTAGCTAAAAAGCACAACCAACTGAAGCATAAGGACAAAGGATAACTAAATCATCCGTCATGGCATGCCCGTCAAAACGGCTAGTTACGAATATGTTGCCGTTGGTCCACAGTGTGGTTGGAATTCTCTGGCGCAGTAGTTGGAGGCGCCACTGCAACACTCACGTGGAATGATTCCTGCGCCCATGGCCCACAAAGCCTTCCATCCCACCGGGGTCGGCAAACTGGCATCAGACTAGTCTGGGAGGATAGCAGCACTGGTTCGATACATCGGCAGGCCACCGCGAGTCATTGTAAAGGCCAGATATGCATTCAATCACCTCCAACGATACTTAATGAAGTCGAAGGCATGGCGCATCCCTCAGGGATTGATCAACGCTGAGAGCTTTATCCTTTATCGTTTAAACTCATCTACGGAACCTGCCTCGCGTAGTTCTCAAAAAGTTAATGGGCATACCAAAGTATTGTCGTATAAATCGTATCGCATCGTATCGTAGAAGCAAGCAGTATTGGTACTTTTCCACTGACCAATGTCAGTTGTTCCACACATAGTTTTTGATGCTTTTCTTCGCTTTCAGCACAATATTTCTCTGAGGCAATCATTTCACTAGCTCGTAAGAATTTGTAATAAATTATACCGGCCACTGACCACGGAAAACATTGTCTTCCTCGAATGCAGACTCCGTTTAAGCATGTGTCTAGGGCTATCACCGGCATCTAGCCATTGTGCAGAACAGCGACGATTATCGAACAGTACCCACTTTTCATCACAAGTTATAATGCGTTTCAAATTGAAGCTCTATTGTTGCGAATCAGAAGCGTATTGCAAATTTCTGGACGTTGAATTTTTTGCTTTTCGTTGAGTTCTTGTGGAGTCCATTTGTCCATTTTTTAAACCTTACCAATCAACTGTAAGTGACGTGAAATGCACATAGCACTGACTCCAGACATTGTCGCAAGTTCTCGGACTATTTTACCTGGATTTGACTCGACTGGAGTACGAAGTGCCTCATCGTTAACCTAATCCTTGGCCTACCACGCTCGTCCTCTGCAAGGCTCTCGTCTCAGGCATGCAAACTTTGTGCGCCCACGACGAACGGTGTGTTCGTTAACGAACCCGTCTCTCAACACTGCATTGATATTCCGAGCTCCTACCCGACATTATGTCCACTCTTCCGTTTGTACAAAAAAATGACACGAATATCACGTTGATTCATGCTAAAGTTGAAGCCTATAAAAGTGCCGAAACAAAAATTTTGAAAAAAAAACACAAATGCTAGAACGATTAGATATTGCGCTTGAAAAATTTATATTAAACCTACATAAAAACCAACTCGTTTATTTAAAAAATTACACGAAAAATTAAAACGATAAAATCGAACATTTCATATGTTGCAGCCTAGTGCACAAGCGAATCTAATAGCGAACGTTTCGAACAGGTGACGCGTGCTTCTGCCGCAATGAACTCGACGGATTTTTATGCTGTAATCAAGTTGAATGATGTTCCTTCTCCGCAAAATTGGTCTTATAAGTGCAAGACAAGCACATGTTGGCACAAAATTAATCTCACTTCGTCACTCAAAAGACCGACTTCCTATAAGCCTCGGCATAGATAGTTGATATTTTTATTTGTATGATCTTATAAACTGATCTTCTTTAGCTGATGCGAGGTTGGTATGGGTCTTCGTTGTCGTTGTTGTCGATATTGTTATTGTTGGTTGATTGCCGACGTTTCGCCGATTTCGCTTTCCTCAGAGCCGTGATGTTACGAGTGGGACTCAAGCTAGAGACTAAACAACTAAGAATGAAAAGCAGAAAAGTAGTGATGGACGTCCGGGGCACTAATGACCACGTTTATTGATGACGCAGGTCTAACATGAAGTATGGTCAGCATTTGTTTATAATGTTGAGCGTACCTAAGCTAGCTCAGCTTAGCTAAAAAAATGAAGCATAGTGTTCATTTCAGTAGTCTTGCAATGAGTTTTGCTATATGCTGTTCTAACAAAATTACGACGGCGAACACTTCTCGTGTTGTGTCGCTGGCATACGACGAAGTGGGGGAGGAGAAGTTCTTTAGAGTCCAGAGGAAGTTCGTTTCATCGCAAGTTTTGACATGGATACTTTATAATTATCACCATGAGACGAAAAGCAGCTCGCAAAGTTACACTGCGAAAGAGTTTTCGTCGTCAATTCACAAGAACTTGAAGCTTCATAATGTTTGTGTCCAGCGTGCGAAGCTCTGAAATCTAAGAAGGGCGGAAAAGACAATCAAAAACAAGAAAAACGAGATTTAAGCGAGATTAACTTTCATGACTCTGCTGCATTCTAGATTTTCACAGCACCATTGCGACTAGTGTGGAATTGGTTAAACGTTTGAGTTGCCTCAATGCTCAAGGTCCAAGAGTACATCCTCGGTGAAATAGCGTTCAATATTTTGTATAGTAAACAGCTGCCTATTCAGGTAGGGGTGGAAGACTCCATTACTGGTGAGGAGATGATGATAAATTTGCGTTGTTTTGTATGACAGTGACATCGACCTGCGAGAAATCATATCCTTATGTCTCTCTCCTAAACACTTGCATTTCTAAAGGATTTATCTTTACATTATATGCCTACACCACTATTCATTTGTTTCATTCCCTCTTAACGTCCATTCATAGAATATTCATCTTCGTAGGTATTCAGCTGCGGCATGACGATCTCATATCTTTTCGCTGCGCTTACGCTTTGAATACTGGATGAGACAAACTTTTATTCTGGAACCCTGAAACAGCCGTGTCGGGGCTCTATCTGAGCTTCACCACTGACGATAGCCAACTATAGTGGATAGGAAGGATATTTGTTACCCTGCGACAAGCGTTCTTCCGGGATGGTACCGATCTTCATGCTCAGCTTTTGGTCTTTGACCAAAAACTGTGAAAATGCCCATTTTTGTGTTTTACCCAAGAGAAGGGCTTTTCTTCCGTTGGATTTGATTTGGTTTTGTCTGATAAACTGTTTTCTGTGTTCTCGCTTTGATCAGCACGTGAATACCTCGCGTCTTTATAACAAGTGAGGAAACTGATGATTTTATTAATATAGTTAAACCGTAAATTGTGAATAGACTAATTCGTATCGATTAGATTTCATTGGCTAATCGTGTACTACCAATAAAATATCCAGTTGTGCTTTTCACGCGAGAATCATAGCCGGCTCCCACTAGCTTAGGAAATACCAGCTGCACCACACTTTTCTTTACGAGGAGGTCTAATTTTATTTTTCTGACCCAAAGAGAGCCATAGGAGTCTTTCCAGCACTGCTGTAGCACAAAAGCTCTTGTCTGGATTTCCGAACAGAAGTAAATTCCCTTTTGTGGAATTCAACACTGAGCATTTGTAATCGAGAAATAGTAGTTTTTAAAGAAATGAGGCTTTCAAGGAAAAGACTAAAAGATGCAGTACTTCGGTTTTCAGAGGTGAAGAAAGCGAAATACATTCATCTTGATCAAGTTTTGGGTGATTGCCACTTATCATTTACATCAAGTGGTCACGATAATATTCTATTGCACAATCGACAACTTCATGAAATGACACCTTCACCATTTCATGGGTGTTCAAAAGAAGTGGAATAGCCGATTAGAACAACAAGCCTTCAAAACGTCGAGAACATCATTATCGTTAGAAAACCGGTGATGAACCAAGATTTAGTAGAAATGCATTATTGATCTGGAATGTTGACATCGTTGACCCGAGTAATGCCGAGGGTTACAGAATTTCGGTCTTTTGAGTTGTATTATTGACTATCTATGGCTACATATAATTGCCCATTTCCTATTTTCTATTTTTACTCTATTTTTTCTGCATGGATATCCAGTCTTAAATGCAACGACGTGAGCATGAACGGCTTTACAACACCACTTCGCATGTTTTGTGAAAAGTAACCAGTGCGTTGAAAGCAACCCCATCAAAATTGATTTGGTAGTGAACAGAGGCAAGTGACTTGAGGGAAGCTGAGACCATTGTTCACTCCAGAACAGAAAGACCTAGAAGCCCAAGCAGATCATCTGAAGGTCTAAAGTAGCAAAATGAAACACATTGTTTCTACAGATACGGTACAGTATGGGCGGATATTACACCGCTATTTTTGTCCAAACCGTACCGCATTGAAGGTGATAAGTGTGCATAAGTGGACGAAGACTAAAGTCTATTTTTCAAATAAAACTGTGAACCGCAGGTGTTTTCAGAGGGGAAAGAACTCGCTACTACCCTTTCCGGAAACTAGAGCGTTCACTAGCATACCATGCGGATCTTTCGTTTCGCCTTTCTCTCAGCGGTGAAGGACCCGAATAGTGTGGTGGTGAGTGCATTAGGCGCCAGAAAAGGTAACAGCGTGTTTGATCCCCACCACAGACATCTGTGAGCCGGAGCTTTGCAAAAATTTCAGAAATATTGTGGGTATATTTCACATCAAACAATTCCATAAAAAGAATAGGAAGTGAATAAAAAAGTGACGACAACAGATAAATAATAGGCATAGCTGTCCAAATAGCAAATATTCTCTGCCCTCATTATTCTTTCCGCTTAAACTTTCTCCTTTTGTGAAAATGAGAAGATTCGTAACACAGATACAACGCAATTCTATCCATATTTCAAACACTGAATTTGACCTACAACTATGTCAAATCGTTCCTGGGTACCAAACTGCAATGTGAAACGGAATAGCTTCGTTGAGTACCTTAGCTCAACACGGCTGGCCAGAGAACGCCTATTCTATAAAACGATTCCGTTCAGCAGAAGCTTATTTACGAAGCGAAAACGTCGTCATAATTCACAAGGACTGGCGACTGCTTGTGGTGTAGATAACATACCATAACGACCACTTTCATAACAAAAGAGTAATATAGCCAACGCGTGCAGAATAAACTGACAAGTGGCAAGTCGAGCAGAAGCATTACGTCGTTGCACTTCCCTGCTATGGCTTGTGCAGAAATTAGCAGCAGTTCAACAGTCCAGTTGAAAAACGCTGTGACCGCTAAAAGACACATCATGGCACTGAGATTTCCAAAATGAATGCAGGCACTACCAAATTTTAAATTCAGAAACGAATTACATCTATGTGGCAAAATTACATCAATTTCTGAAATACGTATCATCTACCACTAACTTTTCACTGAAAACATTATTTCTGGAATTTGAAAAAAAATCTATAGGTTTTTTGAGGAATGAAAGAATTGCAGCCGCAGTTGATGAGTTCTCTCCATCGCAGACGAATTGGTCATTACACGAAAAGGTATTACATTTCGGATTCAAACGAAGAATAGAGCCGATTTTCAATTTAATCTCATTCAAAAACCCAGGTCTCCGCTTCCTCACTGATTGGATGGAGCAGCGATGGCCTCTTAAAAATCCCTCGATCGCATTCGTTCCTCAATGAGGAGCGTTTTGCTTGTTCATATCTCCTTCAAAATCTCAACTCTCCTCGTATTTAGTGATTAGGAAAGGCAATGACACACCACTTATAGATCCTCGTTCATGTCTTCATAAACAAAAGCTGAAGCTGCTCTCGTTTGCATACTCAGAAAAAAAATCTTCAAAAGATACAAAAATATGTGAACGTGCCGAAAAATACACACGTCAGAACTGCCATTGTGTCGCACAAAATCCCGATGACATTATCGTTGTCGAAGGCAGGCGAGATTCTTAGGTCATCGGATGCCATTTGCAGGCTTCGCCATTTTAATAAACGAGTATTTAATAACCTAAAAGACCGACTTTCTATAAGCCTCAGCATAGATGGTCGTTATACTTATTTATACAATTTTATAAACTGAACTTCCTTAGCTGATACGAGGTTTGTAAAGGACTTCGTTTTCATTGTCGTTGTTGTTGCTGTTGCTGTTTGTGTTGTTGGTCGATGGCTGATGTTTCCGTGAATTCGTCTTTCTCAGGGCCGTGATGTTACAAGCATTTCCTCAGGCTTGCTATATCGAAAATTCAAAAGTAGACCAGAAGCCGCCCTATCCCATAATCGAGTCCCAAAAGAAGACGTTTCTTTGAAACGTTCATTTGTCAGTTCTGTCGCAAGTTTAGCAAACATGATTTGTTGAGACATCCAATAGATGGCTAAAGAAAAAAAATAATCCTAACTACGTTTAAAAAATAATCCTAACTATGTTTAAAAAGTTGTGGATCAATACCGGCTTTGACAAACTTCGTCGTTTACGCGCCAGCATCAAGCTATGAGGAAGAAGAAGTCGAAGCGTTCTACATGGACTTGGAGAAGTTCTACAGAGAAGACCAAACATTCTTCAAGGTCATCATTGGAGATTTTAATGCCAATATCGGACCAAGAAAAACGTCTGAAAAACGTCAAATTGGGATCCACGAATTAGAATGGAACAAACGGGGTGAGCGGCTCTCTGAGTTTATCACGACGACCAAGACCATACACGAGAACTCACAGTTCCAGAAGCCTCACTTTCAAGGATGGACGTGGAAATCTCTCAATGGAGAGTACCATAACGAAATAGACCACATCATAGTAAATAGAAAGTTTTGCTTAACCGATGTCGCTGTTGTCCCAAAATTTTACACGGGATCAGACCACCGTCTCCTTCGTGCAAGATGCTATTTCTTATGGAAAGGAGAAAAAGACGCTAAATTCAAAAACCGAAGTCTTAGAACCACCACAAACTGGGACTTAATCAACTCATTAGTTGGCTATTGGGAAGATGCCATTGTCGACAACATCGACGAGGAATGCGATCGGCTCATTTAACATCTTCACGTTAGCGCTATGAAAGCTGAGAGTTCGAAAGTCACCTAGAGACGCCTGTCTCCAGAAACTTTCGAGCTAATACGCCAGCGTGGAATCGCAATAGCTGCGGGCAACCGCGAACTAACGTCCGAACTTGCGAAACAATGCGGAAAGGCGATAAAAGAAGATTTTAAAGAGAGAAGAGCAGAGGGGGGTTTAATGGTCGAAGCTGCAGAGGCTGGGAAAAGTATTCGCAGAGCCCACCGAAGCTCCGCCAATTACATGACCAAGATGATTGCACTCCAACGCCCAGACGGAACGGTTACACCATCCAGA
The DNA here is from genome assembly GCA_009735665.1 of Angiostrongylus cantonensis. Classification (NCBI taxonomy): domain Eukaryota; kingdom Metazoa; phylum Nematoda; class Chromadorea; order Rhabditida; family Metastrongylidae; genus Angiostrongylus; species Angiostrongylus cantonensis. Next base: position 261,661 of record MQTX01000207.1, read on the forward strand.
AAGGCAATGGAGAAAATCATTCACGAATACTACTCAGATCTCTTCGATAGCCACATACACCTTCCGCCATATGAAATAAAGAAGGGTGGATATGCCATACCACCGGCTTTACCTTCCGAAATCCAACATACCATTTCGTCGATGAAAAATGAACAGCACCAGGCCTGGACAAGATAAGACCAGAACACCTGAAGAACCTTCCGGTAGTCCTCGTAAACACACTGGCTCAGCTCTTCACACGTTATCTGTCTGAATGCATGGTCCCTACTCAGTGGAAGACCAGCAAGACCGTGTTGTTGTTCAAGAAGGGTGACCTACACGATATAGGCAACTATCGCCCAATCTGCTTGCTGTCTGTCGTCCACAAACTTTTCACTCGAGTCATATTAAACAGAAAAGACAGAACACTGGACGAAGGACAGCCATGTGAGCAGGCAGGGTTTCGAAAAGCAATTAGTGCGATGGACCACATTCACACGTTAACAAGGCTCATTGAGGTATCGCGAGAGTACAAGAGACCGCTCTGTCTCACTTTCATCGACTTAGAGAAGGCCTTTGATTCAATTGAGAAAGAAGCAGTCAAGGAAGCTCTTGGTAGTCAAGAACTCCCTCCTCAGTACATAAAGATTCTTCGTGAGCTATACAATAATTTCACAACCAAGATTTCACCATTCTACAACGATATTAACGTTGACGTCAAAAGAAGAGTTAGGCAAGGCGATACCGTCTCGTCAAAATTATTTACCGCCACCCTGAGACGTCATGCGAACACTGGAATGGGATAATATGGGAGGGAAAATCGATGGTCGGCAGTCACATCATCATCGCTTTGCTGATGACATCGTTCTTATGACACCAGACATTAGCCAAGCGGAACGAATGCTTGCGGACTTTGATAAAGCGTGTGGAAAGATTGGTCTTCGACTAAATCTAAAGAAAACGATGTTCATGAAGAACGGATTGGTTTCGTTTGCCCCATTCACGCTCAACAGAACGAACATCTCCGAATGCTTCAGTTATGTCTATCTAGGTCTGGAAATCAATATGATGAACGACTTAGCTGCAAAACTGAGCAGAAGGAAACGAGCGGCTTGGGGAGCTTTCAAGAGCATCGAGGATGTAGTGAAGAGAACAAAGAACACCCGACTCCGCGCCCACCTTTTCGACTCAACGGTTCTTCCTGCCCTAACGTATGCGTCAGAAACCTGGTCGCTACGTAGGAAGGATGAAAGGTCACTCAGCGTTATCGAACGCGCAGTCGAAAGGACGACGCTAGGAGTATCCCCTTTTACACAAGTACGGGATGGGATCCGAAGCTCCGACCTGCTTCAACGATCAAAAATCAAAGATGCCGTTCTATACGCCAAACAGTCGAAGATAAGGTGGGCCGGGCACGTAATGCGTATGAATGATAACCAATGGACAAGAGCCATTAGTGACTGGATTCCTATGGGATGTCAAACGTACTGTAGGATGACCACCGACTCGATGGTTCGCCACGAAGCTGAGAACTTACTTAGCTCCTCGAGCAACACAGTGAACCAATTTGCACATTGTTTGAAAAGAATTTCAACAGTACAATCGGTGCATGATGTTGGGTTCATATTGGCCAAGCAATTTAGTATTATAAATCCTACCTCTTCGAAAAAGCAAAGAAACTGCGGTGTGACCCCTCAATACCACAAAGATAAGTTTCTACGAAAACATACGGCAACGTCTCTCATACCTTCCCGGAAAACTTGGATTTTTTTTTGGAAGCCATTTGATTGCGCCTACGAAATTAATTTTGACAAAGATGGAGACTTTCTTTTAAAATCTGGAAGCACAGCGATGAAGAACGAGGCTTCCTCTCGCATTAGCTTGTTAGTCACAATTGACTACGATCCCTATACTAGGTATTCGCACGGTCTTAACTGTTGTATCGCATCCAGCAACCATTTTCTGCCCTATGAATGCTAGGAGATGGGTGAACACTAGACAAGGAAAATCGCCCGGCACTCTGTTGTTGAATGGAGACAGTGTCCGCGGGCCAACGCGAGACTCGGCTCCTTGTTTCTTTCTCCCATGCCGTGCTCATTTTCCCTCGAGTTGTACCGAGCCACGAACATAATACTTCACTCTTCGGCAGGCTTCCAGAGTTCTTTGTTATCGGATACATTCTTACTTTAGTTCCGCATTACACCTCATTCATGTGAATTTAACGCAAGACGTGCGTACGGCAAACATGAGCATAAAACAAAAATTTGGCACAACATATCGAAATTTCAGATCCGCTAGTCTTGAAAACTATGATTAAGCGCTTAAAAAAGGCTATACAATAGCTCATAATAATTTGAAGGATCAAGGTTCTATACAAAGAGACTATCAAGGAAAAGAAAAACGTTCCTTGACATGTGCTCATAGTAAATCTTGGAAGTGTAAATACCACTCAGACTTCTCAAATCGTTAAGAAAACGGGTCAGAAGAGAACCTGAAATATCTCCAAGCAAGGAAATCGTTTCTCCCAGTTTCTACGGCTTGGTAGATGTTAATGGCTAACAAAGTAATATCACCGACTTACTCTACTGCTCTACGATTTCAAGCTCTCTTGGTGTTGAATCTGCACTATTGTAGGGTCAGAGATAACAAAGAAAAACAAGAATTGAGGAAAAGCACTGCGATATGATATACGCAAATGACTATGTGGTGAAAATAAAAAAAATGAGAAGGAAAAAAGTAATTACCATGACCGGAATAATACCGAGTCAAGAGGTGTTTCTGGGTCAGACCACACTTCAAGAGTGTTGAACAACTAAGAGACGAAGCCGTGCTCGAAATGAAAACTGAAAAAGGTTAGCCAGATGGATAGCGACAAACACAATCAGAAAATTACATAGTTAGCGATGAATCCCGTTGTTGGCCTAAACGGAGCTAAAAATGATAGTTCTATGTGAGAAGAATATCTTAAATCTACTTTTCGTGCGCTTCGCCAGCTAAGCGAGCTGCTATAAGAACAGCTTTAACTGAAGTAGAACCTCAATCTATATCGTTCAGTGAGAAAGAGAATAGATACAAATACAAGAAAAAGATACAAAGAATGAACAGACTAATTGGATCTGAACGCAACAGGCGTCGAGATCTTCGATTAGGTCGAGCGACAATAAGAACTAGCATTATGCAGCTGCTGCATAATCGCGGAAACGTGCTTGCAGTCGGAGGGAATCAGCGTGTAGAGCAGTCAATCCTCGTCTGGCAGCCTTTACTATGTTTCTCTCGTTAGCAAAACATTTTGCGTTGAAGTAGAATTGCCCCTGCTTTTGTCGAACAGCGGTCATGATCTAATTCCGAATAGCCTGGTTGGAAAGTCTTGTTACGTTCGCCTTCAGAACACTGAGAAAAAAGATCTGTCTCCTCCAGACTTGACGTATTTTAGTGCCATTTTAAACCGTGATTTTGCAATTGCACAAAAACTGTACATTCATGAATGATTTCGTAACTGAATTATTAATCGCAGAAGAGTTGCGAAAAATTGGAAAACCGTCGAGGTGATTCTTTTAGAAATTGAAATCTTGCCGAGCATCTAAAATTTTGTGAGATCCGAAATTACTAGACCAAATTTGACCTACCGCAAACATAATTTTTCCAAGTTGATTGAAACTCTTTTTGTTTTCATCTTCCTCATATGGAATACTTTCTCATCAAGAAAATATGTTTTATGAAGTCGGAGAAAAAAATTCTACCGGTACTTCAAAATGCGGAAAATAGCTCATAGTCAAAGCACAGATCTTCTCCACCTGTATTTGCTTTTAAAGAATTTCTCACTATCTATATGGGAATGCAAGGTTAAAACAATCAGCTGTTGACTTCGTTGATGGCCAGCATCAGTGGTGTTTCGACAAAAAAGGACCAATGAGAAACGAAAATGTTGCAACCAATAGGGTTATGCTGGACCTATTGAATTAGCGTTATATTGAATTGGAGTTGGAATAAAAGTAAATTCCCAGTCAAAACACAGGTCAGTGAACTCGTTCAAGCAAAGGTTTTTCGTATATCCCCTAGCACAGTATGGAGCTTTCCCGCTTGGCGCTCGCCACAATATTAACGATGAATAAATACTTGATTCGTTATAATAAATGTAGGAAAACGTTTCTGTGCTCCAAAACCAACCACTGAAAACGAAATGACCCTCTGTAGAGGTCATATCGGCCGCTGCATCCTCCAAGAAATGACCCCCATGTGGACCACATCATAGCTTAAGTGTTACTCTACCCTTGCTACATTGCTCCACTATTCGACATTTAATGAGAATTTCGTTATTTTTAGGAATAAAACTATTTCTTAAATAAGCGTGAGCTGAGAACTAGGAGAAACCACATTTTCAAACAGGCTACTTGTCCAGTAGCTTTGCCTATGATGATGAAAGCCATTAGAAGAAAATAATTATGACGTCACTAATTATAAATGTGCGGAGCCCACAACTAGCATATAGCATATAAAATTTCTCTCCAGGGATCTAAAATTGGAAAAAGTGGATGGGTCCACAGAATTCACTTATAACACATGCGTAGTCGTTCTCCCACATCCACATGTCAATAGCGAACGAAGAAGTGCTTGCACTTCTGCTCACCTCCACGACTTCGATCTTACGAGCTTCGTTTCGACTTCATCTCCACATAGCTGGAGCAGAGTTTAACAACGTGAAATTGACCAATGTTCCTTACATGAAGCGAAAACGAGATAAATTTGTTCTACGGATGGAGCCTATTCGAGTTACCAATACACTTGAAAAAAACCATTGATTTTGAAGTGAGCTCTGGAAGTCGAAACAAATTCGAGCACGGCAAGAGATTTCACAAAACACGGATCCTGACATTCCAACGAATTTTTAGAAGACAGAATGAACCTGAATGGCTTTTCGTTAGTGTCTCGTAGTAAACCTGTTCACAGCAACAACTATGATTTACTAGCAGTTGATCTTCAATAAAAAGCTGCTCTGCATAGTAGCAGAAGCGAATGAGTAATACCATATTTTATTCATCGCCCTGCTAGTGTGACCTGATTTTTTCACATCATATGTATTTATACACGCATACACACAGATTTATATATACATATACACAAATTTGTGTGTATATATATATAAATCCATATATATTACACATACATATACATATGTATTAGAAGGGCGCGTGTGGCGCAGTGGTTGGAGGCGCCACTGCGACAAGCACGTGGAATCAATCCCTGCGTCCATGGCCCACCAAACCTTCCATCCCACCGGGGTCGGCAAACTGGCACCAGACTAGTCTGGGAGGATAGGAGCACTGGTTCGATACATCGGCAGGCCACCGCGAGTCATTGTAAAGGCCATATATGC
>MQTX01000207.1:267066-293063 GCA_009735665.1 Angiostrongylus cantonensis
ATCAACTCTGACTCGCGATGGCCTACCAGTACATCGAGCCAGTACTGTTATCTTCCCAGGCAGGTCTGGTACCAATTTGCAGATCCCGGAGGGAAGTAAGGCTTGGTAGGCCATGGGCGCAGTGATCGATTCCACGTGGGTGTCGCAGTGGCGCCTCCAACCACTGCGCTATGTAAACCTACACATATGTACTACAATTTGGTACCTACAATCGCAACGAAATCACTGCTTCCATAACCATGTGTTGATTCAAAAAGTTTATACTTTGGTTAACAAAGCTTTGTAAGAAGCAAGTAGGAACATTTAAAATAATATAATTAAAAACGTTCATCTATTTCTGGGCACCTAAATACTTTCAATGATGGAAAAGCTCAGTTAGTGTTTAAATGGCTGAAAATGTCCAGTAAAAATTCAGAGCAACGCAAGCTAGTTAGGCACCACTTATAATAGTGTGTTCAGTGTTATATAATAGCGGAAAATCTATGTTCAGTTTTTGATTCATTCGTTCACTCACATGTTTGAATACTTCGGTAGTGATAGCGGTAGTGTTACAACACGTGACATTCCAGCACTTCCATCAGTGAGTTCACTGTCTTGCCACCAACTTTGGCGTGGGTGACCGAATTGTGAGCGGAATCGCTTGCGGATTGATGGTCATACACGAAATTGAAACTTATTCATCTTTATTAATTTTGTCACATATAATATCCAAAAACGAATGTAGGAAATAGGAAAATAAGAGCAAAGTAATACGGCAGATAGAGGAGGGATAGCGCAGTAGAAGTGATGCCCGTCATCACGAGCATAGTACTAATTCGATTCCGCTCCAGGCTGACCAAGCCTTTCATCTCTCCGTGGTCGGAAAATTGGTACCGGTCCTGTCTGAGAAAAAATCACTCGATGGCAAAAGATCGATAGAACTAGCTGAGAGACAGACGAAACGAAGGATCCGCATGGTATGGTGATGAACGCGTTACTCACCGGAAAAGACAATAGCGCGTTCGTTCCCCACCGCAAACACCTGCGGTCCCGAGTTTTGCAAATATCTCAGCATCATTAAAGTTATATTTCGCAATATATAACCTGCCATTAAGAGAGTAGGCAGTAAATAATAAGTTAAAATTAGTGAACTGAATTTGCTGACAATGAAGAAGAAAAAGACATCGAATTGTCAGGCGAAGAAAAGTTCTTACCAACCTCACTTTAGCTTAGTAATTCAAGAAAATGTTGCAGTGTACTTTAAGGGTAAGGATAGCCGCTGGTTCGATGCCCTCCTAGGGTTCCGAGTTTTGCCTATTTTTCAGTATCCTTGTGATCGGTGCTTGAAATTATTGTTCTAATATCTGAAATTTCAGCCCTTAAAAATTATCAAAACACAATCGACGTTGTAATTCAACTATATGGAGCGGAAGCGCATAGAAATTGTTTTTCAATATTACATAATAGTAGACCATTAGAAAGAATCCATTGCCAAAACATATACAGTTGGACACTTGGACGGCTCGTCCTCACTAGTTGTGTGGGCTCCAGCATAATCTCCATTTTTCGGAGTTTTGTTGGTTAAGCCATTGTGGTCCCTTGGAATCCCGAGAACAACCTAGCCAAAGTCCGTCCCGGGTCGTCACCACCACAGGTAATCCCAGCCTTCGTGGATCAGAGGAAGATTTGCTACCATGCGATTTCGATACCAGGACGGTGGTAGATCCTGGTATTGGTTTACCCTAAGCAAGGCTTCCTGATGGAAACGCTGGACTCCCCAGTTTGGGAGACCTTGCCGAGGTATGGATCCTTGTACATCTCATCCCCACACCCAACAACACCTCCTGGCTACGATCGGGCGATAAACCATTAGAAGGAAAACATATAGAAGAAGAATGAAATTATGAATCGAACACTAATTTTCGGGCAACCTAAGATATACATCGTCTCTATGCTTTGTTCAACACCCACATCCGATGTAACTCGAGTAAACATCCACGTTGAAGTTATTCGGAGAGGTTTCCGCAAGTGATCAGTACAGATCTTCTCTGGCTTCACCGTACAGGTCGAAGTGATAAAGCGAAATGAGCGCTCAACGTATAGCTGTAGGCTGTTTGCTTCTGCTCAAGAAAGGCCTTCAGCGGTTATAGCCTCCAATAAGTTATGGTCTCAATCAGTTGCGAAAAAGACTCGTACCTGAACTACGAGGAGTTGTAATCATTGATATAGAGCTCTCGTTCATCCAGAAAATTATACACTGACCTCATTGTTACGGACACTGCCACGTCTCGAATTCTTGAAACAGCGCTATTCTTATGAGTACTGAATTATTTTAACAACTATCGACCTGAATTGGACATTTATGGTTGCAGCGACGTGGACCAATGCTGGCATTGAGAATCTTCATCGCCTATGCACTAACATCAAGCTGTAAAGAAGACGAGGTCGCAGCTTTCTAAATGGACTTGGAGAAGTTCTACAAAGAAAATCACACCTTCTACGAGCCAATAATGGTGAGTTCAACGGTAAGACAAGCCCCAGAAAAACGTCAGACAAAGTTTAAATGAAGACAAACGGTTTGGAATAGAATTAATAAGTGGGAGCTGCTGTCCGATTTTATCAAGCCTAAGATCACACATGGTTACTCGGAATTTCAGAAGCTTCCCTCTCAATATAAGCAATTATAGCACCGAACAGAAATAAATGGAGAAGTGTCCAGCGCCTGTTCGAATTATTCGTCCTTCAAGGAGAGGAGATGTGTGCAACCATAAAACAAGGTAACGAAGGACCACTACGACTAAGGACTCTTCTTTACTAGTACTTTGTTCTTTCGAAAACATATTTATTGAAACAAGTGATTAGAGCTCAACTGATTTCCGAAGATCAAAAAGACACTGAAAAATAAACATCTGTGAATAAACCGCAAGAAAAAAAAAGAACTACTGGAAGTGTGCTTGTCGTCGGCAATGGTAACCATATTGCATAAGTTCTGGTAACTATGTTTAGGTAACATACGTAAGGACCTGAACGAATGAAAAAAAAAACTAAAGACCTGGAGAAGCACTGGTTGCTTGGGCTTGTGAGGACTAAAATATTAACTGCACCCTTTAAGTTTTTGGCCTTTGCAGTAAAAAAGAAACCGCTTGGCATAATGCTCATGCACTAACTTTAAAAAGCATTGAAGAGATTCATAATGTGGTCCCTCTTCGACATCCAACTTCCAAGTCAGGTCTCTAAGGAAGACATATGTCGTTGTTCCATCGCTCCCTTCCGAAATCATACCACAAAGGACAAAGGATAAAGCTTTCGGCGTTGATCAATTCCGGCGCTTGACAATCCGCAATCAAAATCGTCCTCCTCGGCCGTTAATTGAACCCGGGTGTCGAATCGACAGAGGCAGATACTAACCTCTATACTACCAAGGGTCCAATATCAACTCTTGCATTCACTTTCATGAGCCTGTGATCTATGAGAAACGGAAAGAGAGGCCCTTAACAATTGACAATCAAAATGATTCTCCCCGGCCGAGAATTGAACTCGCGTTTCCCACGTGACAATTCTTCAGAGATGCGCCCATGCATTCGACATAATTAAGTATCGATGATTGAATGCATATCTGGCCTTTACAATAACTCGCGAGGACTTGGTGGGCCACGGGCACGGGAATTTATCTCATGTGTATTGCAGGGTCATTTTTGTATTTTTCGACTCAACGGTTCTTCCTGCCCTAACGTATGCGTCAGAAACCTGGTCGCTACGCAAGCAGGATGAAAGATCACTCAGCGTTATCGAACGCGCAGTCGAATGGACGATGCTAGCAGTATCCCGTTTCACACAAGTAAGGGATGGAATCCGAAGCTCCGACCTACGTCAACGATCGAAAATCAAAGATGCTGTTCTATACGCCAAACAGTCGAAGATAAGGTGGGCCGGACACGTAATGCGTATGAATGATAACCGATGGACAAGAGCTGTTAGTGACTGGATTCATCGGGATGTCAAACGTACTGCAGGAAGACCACCGACCCGATGGTCAGAGTTCTTCACGAAAAGCCTAGAAGAAAGATATGATGCTCGACGAGTCCGTAAAGCGAGGAAAACCCACTGGGCTACTCTTGCACGTGACAGGGAAAAATGGAAGATTTACTGGCGCCCGCTCGAGTCACTCGACGATCAACGGGACTACAGGTGATACAGGTGATTGCAGGGCGCTTTCGACCACTGCGCCACGAGCGCCCTTTTGTCATATCACCATAGTTTGAAAAAGTAGTAGCACAACTAATTCTCAAGATCTAAAAAACGAATCATCATGAGAACTTCATGAATTGGCTCCTTTTGCATCTTTTGTCAAAACGGAAGGTAAGTAAAGGATAGAAAATCAAGCTATCGGCGTTGATCAATCCCTGAGCGAGACACTATGCAATCGACCCCATCGAGCATCGTAAAGGTGAGATCCAATGCAGAACCAGTTTGCACGACTTGCAGTGGCTCACAGATGTTTCAATGTTGCTCTCCTATAAAAATGGAAGGCTATTGAGTCCGGGATGGCAAATCGAAGCAAAGGCCACATGTGCATTTAGAGAAGCTCTAACCTGTTCCCTAAACGAGCTCCTGGAGAGTAAATACGCACTGGAAAACCATTATCATGATTCTACTATTTGGAAGAAAGGAACAGAAGCGATAATGGCAATTGCTCACACACTTACTTATTAGCTATGATATACAAAGAGATAAAGGATAAAGCTCCCGGTATTGACCAATCCCTGAGGAATGCACCATGCATTCGACTTCACGAAGCATCGTTGGAGGTGACTGAATGCACATGCGGCTTTTACAATGACCCACGGTGGCCTATCGATGTATCAAGCCAGTGCTGCCTTCCTACCAGATAGGACTAGCACCAGCATGCGAACTTCGAAAGGACGGAGGGCTTGATGGATCGAGAGCTCATGTGCGATCGATCTCATGTGCGTGTTGTAGAGCGCCTCCGACCACTTCGCCATACGCGCCCCTACCATAATACAAAAGTTGCTCAAATACGACATATTTAGCAATCTCTACAGTCCCATGGAGAAAGGACGCTCATTCTCACAACCTCACGTGAAGGGTGGAGGATTCACCTCAAATGACCCCGTCAACTACATCATAAAGTTCAGTAAGACATCGTAAACAGTGAATGATGTCAATTTCGCGACCTACCAACGACCTAAAAATAAGAAAGCAACGATCAGCACTGACCTTGAATAGCCAGGATATTCCTTTTTAACACAAAAGCGGTGCTTTGAAGCTGGAACAGAAGGAAGAACTCTAGAAACGCCACGCGTAGGTGCCCACGGAGAAAAGAACGTAGGAGACAATGAACAGTGAGCGGATCCAAGAAATGCTGGCCACTGCAGAGCCCAAAAACAACAACAACAAGAACAACAACAACAACGAGGGCTCGTGCGGAACTGATGGGACGAACAACTCGATCCCGACGGTCCTCGTGCTCGGACACCCGCCCCGGTCCCCATTCCCCAACAGCGCCAGCTCGCTAGGGAGGCGTGCAGGATCAAATTGCGGACAACCCCTCCAATTTGACGACACATAGTATTTTCGTCAGCCGCAATTGCGTATCACCGTTGTTGTACATTATTGGGCAAAATCTGTTTTTCCTTTATTCTTATGGTCTCGCCCATTTGGTCTTTTTTAAGACATTTTAATTTATAGTCATGTGCTGACTAGACAGACGTATGTACTACAATCTGTGTAGCGCAGTAGTCAGAGGCGCCGTGCAATACACATGGGATCTATCCAATGCGCCTCTGGCCCACCAATCCTTTCATCCCTCCGGAGTCGGCAAATTGGTGCCAGAATAGTTTGGGAGGACAGCGGTACTGGTTGGGTACATCGGTAGGCCGCAACAAGTCATTGTATAGGCCAGATATGCATCCCATCAGCTCCAACGATGCCCAATGAAGTTCAGTGCATGGCACACCTTTCAGAAGTTGATGAACGCCGAAAGCATCATCCTTGAGCCTTTAAGTTTATTAGACCTCGTTGTGAAGTTTACTGGCCTCACTTTTAAAAAAATTTTCTTGGCGAAATATGGTTTTTTCAGGTGATATGGTTACTGTTTTGAAAGAGATTCCCACACTTTTTGAGAAGTGTTGGTTGTTTTTCAGTGTTTTTCTTCCTATGTTTATCTTCTACCTTTTTTTTTCTGAAATCTGGACTTGTGTTTCTAGTTGGAGTCGCTCGAGATGTATTGGAGAAGGTTTCCCTATGGCGTGGTGACATTACTCGCCTTGAGATCGATGCCATCGTAAATGCTGCGAACAACGGGTTGCGTGGTGGTACGGACATTTTTCGTTCCTCTGGTGTTCCTTGTAGAGATCACGCTTTGTTGATTAAAATTCTTTGTTGCTTTGACGGTAGTGAACTTAATTTCTTTTTAGTTGTTATCAAAAACAACTGTTTATTAATTTCGATGTTGGTCAGTACTTGGATACTTGGACCGCCCATCCTATCTGGTCCTCAGTATAATTTCTTTTTTTAATTTTTTTCTATTTTTTGGTGTCTTACTGGTCTAGCTGTTGTGCTTCCCTGGAGTCCCAAAGTCAGTGTAGCCAAAATCTGCCCTAGACCACCACAGGCAGTCGCAGCCTTGCGGATCAGAGCGAGATTTGCCACTATGCGACTAGTTTGACACTAGGACAGTGGTATATCATGGTATTGGTTCATTCTTAGCTGGGCTTCCCGTTGGAAACCAAACTTCTAGGTTTGGGAGACCCTGCCGGAGAGATGAATCCCTCCGCTGTACATCGCAGTCCGTCACCCAGGAAACACCTCCCAGCTACGATGAGGCGGTAAACCGTTGGGAGAAATGTTGGTCAGTAGGCATTAGAACATCGAAGCTTTATAATGATCTTGAAATATTTGCAAAACTCCGGATTGGTGCTCTCTGCGTTGGCAACCGAACACGCTTTTACCCTTACCGAGGGCTAACGCATTCACCACAACAGTAGGCGAGCCCTTCGTTTCGCCTTTCTCTCAGCCGTGTTATTGACCTATATTTATGGTTGTTCTTCGCATAATATCCTGCCAATAAAAAAAATACGCGGTATGTAAAACGTGACGACAGTGTGATTTATACTACAGCTTCACCTTAACTGGGTTCGATTTGTGCTACCTAGGTCACTCCCGTTGACGGGTGTTTGCTCATAGCACCAATAGGTCAATAACACGGCGGAGAGAGAGGCGAAAGGAAGAACTCTTACGGTGTGGTGGTGAAGCCATTAGCTCCATGAAAGGGTGTTAGTGGGGTTCGATCACCACCGCAGACGCCAGCGGTTCGAACTTCTGCAAAATCTCAGCATCATTATGGTTATATTTCACATAATACTCTGCCATTAAAAAAAAGAATAAGCGGTGAATAAAAAGTAACGACAGATGCTTCTGTTTCCAAATTTTCTTCGTTCTTGGTGGCTCGATATGTCTTTGTTTTTTTGCAGTTTTTTAAAGTCAATAAGTTATAAATGGGAACTCTAGTGTCATTATATAGTGCAGGACGTTCTTGTTTGCCCTTCAATTCTCAAGATGGCAAAGATTTCTGTACCGCGATTGTTCTTCATTCGTAGGAGGTGGTGTTGATGGAGCTATACATCGCGCAGCCGGTACTGCGGACCTTCAGAAGGAATGTCGAGCTATAGGACATTGTGACACTGGTGCTGCTGTAATAACCAGTGGTTGCCAAATGAGGCACATAAAAAGTTGGTAATTTTATAAATTTTTAAAATTTTTTAACATGACGCGAAGAAGAAAAATCAAACTGAACCCGGAACATTCATTCGGTCCGTTTTCTAACATCCATTGTAAACGAAAATATTCGGATTTACGTGTAGGTTGGCTTGAGAATTGAAATCTTCTTGAAGCCGTTGAATGCTGGCCGAGTCGATTCTCCACTAGATCATGAGATAACCGTCCCAGGGCGTTCCCAGGTCTTCACCACATGCAGTTCTCATTCTTTGTGGGTCGAAAGGAGATCTTACCGTACATATCTGATACAAATTCCACGACCCCGATGAGTTGAGAGTTTTGATGGCATGGTGCGAGGTCAGACCATGACCTCGGGTATTGAACGGCGTCTAAACCAATGCAGTACCCATACACGTTCGGTATAAATGTTATAGTCTAATCTTGTTTTAGAGCAGTGCAAAAATCATTGTTTTCTTTTTGAGTCACCATGACAACCGTATTTTCTTGTATTTCGTCAGCTAATCATTTAGATATAATTCACACTGTTGGCCCTCGATGCTCTTCTAAAATTGTGTCCACAAGCGACCGCGAAAAGCTGGTGTCATGCTACCGCTCCTGTCTTGAATTGGCTGTGAAGAATAATCTTCGTAGCGTAGTATGTTAAGCAAGTTATGTCGAAGCATATTAGTAATATTTTTCTTAGACTTTCAGGCATTTTGTTGCATATCCACAGGCGTTTACGGATATCCGCAAGAGGATGCTGCGAAGACAGTAGTCGGTTTTGTAACAAACTGGCTCTCTAAGCCTGAAAATGCTGTCAATGTAGGTTCTCGTCCGAATTTTCTTGATTGGTTTTGTTGGTGTATTTTTTTTTCTCTTCTGGTTCTGTATGTTTACCAATGTACATGGGGTGAGGGTTTGGTAATCGAATCGAAAAACGAAGATATTCACTACGAGTTTGGTTTCAACCCAATTTCAGACTATTTCTCGATAACGAAAGCATCTGCGAATCTAAATATTTGACATTCTGATAGCAGATGCTTCTAACTATCGCACTGTAAAGCATTTTGACAAAATGATGCTTTAATCTTAAAATTGTTTAAGATTTAATTCAAAAGATCGAACTGAAGTTTGCATTTCAATATTTTTGCCGAAGGCGCTGCAGCTGCTAATATCATTAGTGTTGTTTGGGACACTGTTGCCCTTTATTTTATCGTATCCCCAACTCTACAGTCCCTTCGGTATTAAAAGTGGACATTTCGAGAAGAAAAAGCGAACAAACACGTTTTATGAACTCTGGTTAACTCCAGATTTTTTCGTTGCGAAGTCGTGAAGAGGGTTGTGTTTTGCTCGCAAAGATTTGTGTGCTCTAAAGGTTTTTGATTCGATTGATGAAGTACTCGTGGTCTGAGACGTTTTTTTAAGTTCTGTAGGCAGAAGGTTTTTGTCGGAATTCGTTAAAAGTGAATCATTCAACACTTAAAAGATTCACGATACTGAAGTTGTTCTTCTCAGATTGCACGTGTCGTCTTTGTTCTGTTTAATCCTGTCGATGTGGCTGCTTACGAGAAATTCTTCGAAGAATATGCTAATTCCCGAAAGTAGAGTTTTGTATGTATTTCTCTTATATTCACTACTCTAGAAGAATCAACATGTCGTTAAATTGTTGAGCTTATACGACGTTAATGAGTGTCTCTTACTCTGCAGGAAGCCCTCAGTGTTATGGTTTCTTAAATATTTTTCTGCTTACACATGAGCGACTTTGCCAAATGTGCACCGTCATTTTGGACAGTATTCATCATATAAAGCAATATTTGACAATACTCAGTTTAGAGTACTGCTGGTAGAGAGTTACTTGTTTTTTGAGAATTCGTTGCAACCCGAACTTTTGTTTTATGTTTTTTTGCATACCTTTCACTACACTGCTATGTTGAACTACCCAATTTTGTGCTTATTGCTAAGATAAACATTGTATTCGTTTCTGTGGTTGTTTATAACGGAATCTACCGGAGACGTACTTTTTTCTAGCAGAAATCTGTTTACGGATTTAGCCGTTGAATTTGTAACTTTTTTATTGTAAGTATTGCAGCTAGAATGTCTCACAGGAAAAAACATCCCGTCAATCCGTATGAAGTGCTTGGGTTAGAACGAGGATGCTCGGACAAGGATGTGCAAAAGGCATATAAGCAACAATGTCTGAGGTGGCATCCTGACAAAAATCTGGATAACAAAGAAGAAGGTACGCTTTCAAAGTTAGCTGTTAGCTTCCTCGGTGGATGTGAAGGGTGAGGGTGAAAAAAGCGGCTCTGAAGAAGGCGATTCTGCCGAAAGGTCAGCTACGATTGTGTTGTATGTGTGTTATTGTATGGAAGTAAACGTATGCTGTTTAACAACCTCGCGATTACTTAGAGAGAAAACGACGAATTTATTGTCATAGTTTGTCCTAGAAATGTTAGGCATGATTTCCACCGCTTTCTTAAGACTTAGATAGCTTAGAATTGTTTGTCTGAGACTTTTCTTAAACTTCTGAAATATTGTTTTAATTCGGTCTTGTAGTTATATCTTCATTTGTCTTTGTCGGTTGCAGGTATTCACACTTTTTGGTTTCAGCTGAGAAAAGGTTTATTGCTGCAAAGGAGGCCTTCCACTTTCTTTTTGACAAGATTAGAAGGGTAATTGAATGATTGAATCAAGTTCCTCTCTAACTATTTAAATCTTTAGTTTCTCTGTCGTGATTCAGGAAGTATATGATCGAGACTATGAAAGAACCAAGCAAAGGGAAGCAGCTCAGAGAGCACGAATGGAGAAGGCTGACATTGCTAGAAAGAAGTTAGCAGATTTAAACGGTTTTTATGTATATTGGTATTAATTTTGGAAGAATGAAGAATGAAAAATCAGTTACTTACGATTCCAGGTTAATTCATGATCTTTATGAAAGGGAACGTTTGTATGCCAGCGGAGACAATGTTGAAGAACATTCGGCCCCTGCTCAAGCTCATAGAAAGCAGAAAGAAGAGGTTCGATATTAGTTGTTTTAGTGTTATGTGGTGAAATGTGGGGAATTCGATGGGGGAGGTTTTGACAGTCCTGTAAATGATTTTTTTTTTAATCTTAAATCACCCTGCCTCCCAACAGTTAACCGCCTCACCGTGGCTGGGAGGTGTTCCTAGCTGTCGGATAGCAAATCTCCCTCTGATCCGCAAGGGCTACAACTCTCTGTGGTGGTGACGACCTGGAGCAGACTTTGGCTAGTCTGATCTCGGGCACTTTGAGCGCTTTCATACGATGCTGTTGGTAATTGAGAATTAACTCTGTTTGCTTCGCCCTTTTTTATCTAGTCTCAGTTTCAATTTTTTCAAATCTCGTAGAAAAAGAAGGAGTTTCCAGCGTATACTTTTTGCTTGAAAAGTTGTGATAACGCATCTGTGATCCATATGTGATTTGCATTCATTACATAACGTTTCTCCTAAAAATTATTTAGGAAAGCCGCATCAGATCCGAATTCGAGACGTTGCGACAACGGTTGGAAAAAGAAGCAGCAGATGAGATCCATGCTCAGCAAGAGAGAATTGCTCGACTTGTTAGAGAGCGAACAGAATTCAAGACAAATCCACAGGCTGGCGGTTAGTCTATGCACTCGATTCTAGTCTATTCGATGCCTATCTATCCTGGTATTAAATGAGTCCTTTTAGTGTGCCGTTCCATTATTTTATTTATGTTTCAAATATTCTACGTCTTTTGTTTCAATAATGTTATAGAAGAAAAGCATGCTACTCTGCGGGTAAAGTGGAAACCCTCTAGTGATAACGATTATGATGAGAGCCAACTACGCAATGTCTTTGAAAAGGTACGCCGTTCATTATTTAACATCAGCTCTATTAAAAGTATGGTGACATCTTACTTACTTTTTTCTATTCCTCAGAGGATGTTATGCCTATAGTCATTGTTAGGAATGAGTAGAATATCCTTCACTTGTTCAACCATATAAATAATTTCGAAAGCCCGACTTTACTTGGTAAATGGAATTCTAGTACGGCACAAT
Source organism: Angiostrongylus cantonensis (assembly GCA_009735665.1). Taxonomy (NCBI): domain Eukaryota; kingdom Metazoa; phylum Nematoda; class Chromadorea; order Rhabditida; family Metastrongylidae; genus Angiostrongylus; species Angiostrongylus cantonensis. The sequence continues at coordinate 278,825 of MQTX01000207.1, forward strand.
ATCGACAATAACACCCATCCGAACCACAAAGAAAGGCGATCGCGTGTGTGTAATTGAGTTCGACGTCAATAACGAAGGCCTGGATGCAGAGTCAGAGTTCGGAAAGGATGGTTCGGGCATTTCAGGTACAATACGGCTTGCCTCTTAGTCTTTGAGGTTCTTTGAAGTTTGAGGATCTATGTTCAACTAATGTTTTTGAGTAATGTGGACAGCAGCCATTTTTTATTGTAACTTAATTACTTAATTAACTTAATGTTTATAATATTTGTGAATGGTTTATTAACATTTTTTCTTCACCATATATACATATTTTTTCCACTAGTTTTCGTAATATAATTCCTTCATTTTTTCTATTAACACTTTCGCGAAAACTCCTTAGAATAAAGTTGTATATGCCAAAACAGTAAGAATGAAAATGAATGCTGATTTGTGTACAAGAATATTTATTTGTAGCTTGTAACAAACATGGTGGAGGGTTCGCGTAAAGAACCCTAATTATCATAACAGTTTTTACCCTTTCGTTCGAGGACCATTTGCAGCTTTGATTCTGCCACACATTCGTTTCTTTGTTTGGGTTTTTTTGAACAGCCTATTTAAAAAGTTCGTATTCTTATTTCAGTGGTAATTAAATGGGTATTCCTCTGGAATAAGTTTCGAGAGAAAGGCTATGCTTCCATCGTGACTGTACGTCGAAATTGTATTGTTCTTATGTGTCTCAGCAGCTATAGATCAATTCCAAATTGGAAATCATCGATTGTACTGTGGTCGTGGAGCACTAAATTATTCGACCGACCACTGGCTGACTTTATCATTTTCATTCCCATTTCTTTTTCCATCAATCTTTTCGACCACTTTTTTTCAACGACAGTTCATATATTTTAGATTATCTTAATCATCTTCCACTTTTTGTGTGCTTTCGATGAGCCATTCAAAGTTGAAGTTAAATTCCTTTTCCTGCCGATGTGTTTTGAGTCTATAAATTTAACCCTTAATCACCTTAATCATCAAAAATTTATCTAAATGATAACCGCTGAGATTTGCTACTTATAATCTTGGAAGATATGGGCATTTATCAAATAAAGGCATCGGGGACCCATTGAAGGGAATATGAAGAGCTGAGGAAAATAAAATGGAACCAACGGAAGAGAAAGTTATTTCTCCTGTGAAACACATCGTGATTCTTTAGGGTTGTTGGGTAAGGTAGGCGTCGTACGTCGTTATCAACTTCGAAGTTGACGTGTTTTTCGTAAAGTTTGCATACATAGTGGTAGTGATGTCCGTCATCACGAGCATGGCGCTAGTTCGATTCTACTTCGTCCCAACAAAGTCTCTTATCACTCCGGGGTCGGGAAATTGGTACCGGACTTCTGTGGGAAAAAATCACTCTCTGCAATCCAACTGGGAACGCTCCAGCCGGGCTATCTCAGGATTCCAGGGAGAACTGCTCGAAAAGCATTCTACCACATTCAAGATGAAATAAAAATCCTTAAGCAGCAACCGAAGTCGCACGTTAAAGTTGGAGGACCTTCGCGGATGATGGATGCGAGGAAACGAATCGAATGTGAGAAGTGCTGGGATCCGCACAGTAGACGTGATGACGGAGCAAATAATATTAAAAAATTATATGTGAAAATGTAGGGGCGCGTGTGGCGCAGTGGTTGGAGGCAGCACTGCAACACACACGGGGAATCGATCCCCGCGGCCATGGCCCACCAAGCCCTCCATCCCTCCGGGGTCGGCAAATTGCTACCAAAGTTGTCTGGAAGGATAGCAGCACTGGCTCGATACATCGGCAGGCCACCACGAGTCATTGTAAAGGCCAGATATGCATTCAATCACCTCCAACGATACGTAATGAAGTCGAATGCATTGAGCATCCCTCAGGGATTGATCTACGCCGAGAGCTTTATCCTTTTATTCTTATATGTGAAAATGTTACTGCAGTGCGATCTGGCCCTGTAGTTTATGTGGCTCAGTGACGTAGGGCAATTTTAATGTTATTTTACTTCAGGTAGTTGGATTATTCCGCCTCTGACTTCTAGTGGTAAGAATGAAAAAGCCACTGGTATTGATGAGCATAGAGGTTTGTTGGTTGTTATTAGTGAACCTAGAAATATCTCATAATTTGATACTTTTTGTTGAATAACTTGGAAACCATAGCTTAGAAATTCGTTTAGTTTCTACCGAATATCACTCTTGTTTAGACTATTCCTCAATGACATACGAAGAGCTACAAGCTCAACTGTTTGCCGACGCGGGTCCACCGCGTGAGAAGCGGAAAAGGTGGCATGAAGAGGACTGAATATTGATCTCTTGACTTCGTTTTTCGCAAACGTTGTTTCTTAAGTGTATTTCTTTTTTAACTTAGGTTTATGTAATTAAAATGACTCAATTTTTATTACCATATTATGTATTTGAGAGCTCAGTACTCTTGTCGTCGTTGTCTCAGCGCAAGTGAAATTCTCCCATAAGATACACAGTGCTGGATTTTTATTAGTAACCACTACATCAACTTCAAAGTTGTGCAATTTCTCATTATGCTTCCATACACATTGAAACACAGATTGGTTGCACTGAACGATAACGGGTGTCGCACAATGGAGACGAAACTGTAAGATCTGCGGGTCAGTTTTTTCTTAAAGTTAGGACAAAGCACGTTTCATTTTATCTTTTTTCTTCCCATTTTTAATTCTTTTCTCAGTATGACATTCGTACCTCTAAAGCACTCTGAGTATTCTCTGCATGTGGCAGATTTATTTCAAAAAATGTCTCAAAAAGAGGAGCACTAGTTGGGTTACGTAAGTGCTTCTGGCGGAAAGTGTAGGACGAAGTCAGCGTACTTACTAGAGTATTTTTAGGCCCCATTTTAAGCACATTTTCCATTCGTTTCCTTCTTTCACTACCTTCATCGATCGCGGTTACCTGCTTGAGGTGAGTGTAATGGGCTTCAGTAGTCTCATGACGAGGGCTGTAAACATCTTCAACATGCCTACTCATCTTTTGCGTTATCATTTCATAGGACTGTTGGATCTTCTAGGATTCCATTGCACTGTTTTTTTCTCGTTCGTTTGTCAACTTTTACTATGTGACCGGTCCACCAATATTTTGTATTCGATTTGTATTCTCAATCTCAATGATGCGATAGGTTTCGAGGGTGTGACTCGTGCATTACGGCATATATCGTTCAAATGAGCGCTTGTGGCGCAGAGGTCGGAGGCGCCTTGCAATACATATGGGATCGGTTCCCACGACCCTGTCCCACTAATCCTTCCATTCATCCGAGGTCTGAAAATTGGTACCAAACTTGTCTGGGAGAATAGCCGCAGTGGCCCGATACATCGGTAGGACATCGTGATCATTTATAAAGGCCAGAAATGCATTCAATCACTTCCAAACGATGCTTAATGAAGTTGGATGCATGGAGCATCTTTAAGGGATTGACTGGTCAACGCAGAGAGTTTTTTTTAGAGCTTTATATAGTTCAGAATCTTGGTTTCCTTTGTCGATCTCTGAGGGATATAGTCGGATCCATCCCGTTCTCTTCTATGTAATTCCTCCATGTCGTCCCCGTTGAAAGCTCTAGGGAGGCGTGCTATGTGGTCCATGTAATAAAGTAACTGTCCACTTGACCCCTTGTGACTTTCCTTGAACTTAGCCTTATGATTTGTTCGCAGTCCAATTTTTACTCCTACTCAGCTGAGTTCCTTTGACATCGCCTCTGTTTCATTAGTCTATCTTGAAAAGATACCGACTATGTTACTGTGAAAAGAACGTTTTGTAGGGATTTCCCACTAATGCCCATGCCATTGTCACACAAACTCCCTATTTTCCGGCGAGGTCCTATGATGGTGATCATAGCTTTGATGTGGTCCATGCAAAAGCATCCCTGTCTAAATTGTGCTTGATCAACTTATTCTGCGTCATTCAGATTTCTTGTTACGTAGGATTACACTACATCGTTGGCGTTTTAGTCATTTCCGGTAGGTGCGGAAGATGAGAACGCATTATCGATGGAGGCCGGTGCATGTACACATAAGTCATTAATGGGTGGAATACTATACTATGTTATTGGTTCTATGTATACACATGGGCATGGGTTTCATCATTTCATATTATATAGATTCTCCGACAGCAGAAATGAGAAATATCCGTTTTGGGCTGGCGATAACCACCGTTCACCTATTCCATAGTCTTTTCTGTTCAGTGTTTGGGCGAATCGACGTACAGCGTGCAGTGGACATGTACGAAAGCGCACTTTCAGAGGTGCGAGTGTGGTGGCGTACTCACAGGGGCTCATGCACTTTACCTTCCGCGTTGAATTGTTTGACTACATTTACATCGTGAGATCTACGGCTGTATCAGTAGCGGAGGCAAAAATGCTTGGTCTCATCTTTGCTTTCGGTAACATTCGTTCCTCTTTCATTAGTTCAGCACGTTCCATTAGCTATAGTGATACTACGATGTAATGCTTTTGACATAATAGCCAAACTATTAGAACTATTAGAACTAACTATTAAACTATTAGCCAAAACAAAAAAAAAACTAAACTAAACTATTAAAGGAGTTCACTTTACCTAGAGCAGTCGTTTGCCACGAAGTCCCTTCAGATTCATGTACTGCATTCGCTTGCCTCGCAATCCCCTCAGGCCTTTGAACGCCATACCAATGTCTTCTGCCAAAGCGGACCGTTTGACAAGTTCGGGAGCAAAATCGTTGTACAAATATTGCTAAAAAAAAGTCGGCTGATTAGAATTTTGTGCTTTCCCTTCTTAACCAATTGATCTATTTGTGTATCGTTTCATAAAGCACGGAAAATCTGCGAAAGCAGAAATAACAGCGGAATAGAAAGACGTCCATCAATTCTATTCTTTTATGCCAAGCGACAAGGATCGATCCCATGTGTACTGCACGACACCTCCGACTACACGACCTCCGGCCACACACGCCCCTTCGACAGAGAAATAGCGTGGCTAACTCGAAACTACAAAAAAATATTCAGCTAACAGAATGCCAGTTAGATAGGGACCTTTGATTGTGCTAGGAAGCATTATATTCGAAAACTTCATAAAGTAGACGCAATAAGGAATAGAGGTGGATAGCACAGTGCTAGTGATGTCCATCATGTCCATCATCACAAGCATGGTGCCAGTACCATTCCTCCCTAGGCCAGCCAAGCCTCTGTTCCTTCCAAGATTGAGAAATTGTTGCCGAACTCCTCTGGGAAAACATCATTATCTGCAGGACAACTGGAAATGTTCCAGCTCGCCTATCTCAGGAATCCAGGTGGAGTCGACTCAATTGGCGTTCTACGAGATTCAAGGTGTAGGAATCCTAAAGCAGCAGCCAAAGGTATACGTAAAAGTTGGAAGACTTTAGTGGAGTATGGATGCGAGGAAGCAAATCGAATGTGAGAAGTGTTGGGATCCATACAGTAAGCGTGAAGACGACTGGTATAAAAAAAATAAAATGAAGTATTGATAAAATAACTCCTTTTCCAGTTTGTTTTGATAGTTCTTTCAGTCCGGAGTTCTGCACGGATCTCAACATGATCATAGTTATGTTTCACATAATAGCCTGACATGAAAAAAAAATAGGCAGTAAGCAAAAAAAATGATGGCATTGTGATTTATACCCCATCGTGTTGGCGCAGTGGTTGGAGGCACCACTGCGTCACACATGGGATCGATCCTTGCGCACAAGCCCCACCAAGTCTTCCGGGGTGGGCAAACTCATGACAGACTTGTATGGGAAGATAGCAGCACTGGCTCGATTCATCAATAGGTCACCGCGATTCATTGTAAAGGCCAGATATGCATTCAGTCACCTCCAACGATACTTAATGAAGTCGAATGCATGGCGCATCCCTCAGGGATTGATCAACGCCGAGAGCTTTATCCTTTATCCTTTAACCGCAGCTTCAGCTTAACTGGATTTGTGCTTCCTAGATCAATCTCGTTGATGGGTGATTCCCGATAGCACGCACAGGTCAATAACAGAGATGAGGGAAAAATGAAACAAAGAACTCGCTCGATGTGGTGGTGAATACGTTAACACCGGAAAGAATAATGGCCCACCGCAGACACCAGCGGTCCGGACTCTTGCAAATGTCTCAGCATCATTGTGGTTATATTTCCATTCCATGAAAAAAGAATAGGCAGTGAATAAAAAAGTGACGACATTGGAATAATTTTTCTTCTACGAGTCGGTGAAGTTCCTAACTCTCAACTGAGCTCCAGTAATAAAAAAAAGAAAATATCAGCGGTTGTCGTAAGCTAGGAGGTGGCGAATACTTTAAGTTCAGTGGCACAAATCATTGGAAAAACACGCTCATCTACTTTGATTGAAGGGTTTCCGATATCTGAGTAAAGGTTCTTAGGTGAACTTACGAGGTTGTTTTTTTTTACCGATAAGCGACAGTGTGCAAAGCGATTTCTCATTGATTTCTGAACCCGTGCTGCGGGCCCTGTATGGTAGACCCTATATGGTAGGCCCTATATGCTAGCGGTTCTAGCACTTGTGCTCGAAGACCAGAGATAGCTCTTCGAATTTAGAGCAGTTAGGGATTTAGCTATATCTTCAGTTTTGTTGGACACTATTGTTGATCTGCAACAGTGACAGACTAACAGCACCACAATTTTCTTCTTTCCAATTCCGAGGAAACGCAATGAACGGAAGTGGTGGTGACACCATAATAAGGTTAAAAAAGTATCCGTCCAGTTAAAAATACTCAAGTGCTAAATGCTTAGCTGCGAAACCCAATGAACATGCTGAAAAGTAGTAATATCATATATTTTTATTAATTTTAGTACCGCCAATCAGGAAAAGTCGAAAAATTTCGAGAGTCTTGATTCTGCAAAAGATCTACGCAATGTATTTATGAAATCTCCTCTTCGTACATGTCGCAGTTGTCAGTGCTTTAAAGTTAAAGTTCACATCTTCATTAGCTCAATGATTGCTTCGCCTCAGTCAAGTTATCTAAAGATCGTTGAATATTGCTTTCAAGACATACTTTCTCTTTCGGACTGCTGTTTTTTTTTTCGTGAAACGTCATACATTCGAAGAGTTCTTATTTTAAAGGGAACACTTGAGTACTTATACTTGAGCAGCTATAATTCTCTATGAAATAGTGCTATTAGATGTGGGAATAATGCACTCCGTCTTCATGATCTCGACTGCTAACTGGATACTTCACCACGGCTTGATCGATTGATGATCGCCTGAGTACGAAGCCACTGATTGAGCTTTCAATTCCAAAAAAGGTGTACTTTTGGCTGTTTGTTCGCAGACGAGGATTATGGTGACAGGAAGCGAAACAATGAAGCAATCAGCTCTATACCGATTTCACTGTGAATGCGTGTCGGAATTGGTTGACCACATAGCATAGCCAGTGCGCAAACTCCGGGAAAGTCGAACTGCAACCTCAGCTGGGCCAACCCGGAAGTACCGTAGTAAACAACTCAACTGCTAAGCAAGAAGTACGCATATTCAATGGCATTGACAAATCAATTTGAATGCCTTTATGCCATCCTACTAACTAGTAATATTGAGTTATAAGATTCTCAATTATCAGAAGAACCTCAAAGATGTAAGAAAATAGATAAGATAAATCGATTAAACGTAACCGTTTATATTTTTGTTGAACCCACATAAGGTGTTATTAATTAATACCTCATCTTTGCACAACAAGGATGCAAAAAATTATTTGATAAATTACGAGATTAATAGGAAGTCGGTCATGTGAATAAACGTAATTTGTTCTTTTTTTAAGTCGTCATGACTTTGGTGAAGAATTAATCAAGGATGTGTTTCACCCAATGACTTTGGAAGAAGTGCCTGGAAGGTACATGGGCAGCGATTTCGATTCTCACTCAACGACTGTTCCTCATTTTATTTGGGTAGATACTGAAAAACTAAAGAGTGGAAATAAGAAGACCTCTACAAAGAGCGTAAAGTTTTCAGATTCTTAAAAAAGTCACATTTGTAACATCTGCTTGTTTAGAATCCACTCTAGACAGGTCTGGTTGCCACGAGGACAATTGGATACATTGGCGTGCTGCAACTGTAAGTTGCTCGATGGAAATACCAAGGACGAAGCTGATATAATGAATTGTGACGATTAGCCTATGAACTATTGCTTTTCTTGCTTTTGGAAGTTTGTATGGAAAACAAGACTTGAATTTCACCCGAAAATTTAGCAAGGCTAAACTTAACGTCGTTTAGTAAACAGGGGACTAAAGCACAAAACGAAGACATAGATAGAATTGTAACATTTGTGTGTTTGGTGCGAAACTTACAGCGGATTTCCGATTACAGTACTAGAAAGCTACAACTCGGTTTAAAAATAGATTCATTATTGGAGAGGAGAGCATTAGAATCTAAATATTTCTTTGAAACAATATGAATGCGTATTTATTCCGTTAACATAGAACTCTTAAGTTCTAGATGCGATTAGTTACTCGAAGGTCTTTTATGTAGTGGCTTCGTCGCTCAAAATTTTATGGAATAGTAGCGCAGAGATGTTCGAAAAAAGTTGTTTCATCGAGAGGTTAGACAATTAAAGTGGTGCTGCGGACTTTGGTAGCCCAATTCGTTCAAATTCTACAGAGCTAGATTTTTTGTTTCAAATTCGACTTTGGAAATTGTTTGGGAGATTTTGCTCATTCCAACTTTCCAGATGAACACTGTCTATTTTCGTCTAGTCTAACAAGCTTTTTCACCTTTCCAGTGTATTTGAAATGACAAGAGATTGTTCAGCAGTTAATATTGAGACCATATTTTTTTATAGGTACAGTTTAAATTATAGACTTCATATGGACGCTCAGGAAGACTGCGCTCTTTTGGCGTTACTTTATGCCCATATTTGAACATATTTGGACAAAGAATGCAATTTTCATAAATTGAAAGCATCAAAGAAACCAAACCATTGTAAATTAAGTGTCAGAAGAGGCAGGCACCACGTTTCATGTTCTTGAAAAAGCAGTAGAGTTTAAAAATTGGACACATAGTTAGTGCTTATTACTATAAGATTACTTGCTAATTAATTGTGAGAAAAACCGCAGCCATTTTCTGCACTGCCTGGGTTTAGTTCTCGGGCAAACATTTGTAAGTGAAGACGATGGCCAACTGGTCGTCCGTGGTATTTCATCAGTACTGCCTAGAAGAAGGTCATTCACCAAATGCTAGAGAGATTTGCAAAAGCTCGGTCTCTATATGGATCACTATTGACTTATGGTAGAGAACTTGGCTTCGGCCGACCGGACCTGTCACATGATGGCACATAATACCACACATGAAAAAATAATAGGCAGTAAATAAAAAGTTGAACATTGTGATTTTGACTGAAGCTTCAGCAGGTAAAATGAGTTCATTACCGATCTGTGCTTCCCATATCATTCCCCTTGACGGGGGACTGAAGATTGCACCTTTATGGCAAAAAAAAGTGGATGAGAGAAGGACAAAGCAAGGGCTTCGGTAGCTGCAGTAGGCTACACGTGCAGTCCCACAAAGGTAATCATGGGTTCGAGGCTGACTGAAGTCCTAAATTTTGCAAATATCTTAACACCATTGTGGTTGTATGCCATCGTGGTGTTCATAACATGACGGTGGAACTGTTACTCTTCGAGCTCAGCTCAGCGCTACATATTTGCTTGTGAAGAAATCAGTTATTGCGACTGAGCATAACGTTTATCGGAAAAGTTGGATATGATTATTAGGCCATGGTAAGGTCAAGAGGCTCATTGAACCATATTAGCAATCAACGTAGAAGGTAGTCTCTTAGGTATTCCATCTCGTGCAGGTCATTTGCATTTCTCGTGGTTGCTCCATGAACGACCCCACTCATGCGTGTGGCCAACCGTTGTGGTTCATAAAGCTATGAGGCGCAAACCGCTTACTCAATAATTCTGAAATGGTCATATCTTACTTACTCTAATAGTTGGCAAATGTAATACAACTGTTGTGTTTCTGGAAACGTGATGAAAGACGATAGAAGGTCGTCAAACTTGAAAACTAATACATTTGTGATATGATATGTGTAATTCGACTAAGAAGTTTGGATATTTCGCCACAGTTCAGAAAATGCTTTCTTCTTTGAATTTTCGTTTTATGTCATCAAGTTTTGTATAATCTGTTAATTCTTTCTCTCAATTCATGGTCCACATATGGACGTAACCAAATGATTGTGATCGAAGCTCAAGTGATTTAAAATACAGAGAAAGTCGTCACTTATTTATTTACATACATTTGTTCTAGCACTTTTATAATAGGTATAGCTTCTACCGGGGCGCGTGTGGCACAGTGGTCGGAGGCTCTCTGCAATACACGTGGAATCGATCCCCGCGCCCATGGCCCACAAAGCCTTGCATCCCTCCGAAGTGGGCAGATTGGTACCAGACTTGTATGGGAAGATAGCAGTACTGGGTCGATACATCGGTAGGCCACCGCGGATCATTGCAAAGGCTAGATATGCATTCAGTCACCTCCAAACGATGCGTATTGTAGTCGAATGCATGGCGCATCCCTCAGAGAATGATCAACTCCGAGAACTTTATCCTTTATCCTTTATTTGTAGCTTGTACTGCGTACTGCTGAAGCACATAGCAGAAAAAAATGGATGACGAGAAATTCTTTTTATGAAAATATGGAAAAAATGTTCTTGTAAGAACCCAGAAATCCCGAAGGTTAATGGAATATTGGTCAGAGCATGAAAGAGTTTTTTTTTCATTTTTACGATAAAGGATAAAAGGTAAAAGGGTAAAGCTACCAACGTTGACCAATGCGCCATGCATTCGACTTCATTAATGCATCGTTAGAGTGATCTAAATGCATATCTAGCCTCGACTTGCAGTGGTCTAACTATGTGTCAAATTAGTACTCTTATCCTCCCAGACGTAAGATACCAATTTGCAGACCCAGGAGGGATGGAAAGCTTGGTGCGCCCATGGCTCGGAATGGAACCAACAGTCATGTTTGTATTGCATGGTACCACTAGCCACTGCGTAGCACACTCCTCTGTTCTTGTATTGATTTTCTTGGTTGTTAACATATCTAGAAGATTTTCTTACACCGAGATAACCACAGACCAGTAACAAGGTTAATTGAACATCAAATTCATCGGATGAAAGGAACTTTATTATAGTTCATTGGCTCATAATTAATGAGGATCGTGTCATGTTAAGAACTGAGTATAAAACGGAATGGTCGTATCTCTCCTAGGAGTAAATTTTTTCCAAAGTCGTTTTACGATTCCATAGAATTTCTGGGAAAGAGACGATATCCGTGACAACCCGCTATCCACTTTAACGCATCAAGGATTCAGAATTTATTAATGTTTTGGGAGACTAATGAGACTAATACCTTCTGCTAGATAACCAATGGCTTTCCGGCTGATAATAGTCTCATTCTATATTTTCCAGTAATTTCTCCAAGATTCTTAAGAGATACTTGTTTTGGGACCACTTTCTTAAGCTTGAAAAGCTTTCGAAAAGTGGGTGAGCCAATAGGCGACTGTAGAAATCGATTCCATTAGCCAATGCTTCTCAAGCGCTTTTGGAGATGTAATCATCTTACACAGATTTTCAAAGAAAAAAGTTTTACGAAAAGTTGTAGAAGTTTTTTCCATTGTTGATTACTCAACCCTGATTGTTTTTCTTAGACATGAAGATTTTGGCGTTAACCGGAAATTAATGCGTGAAAACTACCATCATTACGCCATGTGAGAGGTTAAGTCTGAGAACATTGGCAATTTCATGAAAGTCTTGAATTTCCGGACGCCAAAGACTTTCTGTTTGTACGTCATTTCGCGGTGAAATGACTTCACCGAATTCTAGTGAACAGCCTGGAGCCTTCTATCTGCACTTCATTTCATTGCTGTGAACTAAAACAAGTTCCATTTTGTATTCGCACAGGTTTAGAAAAGTATCTTATCCAAGTAAGATGTACTTTTAATTATAATAAACACTACTGTATTAAAAAGAAGACAAGAAGGATTAATTTTTGGTATTTATGATAAGATCTTTTCGAATTTAAGCATTAAGTACATCGAAAATCCTTTTAGCCTGGACTCCGAATTGTCCGTTGAAGTCCTTCCTTCTAAAAAATTCCCAGTCAGACCCCGAACTTCTAGGCTAAATATTGTTCGCTACTGGGAGGCTCCAACACAGAGATAATAGTCGCGGCCTTAGCCAACCTAACGGTAGAATCACCGAAGCGTACAGGAAGAAGAAATAAAATGAAGGCAGGGGAAAATAAAGAAAAGGACGAAAATACATTGATGAAGAACGGCTGCACAATGAATACAAGGTGCAGAGAAGACGAATCACCACCAATGTGTGAACGCTGCCATGGTCCACCGCGACTGAACATCTTTTCTAGAACTCGCTTCAAATTTTCCTATTTGTAGTCACTTCAGAGCTAGGGTTTCTCACAAAGGCTCTTCCGCGGGTAACCTCCTGTGACACTACCATCATATAACAAAAAAATTTGACAGCATTTAGAAAGTTTCAGAAATCTCTTAATGTGAGTGCTGACAAACACCCTTGGAACGTTCTTCCGATACATTAGTAATTTATTTGCCCTCACTGCTGAACGATCAAGTGCTTTTAATGAGAATTTTTGTCTTCATGTCGACGATGGTAACTCGAGCAGAAAGAATGCTATCTGATAATGTATGATGCTGTGAAATGCTAAAGACGTTATCTCTAGGAAATTTCCTGTCCTGAAGTTATGATGGTTTTCTTGGAAAAGCGCATGAACCACAAACCACGTGTAGCCTTGCTTTTCCGTTTTCTACTTTCGGTTAGGGGTTCAGTGAAAAATTAGGTTGGATTTTGTCAATATGATCCGCAATACTTCAGACAAATTGTCGTAGTTGTATCTCGTTGAATTTCACTAAATAAGCAAATTACAAACGAAACCAAAAACGGAACAAGTGTGTTCGATAGATCGTCATTCGTTTGTCTTTTCAGATATAATCGTTGAATGCTTTTACTTCATATTCTCGTTACTATTAAGAACAAAGAGTTAAGTATGTGAAGGAATGGTAGGAAGGATTTGGAGAATCGGTTCCAGAATTAGTTGCTCTTTGACAAAGAAAAGCTTGATATAATTCTCGGTGTCATGGGAAATGATTTATTTACAGGGTTGAACAAAGGAATCTATTGGATTCTACGGCGTGTCTGGACGACGTCGCCCACATTGCTAAGGTCTTCATCATGTTCTCTTGCTCGTTCTGAAGGTTACAAAGTCTTTTCTTAAAAAATTCTTAGCGTGCGTTTTCTAGAAGAAGTTGATTTACTGAAGGCTTTCAAATAGTAGTCTAGTAGAAGCGATCGCCAGCATTCACTGATCTCTGTTATTATTTCACCATCACCCAAATACTGTTATGTTGGAGAAAAAAATATGTTTCCGTGATGCTAGCGATGGAACTGACCTCGTCGAACTGTTGCTGAGCCGAGAAAATGCTGAAAAGTGCTACGAGCAGTACGATGAAATTCCTGATGATGTGGAGCATAGCGGTGTGATGCGGCCGGTGATGCTGGCGATGTCGCGATACTTTGTGGCCTCGTGTAAGCGTCGGCTCCTAACCGGCCCCGCCTCAACTCGTTTGACTGAATTCATCCCTTCAGATTGTGCACACCAAATTAACTCAGTGCTAGTGAAGTGCGGAGGAAACGAAACGAGACAATGAAGGCTGTACAGATATGATAAAAAATGTAATTTAAGATTGTCAATATAACACTGTGTTGCAGTAAATGAATAAGTGCAATCATCTTTGAGAAGTCTGAATTCCTTTCGTTGAGTGGCTACACTCCCTCATGGTTTCGCCGTTTCATCCAGTACCTGCCTCCTTCACGGGATTAGTTTTCAACAGACAGATCTCGCTTACCTTAACGGCATTGTTTCGGTTTCCTTTTCTGTTAGATGAGGACTTATTTAATGAAGTGTTTATATTAAGGAGGCATATATTTACTTCTTTCCTAACGAATTGAAAGCCATCGCATCACCTCGTTTCACAGCTGAATGGTGTTGTTGACAACAGCAAGCTATTCTAATGTTGTTCGATCCTTTTACTGCGACAGCATTTTCTCTACGTAGTAGAAACGTCTTCTTTTGCTGAAATTACTCATGGAGTTGATTTCACCCTACAGTGGCGATTTCACTGGGCTTTTAAATTTTTGTCTTCTAAATGATATTCTAAATCATTCTACGCTCAATAGCAGCTCTGTGCGTTGTATATATA
>MQTX01000207.1:293308-332606 GCA_009735665.1 Angiostrongylus cantonensis
TGGCCTTCACAATAACTTGCTGTGGCCTGCCTCTGTATCGTCGAGTCAGTGCTGCTATCCTCCCAGACGAATCTGGTACCAATTTGCCGACCTCGGAGGGATGGAAGGCTTGGTGGGCTAAGGGCACGGAAATCGATTCCAGGTGCGTCTTACAGTGGCGCCTCCAACCACTGCTCCACACGCGCTCGTTATATACATCTTTGTAACTGTGCACTTTTGCATGTGTGGGCGTATATATATATATATGTATATGTGTATATATGTGCCGATGTGAGTATGCATATGCCGCTATTTCCATTTTAAAATTTCTGGTCTCCTATATGGCACCTTTGGAGTCTCCAATGAGTAATTCAAGTAGTGTCAATACCACTTCAGTTCTCGTTTCTCACGTTTCGAGCATTTCTGTAAAATCGTGTCTTCTTTGTACTAGTTAGTCAAGCACAAAGTTCGGCTTAGCTTTTCGATGGTCGGGAAATTTTTTGTAAAAAGCGTGTTTAGCAAGTATAGTTCAACATATTTATTTCACTTGAGTTTATTCAATCATCAATACCAAAATGATAGTTGCGATAGCTTTACCAAGTTTTGTTAAGCCTTAGGGTTCGCCCTTCATAAAGAAATTCTAAACAGGCGAAGAGGAGGTTCGGCTTGATCGGCGCCTATTCGAGTTTTCGGACGTATATGATGCTAAACAACAGGCCTTAGTCACCTCTATCCTTCACTGCATTCTGTTCTTTAGCATTATTGAGTTTTTAAGAAAAAGTGGAGAAGTAAAGTATCTCATGCTACAGTCTTAAGTCACGGAGAAGTGGGGCAGGAATGCAGTGTAGAAGGCATCAAAGGAAACCGGAATGCCATAAGGAAAAAATTACATAGCGAATTAAGGTGTGCACAGGTTGAGTTTATTTAGAAAACTTGGTTTAGTAGTAGTAAGCTATGTGTTCCTGAATTTTAAAGCTGAGTACTTTTGCTTAGGAATATGGGCCATAAAAAGTTTATTTGTTTGAATTTTGACAAGCACCCGTCTTTGTGAATTTCAATGGACAGAGATTTGCTTCCTTGCGCCTAGGTTGCTAGTCTAACCTCCCACGACGAGGCAGTTTACACTTAAAGGATTCAACTGGAGCGAACAACGAACATAGAATGAAGTCAAGACAACTGGTAACACAAAAGATAACGGAAAAAAGTGTTTTTAAAAGCCTATCTGCTTCTGTGACGTCGATTCCTACTTTAGGACATCGAATTGCAATGTACTGCAAGGCATACATTGCACATACAAGAATGGTGAAGCTGCGTCAGGGACCGCAGCTACGCTGAGGTCAAACTATTGGTGAGCAAACATACCTGCTTCAAATCCACAAGAAAAGATCTGCAGGAAAAAATAAAGATGAAGCGTGGCGAATACATACGATAAGCGGTTTAAATTTTCTAATAATGATCTTACACATTGATGAAAATGGGATTACAAGCTTTATGTGTAAAATTCGCGCAGATTGTGAAGAAACAGAAGGGTGGAAGCACTTAAGTTTAATTAGCGCATAATTTCAATTTATTTTAAGGTCTGATGAGTGCTATGTAACCAAAACACCCAGCTGGCGACTTAGGCCTAAGAAACAGATATTAAAATCGGCTGTGAGAAAGCGGTAGTTTGGAGAATTCCTAAATTCAACACAGGATCACGAAAGCCCTAGGCCTATCGGGTTTTATCCCTTTCACCTTTGTGATATCACACTATAGATATTTCAGCTCCCTGTCTTATGAGCTTGATTTTTTGCATTATGCAATGAATTTCAGATTTCTGTGGAGCGAAATGAAATAATGATGCGTCGATTTTCAGTGGAGAATAAGATGGCTTTGTTGGAAAGACTGCTATGGGGTCTTATTTGAAAAATGAAGGTTGTCAACGATTGTCAGCAACTAGCCAAAAAAAATTTTTTCCGCTTACACGCCATAGCTACTAATGTCTACAATTTAATACGTATGTAAATATTATGGCGAGCGAGTAGCGCTGTGGTATCCTAGGAACGCGGTTTAATAATAAGCGCAATGCAATGGTTCGACATCGCACCCGGTTAACTTAGGTTTTCCTCTCACGGAAGCCGGAAGTAAGTACCAGATTGGTGAGATGCTCGTTACCATTCCAAAAAGTCTGGTGACTGCCTGTGATGAAGACCCGGGGTTACTCTAGCGCTGCTCTCCTACGACTCCAGAGAGCATTAGTTCGACCAGAATTTGGCGACATCCAGATTTCAAAATGTCCAAGTGGAAATCGAAGCAATAAGCATAATCAAAGGATAACGCAAATGACGGATGCTTGAGAACGAACGGCATGAAGAAAGTGGTGACATCCACACAATGCTTGTTGTTAGTTATATAAAAAGTTGGATTGCTAAAAATCTTGTCGCCTCCAACCTTCAACATCAAAACCGCACTTTATGACACATGCTAAGTTCTACTATCCAAAATAAAATCTTTAGAGTAGAAATATAATTGCCAGCAAGAAACATGATTATTTGTCTCGTCGGGGTATTTGTCCAAGCGGCTAAATTCTAACCATGTGAACCTCATAGATCATCTTAAGGTATTCTCAATAGGAACAAGTCGTTAAGATCTTTCTCAGGAAGCAAATCAATCTTCGTGGAGTAATTCTACGTGGAGCAACATGATTATTTCCTTTGAATTACTCATAACGGTCACAGATGTTACAGTTGTTGCGGCATTTCGTCCATTTGGTGACGACAGTGGTCTACCGAGTAGGGATAACGCTTCGAAATCTGTGGGAAAGATGAGATATTTCGGTGTTCTTTTTTTGTTTTCTTTGTCCAGCCTGGGGAAGAATGTCGGTTGCTGTGCACAATCCATTTTTTCGCTTGCCATAATACGATTAAAAAACAAATATTTTTTAAGCAAAAGAACCCAGAAAAGTTTTTGTGCGTAAAGATGATACTTCTGCTGCTCGTTTAGTTAATGCTTCAGCCACTTATCGAATTTTTGCTGTCTTTCTAATTAGCCTAAAGTTTTTTGTGGTGTTACTATATTTAGACGGAGTCGTTCTACAATCCATTGGACCGTCACGCTTCATAGATCGTTGTCGTTTTAAAGTAGTTGTCGTCGACCAAAGAGCATCTTCATCTGCATGGAACTCATCCTGTGATGGAACTTTTGAGGAAGGTAGCAGTTATGTCGTTGGCACGCTAGCGATTCTCAAACGAGACGATATTGTCACTGTTGTTCATGACTTGCTGTCCAGCTCGGATTTATAAAAAAAAAAAAACCTTCATTTCATTGTAATTGACCCAACAGGAAGGTAACGTGTAAAGATGGCGAAAAACCCAATTATTTCAGTTGAAAGCAAGGCGTCATTTTAAAAACGAATGCGATCTTAACTTTCCAATAATCTACTGCTTAGCTCGCGCTCTCCGTCAAATTTTGGGCAAAAAAAATTTACTTAAAATCCAGTTCTTGGTATAACTTATAGTACGACAGCAATGCATCTAAGGGCAGAAGTGTGGCTCTGATAAACCATCAGCCGTGCAGTTTAACAATTATCCTTTTGAAAGAAAGATGGACTGGATCCGTTGACCTCTTCAAGTGCTTTTGCTCCAACACGGCCTTCTCTCGTTTCCAATGCTGGATAGTTGCACAAGAGGATCCAAAATACCTCCTATGAAAATTTCACGAAAACCTGGTCAGTTCCGTACATCCTAACAGAAATAGTTGATTCACTTCAGATTTACAGTCGTTCTAGAACTAATGGTCCAGTGGAGTGGACTGTTTAATTCAAGTTCTCTTTTTCCCATGCGAAGATAATGACGCATTGCACTCGTGAAAGGATCTGGATTTCAGTGAAGAAAGATGAGCATGCAATTTGTGGCCTGAGGACTATCGCAGTCGAATATGTGAAATATGTGGAATAGGACCACGTATGTCCTAAACTGCAATAAAGAAGTGTACTATCGGTTCGACTAGGGAATTTTTGAAAACAATGTGTTATCGCCAATATGTGAACCGAACCGCGTGATTCTTCTAATGTATTTCTCTCCACATTGCCCATAGGAAATAATTTATGTTATGGGAAAAGTCAGTGTCCATTTAACCCCATAAAATTTCTTGAGCACTATCGCTTTAGAAATGGACCATTAATATTTGAAAGAGATCTTCGGCATGAGCTCTGCTTCGAATTTTTATTGCGCAACACAAACAATCTTTCTGGATCGCACGAATGGTGGGTTAACAAAATAGATAGAAGGAAAAAATGAGAACCGTCAAATTTCTGGGTAGTTCTCAAGCGAAATGGTACGACGTAACAAATTCTATGACCAAGTTTGAATAAGAGAAGATTATGATGACTTTTCACGGTTGGCAGATGAATCGGGCACCACACGTTCTTAAATGTTGGGAAAAATCGTTAAAAATTAGCAGAATTGCCGAGAGCTCGGCAAAATTGGGTGGAAGCGCATGCTACCGACCTTGGAAAATCAAAAATACAAACTTCTTAGCACATTGATATCTAAAAATGCGTCTAAGACCAAAAATGACAAATTTAAAACGACCGAGATATAAAATTCTGTATCTCCGGCTAAGCAGACCTCCCGCTAAACCCATGCTGCTTTATAACTATTTCGAGAACTAACTCATGAGAAACATCTCCAAACGATGAACTGCTTCTGACGACGACTTCGTGAAGATTCGCGTGATCAGAATTGGAATGACTCAGTGTGTACAGGCCGCCAAAAATCTGTGAGCTACGATTTTTCTCGATCACTAAAGTTTTACCTGTAGATTGTTTTTATGACCTTGTAAGTGTAATGGAGAGGGCACTTTGTACATGATCAGTCCCCTTTGACCAATTTTTTAAGAGAGCTTGTCAACAAACGCTTAAAGTACACGATTTCTTTCCTTTTAATTAAGTGTATAACTTTGTTAAAGCCAATTTTCGCACCTTATTTCAGCGTATTTTTGTGAAAAATATGGGTTTTTGGGAGCTCTAAGAAAGCGTTCGTCAATATGTTTTAGTGTAAGTCGCTGATATTGTTTCCACCGGAAGCCTACCTTAGAGCAAAACGATGCGATGGCCAAGCACGACGAATTTCTGTACCTAGCTCACCTCACTCCTGAAGTGTCGTATCCTTCGCGTCCTGCAGACCAGAGACTTCTACGCAGCGCCAGGGAAGGACGAAAGGCTGGAATTTAAGGCGCTTTTGAACCATCCTATCAGTTACGGGCTTACAATTGTGGCAAAGTGGTCATTGCTTCTATCAAACCCTTATGAGAAAACATGCCGAAATGATCGACCTGCAAAAAAGACAAAGAGAAGAATAAAGACGATCAGATGATAATGAGATTTCATTACCCTTTTCGATTGTTGTGAGATACCATAAAATATGAGCACAATAGCATCCAGCTTGTGTTTCCTTCAAAAGTTAGAAGGTGTTACCAACGTACTCAAGAAAAGTCTTCTTAGGATATGAGGTTTGCTGCTCGTTCTGTCGTTCTGAGATTATGTTCCGTAGAGCACATCAAGCTCCATCTCTGATAACATCACATTGCAGGTAGGTGACTCCACTCCATAAAAAGACTAGTTGAGCCCATGGTAGGCTTTACCAGTATAAACGAGGTGAGAGTTTGTCAAACAATGCAACAAGGTCGGATATGCCTTCCCTTCGTCACAAGAAGCCTGATAAATCTAATTGTTATCCATGCATCCAAATGCACTCATGAGGAAGAGGTAGCACAGTATTAGCGATACCGTCGAAAGGTCAATCGACCGAGACGGTGACTCCATCTCTGTGGTATTGGGAAATTGTTCACGAATCACCTAACCATTGTAATCCATGTGAGATCGCTATAGCACGGATATTTGAGGATTTTCACGAGAATCGACTCAATCAGAACTCAACCACATTCGAGAACGAAGAAGAAAAAATCCTAAAGCAGCAATTGCCCCCAAACGCAGAAACTTCAGATACTGTGAGTGGTGGCTCGAATCAATATTTGGACGAATCGAATGCAAGAGGCACTAGTGGCCCCATAGTATGATATGTGGTGTCGGATCATGTAAAGGACAAAAAAGGGATTTATGAAACGGTTTTGCCATAGTATTTGAAAAAGATCTATATGTTATTATTTATAAAAAGCATTTCGTGGCTAACGTCTTAGCCATTTCGAGTTTCTGAGAGGCAAAATGATTTTCACAGCGTTCACAGCAGTTGATCAACGCCGTGTGTTAGTATTCATAGTCCTAAAGGGTCTAGAAGAGTGGAACACCACACGATTCTCAGCGAATGCTCTAGTCATAGTAAGGAACCAGTTGTGATAATATTTTGCGAAGAGATCAATACGTTCAAATATCGATTAGTCAATTCGTTGTTAACTAAATGACGGACATCGAAATTCAACAAGATGATGCTTAATTTCTATTTCATCCCTATTCATTCTTAAACGGATGTGAAAAACAACCACAACGGTGCTGAGATATGGGCAAAACTCGGGACCTTAGCTGGGCTGAAGGAAAGGCAATGCAAGACCCTTGGTTGGCAAGGTGTTCAGTACAATGGAAAGCGTAATGAAGTGTTCAATCGCCAAGTGAAGCCGAATGTTGCTCATATCTCATTATCCCTGTGGTTGCATTTCGCATGATAATCTCACATAAAAAAGATTAGAAAATAAACAAAATTAAAGTTGTGATTCCGACCGTCACTTCAGCCGAATTTGGTCAATACCGATTTGTGCTCCCACAGTGGCGAGTGATTTGTGATTCCCAGAGTTAGAGTAGAAGATTGCTTAAGAGAATGGAAAAGGGAGGGCCTTGGTCTGTGATTGATAGCAAGTAAACAGTCTGAAAGGATAACCGCAGTTTGAGTAAGACATTTTTCAAGTGCGTATTTGCGTTGCCACAACATTTTGTATAAATAGATGTTTCAGATCAGGCATTCTAGACGTACCTTAGAGTTTCGAATTAAGAATAATCAGAAATGACTCTTTTCTCAGTCTTGGATGGAATGGTTTCTCGCCATTAGCTCTATTCGGAGCTGTGCGATTCGTTCAGCTTGCTGCTCATATTGCATAAGCAAAAACGACATTCTACGACGTATGTTCAAATTTTTACCCTAACTATGGTCTAAAACTAAATGTCAATGGCTTCGGCTAAAAACAGACAGGAGAAGACTTTTCCAAAAAATACAAAACAGAAAAAATAACCAAAATGAAAAATATTGGCATCTTATGTGGGGTATCGTATTATTCACTAAAGTAGAGCAATGGACAGCATCATTAGCACTTCGTCACCCTAATGACACCTGTATCTGATGTGCAGTCTGAGGACAAGTCCCGTAGTTGGGTTGTCATGGTGAAATGGCGACCGCAGTCAGCTGTAGTTTAGCATATACGCGACCGTGTGACGCTATTTTATGTCACCCCTTTTCTGTAATTTGTAGTGTTTATTTTAATGGTCTTGAATCATCTCTGCTAACGGTGACTTCACCTTGATCCTCAATAGACTTTTCATCGATAGTGACAACAAAGTAGCCGGGGGATATAGAGGACCGGTGTGCGGATCCGAGAGATATGTCTTCTTTGTGACAGATTCGGGAGCTGTTAGTGAACAACGCGAACGGAGAAGCTCTATGAACGCAAAACCGGACCGGCCCGACCATTGGAACAAGGGAACATGTGTGCGTTGTTACAAGGCTATCAGAGAACTCTAAGACTGAAAACACGGTTCAAAACGTACTTCAAGGTCTAGAAATAGATGCAGTAATTGAAATAAATATTAGTGCTTTGAATGTTTCAAGAAACTTTGTATTACATTCACATCTCCTGCAAAAAATTCTATGTGAAGATTATTTATTGTAAGTGGAAATTAGAAGTTTTATTTAACGATTTTTCGTTTTATACGGGAGCTGAAAGTTGTATGTGAAAGGTGTAGTTACTTCATTGTAGGTAAGAGTGTTCTCTAAAAGACTTCCTTCGATTCTAACTATAGGAAAGAGTGGCAGATGTTACTATTATTGTTATGGTCATTGGTAATTGCTGTTAAGTCATATTACGTAAATTATAAACTGTATGTGGCAAAATAAATGTAACATAGAAATGTGATAACCTTCAATAAATTTCGAAAGACAAACTGTGTTGAGATAAGTGACATGACAACAGCGTGTATTAATACTCTCTCGGCGTCTCCAAATTTCCCTTTCTGCCCCAATGATCCATAATTTTTTGCTCTTCTCACTGTGAAACCTATTTGTGTCACACCGGCCGTTCGTGCAAGTTCGAAATGACTCCCACAGAGGTCACTTGTCGCGAGAGTGTTAATGAAAGCTCTAAAATAAGATTTGTCAACTCTTCGTTCACCAAATGTGTTATCACGTTTTTGCTGCTGTAAAGTGTCATCTCGTAGTAAGCGATGCTTTGATGGAGGGATTAAATGGAATCGTGTGAATCGTAAAGGCAGCAACAAAAGCCTTGGTATAGATTTTGGAGCTTGACAGAAATACTCATGGTGTGTAGCCACTGAACTGCCCAGGCATTTGAGGGGAGAATATTTTTAAACTTGTTCACCTTCACCCAACTTCCCCAGTACATTATGCACAACCCCAACGATTTCCCCTGTTACCTCTGGATATACGGTACCTTGTGCCTTAGCAATGAGATGTTTTGTAAACGGCAGCACCCAATGTGGATTAAGTTGCGGAAGACTTTTGGTTTTTTATGGGAAATCCCAGCCTTAATCATAACTTGAGTTTTAATGCCTTAAATTTTTTGCTCAATTTTAATGATGACTTGCACCTGTAGGGATGCGACATCATATCGTTTAGGATGGAATGACCATTAGGCTTAAAGATAGTATTCTTTATAATTTGCTTCAGTTCAAATGCAATCTTGAAACTGTAATCAGAGATAGTTTAGCATCCATTTCTTTGGAAAAGCAAGTTTCCAACAGAAACACTGAATAAAAGTAAGGGAGAGCTGATCCATAGCATTTGACAAGAATTCCGGTAAACATCATTTTAAAATGATTAGCTTCTTTCGTTACCAAGATAATCTGCCAGTGACTTATTATCAGACATTTTTTCTCCTTGTTGTTAAAGCAGTGATCCTTCCATGGAAATTGACAATCAGATATCAGCTCTTCAATTGCGGCTTAAAATTGATCATTAGCTGTTGATTGAACTCAGTGCCACTGTCACGAAATTTAAAATAGTAGAACGTCGTTGAAGTTCTACTTAGAGCCAATTTGCTTTAATATTGTTCGAACAATAAAGTGAAATAGTTTTCTGATTGATTACTTGGCAAAGATCCAAATGAATGAGATTCAGGATGAGATCCACTGATTTGAACCCAGCGATTAATAAGCCTAGGGAAAATTACCTGACGCCCATTTCTGCTTGTAAGCATCGGTATCGTGTGTGAATAATTCCTTCTCTAACAAAAGCCTACGTTTTAATCGCAAACAGCTTTTCAAACTTTCCTGACTGGGGCATTCGGTGCTTCCCATCGGAAATGAGCTCGCTGCTCAAGTCTGTTAATTATCTCCTGCCAACCAATAGCTGCTAAATGCATCAAACTTTAAGCGAAGGAAAAATTTTGGCCACTTGTGAATTTGAATGCTCGTATCATTTTGAAATGGCCAGCAGACGTTTACTAGAAAAGCATGGATTTCAACACATTCGATGCTCGCTGAAAATTCAGACTTGTTTAGATTACTGAATCTATTCAGTTAATTGGCTTAAAAAATTTTAAAAAACAAACTTTTTCTGCGTTAACAACGGAACATTCATTCGAAGTAATGTGATCAACAGCACTTGTTCAGGCAGTAAGTGAGCGCTCAGTGCTTCCCTTCTGAGTAGGCACAGCTAAAAGTGCCATGAAAAATGCAATTTTTCACCTCATTCGGATAAAGAGTCTATGACGATTACGTTTTTGATGCTTTGGTTGCTGTTGATTGTTGTTTCAATGTTTTGCTGTAGGTCTGCAAGAAGAGGAAGTTGGGAATGTCCCACCACTCATATTTTTGATAAGTCAAGTACCTGGGTAGTCGTCGAAAAATAAGTTGGGTTTGCTGATAATCATAGTGTAGAACTCATATCACGTGTTCTAACACCTCGTTTCACAGAAACCTGTTCCACTGCCTTGTTCGTGATGAGTCTTTATAGAAGGGCAGCTGTATAGTGATGAATGTGGAACAGCTGAACATTGTCTTGCTATGTTGAGAATTTTGAAACATAACTTCAACGATTCTCGGATATTTGCAAAACTCCGGACCGTAAGTGTCTGCGGTGGCGAACGAACGCGCTTTTGCCTTTCCCAGAGGGTAACGTGTTCACCACCACACCATACGGGTCCTTCGTTTCGTCTGTCGCTCAGCTAGTTCTATCGATCTTTTACTGCCCGGAGTTTTGCAAACATCTCGACATCATTGAAGTTATATTTCGCAATATACCCTACCATTAAAAAGAGTAGGCAGTAAATAAAACGTCCAAAATTTTGAAACATCTTAATAAGACAGCTGTTTCATTGTTTTCGCTGGTGCATTCCCGTTGACAAGGCGGGGAATTTAAGAGGGGAGAATTGATAAGTAGACATCCATCTTTTCGGAGCTAACGTGCTTTTCCAGCTCACCTTCATTTCTTTATATAAAGAAGCGCTTCGACTGCGAATTGAGGCAGTTAAAAATTTCTTGCTCAAAAAATCGGAGTTCTAAAATTTATTCTGTTTGCCAGTACCACAGATTTAAAAAGAATTCTTTACGAGACTTTAACATGGGCAGAGAAGAAAACCTGGAGGTGGTCGACGTATGGAATGAGTTAAACTCCACTATCTGGCTATTTTAATCTTGCCAAAATATGGTCATTAAAGTAGCGTTGAGATATGACAGCATAATGATCACTTGTTTTACTCTAATACCTCACCATGAATAAAGAATAAGCTGTGAGTGAAGCAAATAAGAATTAGAACATCGTTATTCGGTTGTTGCTCGGGGTTAACAGGATTCGTTGCCTACTTATGCTTCCCATATTATTCCCGTTTCCAAGCTGTTGTTGGTAGTACCGTTAGAACAAAACATTCGCTGAGAGAAACGGAAAGCAAGGGCTCGGCTGGAGCAGTGAATAAGACGTCACCCTCCGGAAATCGCGAGTTCGAAGCGTTCCATAGGTTCAGGGCCTTGCTCATATCTCAGCAGCCGTGCAATCATTTATTTGCTTAAATTGTTGAGCTCTCAATCAAAAATTTTTCTACGCATTTATGAAAATAGTAATTTAGTGGTGGCGTGCTTAGAGCAGCTGCTGGAAGTTTGTACAGTACATACAGAATCGGTCGCTAGTTCAATTCCGCACACCGGGCAATCAGATCGTCAATCTCTTCTCTCTTGGTCGGAAAAGTGACATCGGACCGTTCGAAGTGAATAAGATCGCTGGCTTGCTACAATACGTTGACAGAACAATATAAATACGCTAGGTATAGGCAAGACTTTCATCCCTTCATTCCTAACGATGCTTGAAAAGCTCGAATGCATGACGTAACTATCGGATATTGATCTCCTCTAGACGTTTTGCACTTTAGAAAAAGCTTTAAGTCCTTAAAAAAATAATACGGCAGACCTAGGGGAGCTAGGCAACAAAAATTTGTTTCGTTATTATAAATGTCTTCTCATGTGTGACTGCGACATGCATGCATCATTCACTCACTGTTGAGTTCTATTCTTCATTGTTATTCGAATAGTTAGTTGAGTGGCCATTTTGCTGGCCCAACTTCACTCCATTGTCGAATTTTTTCTCAGCGTGAGAGAACCTATTTGGCATTAAAGATCAAGCTGTGTGTTCCTGCTTAGTAATGCTTTCTGAATGAGGCAAAGAAAATTCTACTCATTTCCATGTTTCTTGCTATGCCGGCATTTTCTGAAGTGCATTTTAGCGTCCCAGCGTGAATGTTTAAATAGGAGAAGTTGTGTCAGCATAGTGAATCAGCAGCTAGAGGCTAAATTGGCTTTCTATTTAATCTAAATGGAACCGTGGAAACAATCTTATCTGTTCAATCACTCTCCATTTGCATTAAGACACAGCCAAAATTTTAAAAGGATTATATGTTTACGCAAGGATACATCATACTACGAATAAATGAACATGAAAATGCAAAAAAGGACACATTGTCATAAGCAGTCAACATTCCAGCCAGATTTCTAGGATGTAACATTCTCAGACTTTTTCTCATAGAAAATACTGCTGTTTGATGTCCTCACTGCTTTTGAGCGCATCGGGATCGTAGTATTCTTCATTGACACCTCCTCTTCTCATTCTGGACACTATGAATTCCCTCTCCTCTTTGGCGAAGATCGTTTCAAGGTTTAGAACTCCTGAGGATCAGATGCAGAACGTGAATCTTTAAAGGCTGTCGCAATAAACCTACGCTTTGGTTGCACCTTTCAAAGCTCTTAGTTAGATACCCAAAACCTGGTTCATTTAGAATTAAAAAGCGACGGAAGAGAGGAAACGTGATCTCGAAGCTATAGTTAATTGGTAGTGTCACAATGTTGGCACGGCACGTTAAACGTATTGGCTAGAGGTGATCCTGCAATAAATATCGCCTCTGGTTCAATCCAGCTCCGTGGGTCGACCAAGCTATCCACCCTTCCATGGTCAGCCGATTGCTACAGACTTGTGGTGGTCGAAAATACTGCAGGTATACATCAGAAGGCTCCATAAGTGATATATTCATTGGACTTTAGATTGGTGAACTCCTGACGCTATATTGTTTGCTTTATACTTTTCGAACTCTTCTATACTTTTTGGGAAAGTCAGGAACTGTTTAGCTTGCTGCCGCGGATTTAGTTCATGTAAGGGATTCTAAAGCAGCCAGCCACTGCGTGGCGCTTCACTGGCGTTAGTTTGCAGCGGAGAGAAAACCACAGCGACGATAAATTAAGCCAGACGTTTTAGGTGAGTCTAGAAGTGAACGAATTAAATGTTGAGCGCAGATTACCTAAACAGTATGACAAGCAAGATTCTACGTACAAAGTCATTTGGAATTGAATGACTTTGCTGTGCACGTGATCATCTTCATGCGCAAGTGCGTAGTTGCGTTATGTTCCATGCCAGTTATATCCACTACATCGCTTCATTCAAATCTCTACGATTAAGTGGGTTGGAATCACTAATGATGCAGTTTCGGATCGGACTTAACTTGTAAACCGCAGCGAGCTAATTGAGACTGGTAGGAAACAACGTTATTTGAGCACATCATCCCTAGAAGTGATTTCCTTAGAGTTATTGTGCGAGCGAAGATCTTCTCAACTTTTAGACAAAGTCGAATTGGAATTTGTTCGTGTTGTGTTGATCCAGATGGTTAGCATAACCGTGGTGATAAAGCTGTGATGTTCACGTAAGTCCAGCGGATAGACCATTTCGAAAAACAGTGAAATTCTTTAAAAACGCCCACTGAGCTTGTGTATAGCGGCAACACCACATTGAACCATTTGCGTAACCGCGTACACTATCTTTGCAAAAATGTGACCTGTAAACTTTTCGATGTGCTGAGGTTCTTCTTAATATTTTGGAAACTAAAGGGTCTTTTTCTGAAAGCGTTTGCGCGTAGATGATGGAAGAGTTGGGGTAAGTTCCAGGAGAGCTATTGATACTGTTTTAGACCTACCTATATCGAAGGTTTTCTTTGGAGTCTTTCCGTTGGTGATATACGACTTCGGAAGCGCAAATTTAACTTTTCTGTATCCAGGCTGAAATAAAAAAAACTGCCGAGGATCAGTAGAAACGAAAAATGATTGACAGAAACGATTAGAACAAAAACCAATTAGTCGTTCTCCTTTGTGTTAGAGCGGTGTATTAATAATGCAGGCACCTCATTTCTAGCAATTTTTTAAAATAAATTTCGAGAAAGGCCACAAAAACTAACCTTAATTCCATCGTCACAGTCGTGATACACCTTGAAAATTGGATCTATGGGAGTGAGTTCAGCGGTACCACCCGAGAGTTGGAACTCGCCATTCGTGTCTGTGTACCCCTGGTCGAGAAGGTCGTCAGGGTCGGGACCTATATTAGTCAAAATAGGCCATGAATGAAATAGCTGAACTGTTCATCTGTGGGTGGAATTATGGCACAATTTTCTTTTAAGTGTCAAAGAATTCATAAGTGAGCGTTGCAGTAACTATATCGGTTGAACCAGTCATTAACACAACAAGGTTGAGAAAATAAAATGCATATATTTTCCTAACACTGGG
Source organism: Angiostrongylus cantonensis (assembly GCA_009735665.1). NCBI lineage: Eukaryota > Metazoa > Nematoda > Chromadorea > Rhabditida > Metastrongylidae > Angiostrongylus > Angiostrongylus cantonensis. The sequence continues at coordinate 307,536 of MQTX01000207.1, forward strand.
TCAGCAGCGTGTGATGGCTTTAACTGGAAATATACTGGGTCTTCACAGAACCATTTAGGCATTGAGTAATTCAAAACTGGGTTTAAATTCAGAAACGTTGGCTTTTTTTTCCAAATATCGTAATGCGAACGAAACCCATATCCACCACAAGAGTTTCACAAACGTAACCGAATGTGGCTAAGCATCGGCAAGGCTTTTCAACACTGTTTTCTAGTCCAACTTTGAACTTGACCTTACTTGTTTAAGCAAGGTTAAATACTCAAATGAAGCAATATCGCTGGAAACTAAAAGAAGTAATATGACTCACCAGTATCTTCCTCCCACAGCTTCACCCTTACATTAGAAGCTGGTTTCGAGCCGCATAAGAGCTTGCCACGGACGGCGATCGACTGATCGCGCATTGCGGCAGCTATGGCGATAAATGCGAGTAGTATGGTGGATCTCATCTTAAAAAATTCCAAGAAGCAGAACTAGGTTTACTGAGGGGTTTAAATATTACGCAGCAAAAACAATTCTACAACTGATACATAGGTTTTTGCGAGAGTTAAAAACAACCTCGAATATTCGTTCTGTGGTGTTGGAGTACAACAAGGAATTGACGAGGAAAACTTATTAAAGAAACGTTGTCGTATAGCTAAAGATGAGACCACTACTCTAAGAAAACACAATCAACTCAACAGTATATGCTGAACCTGTTCCACTTTTAAGCTATGAGCGCTGTTTTGCAGGTTTCGATTCCAATTTTGTGCTGGTGACAAACACGCACAATCGACGACGAACTATGGAATCCATTGATAACGAGAAAACTATCCTCGTCAGTAGCGTCAAATCACCACTAAAAGTTCAGCGGGGCATAAATGGAAGCTCAAAACTCCTCTACTGTAATAATTAGTCATCAAAAAAAATCTCAAAGATATTTAGATACCGTAGTACATTTCAAAGTACACAAGTCATTTCTGGTGATTTCTCAATGTCATATATCACTTCTGCTTAACTCATGTGCCCACTGCTAATCGAGTTAATGGAGTGACGAACCAGTAAACATCATAAAAGTTCCCTATGGAGTTCATAACACAGCGAGCATCTCTGTATCCGTATGAGTCCCGCTACAATTGCAGTTCTTGATCGAAAACTACAAACGGGTAGCTCGTAGAGTTTAAGCAATTGAGGGAGTATATATTCGCAGATTCGTTGCCGTGCTCTCACAATGTCTACACGAACTACATTTGTGGAAGTCGACTCTGAACTAATCTGCAGAATTTCCAAGTCTCTTCATGTCAGGTTGTTCTCCGAACTCAGGTTTATGATAGAGACCAGATATATGCAAGCCTATGCATCCACGTATCAATGAGCAGTGTATTCACATAGTGCACTTCTAGTCAGACGAGCCTAACACTTCTAAATTGGGTTCATCGATGATCTGAAGAAATCACATTAGGTCACAGAAGAAAAGGATACAAGCACGACACCCGCCTAGCCGAGTTGAATCGAAGTGGTGTACTGCTGGACCAAAAATGGTGATAACAGTGCTTTTATCTGATAACAGCGCAAATAATACGATTTATGCTGTTGGTTCAGCACTCCTGACTGAACCATACGTTGCCCATTATGTCTGAAATTTTGGCTATGACCATGACAATATTGTCAATTACTCAGTGTCAGTAAGAAGTCAAAAATTCGTGGGAAACATTCTCAGGTAATCCCCACGACCGACTTTCTAGTAAGGTCGGCATTGGTTGAACAATTCTTTATATTGAGCATATTCTATTCTATTCTATATTCTCATTGAGCAAAGAAAGGATTCATAATATTTACTCAACAAGAATATAAAGAATTTCCAGGAATGTTCACACCATGACGAAAAAGCGCAGTTAACAACGACGAGCTGATTGCGAAACGTCCACAAAGTCTGAAAATCCACTTTTCCAAACGATTTCTCAGTTTCAAAGACTATCTCTATATATGAATAGACTTTCACTAATTGCACCCTAGTTTTTGCAACTGATAATTAACCACAACCAACTTGCAATTATGGGCTATGAGTGAAAAGGGTTGGTCAATTACACACAGAGTCGTCCACAAAACTCGAAACAGTGACATTCCCAAGAGTAACTCCTCCAAATACTCATTTTCTTGGTTTATTTTTCTATAGCTCAGTAGTACTCCAAATTGAGAAGAAGTGCTGCCAGCTGATCTTTGTAGCTTGTTTTAAAGATTTCAAAATATTTCACGCGTAATACCCGAAGCCAGTTTATCGAAAGCTGACGATTTTTTGAGCACTAGGGCTGTTGAGGAATTGGAAACTATAACAATTTTTAAAGAAGATTTCGCTATATTTTCTCACCTCTATAATTAAGATTTATATAGCACTTTTTCGATGGGATCGATTCTATGCGTATCGTGTATTACATGTAGCGCAGTCATCGGAAGTGAATTGCACATAGGATCGACCCCCGCCCTAGGCTCGCCAAGCCTTCCATCTTTCCATAGCATGCTTGTCCGGGAATATAGCAGCACTGGCTCGGTGCATTGGTAGGCTACCGAGAGTCGTTATAAGGGCCAGTTATACATTCAATCACGTCCAACGGTGCTTAATAAAGTCGAATGCATGGCGCATTCCTTAGGGATTGACCCACGCCGAGAGCTTTATTCTCACTTTATAGTACTTTTTCAACTTTAGTGATGGTAAATAGAATTTAAACTGCTAATCTTTACAACGCGAAGCTACAAAAGTCAGCGATACATCACGGAATATTATTATGTCCTCCTTGACGCCCCTTGTACATTTGCTGTTGTTTTCGAAATGCTAGCGATACTAGAAAACTCTTCTTTGTCTTGTTACAGTAGGAAAATTTGTATACTTTAGGCAAAATTCTATAGATTTCAAAAGACTTTATTTTAATTAATAAAGTTAAATATGAATTGAGACGCATTGATTTGAAGTTGAAAGCGGTCATAATTTTCGCACTGCATGGATTGTGAGCATTGCATATCGGGTTTATGCATCAAACAACGAAGACATAGACAGCATATGCTTGATATACACAGCCTAAGTTCTTGTTTGAACAATGGGTACGAATACGCTGAGGAAAAGCCAGGCATTTTCGTGCGCTCATAGATGGCTGTAGGCGTATGTAGCGTACTGATTAGAGTTGAATCGGGATACACAGGATCGGTGCGCTCTGGACCAGTCGCAGGCTCGATCTCGTGCTCCGGCCTCAGAAAGATTCCTTTCCGTCCAGGATCGATAAATAGACCCCAGGCAGACCTGCCTGGGAGGATGAAAACACTGATTTGATTCACCAATAGAGCGCCACAAATCGATGTGTCGAGTAAATATTCATTTAATCATCGCTACTATGCTTGATGAAGGCGATGCCTACGCATCCTTCAAAGATTCATCAGCTCCGAGAGCTTTGTCCGATTACTTTCTTTAGAGCTATATCTAGAGATGAAATTTGAAACGTCTCATAACACTGGACTAAATTTATGTCAGATAGAAAACCCTAGCGTCGAGATTGCATACAAACCATGATAATCTCAGAGTCGAAAAAAATAGCATGCAAATTTGTGGATTTAGGATTGGCTTCAAAATTTCTACGGTGATCTGACTAGATGAGCCTCATTAAGTTCATACCATGCTTCAAATTTATCGTTTTATCTAGGGCAGATTCACATTTCTCGCAATGTATGAAGAAAATACAGTGGCCATCCGTTCGATTGTGAAACATGCAGCAAACGGGATACATATCTCGCAAAGTCATGCATAAACAGAGCGTAAGGTAAGTCCATGGTTTAGTTGATGATTCAGTATTCAGTGGTGGAAGCCCGAGTTCAGCAGGATCCACCTTAGATTTGAGGACTGTTCTTCCGAAACTTAATGGAATGCTGTGAAACCTTGATTGTAACTCTGTTGTAGCGACTCTCTTCCCTAAAACTTCCATAGCCGTTGCCTGAGTTTTTAAGAAGCCTAAATTCTTTATGTTTGGTTGTTTACCAATCTAAAGTTTCCAAATTCGCAGAATATTTTAGGAAAGCTATTTTGAAATGCACTTTTGTTTACAGAGGTCGTCCAGCAGCAACAACTTGTCAACAGCCAAGTTGTAATGCATCACTCATTCTCAGAAATCCTCAACAGATAAATGTTTGCACTCCTCTGTTGGCTGCTTCCGCATACTATTTTTAACTATTTTTAACGACCTCCCTATTTACTCTATTAGTTGCCACTCTTTGTATGTGGGAATCGTAGAAATAAGAAATATAACGTCATTTTTAAATTCCAAAGCATAATGTGAAGAGCTTCTAGTTACTTTCCAAACCTTGTTATTTTATCAGAAATATTCCGACGATTCGCAAAGCTGGTTGATGGTAAGTCGCCTTAATAAGGTGGAAACTCGAAAGGGTAGTTGAAGTCAAGGATGCTGATGTAAACGCTATCCGAAAACTTGTAGTAGGCGAGAATGAAATAAAAATTGTTGCGAAGAAGGAACAGTCGAAATATTTGGCTCTATATCCCTCATTTTCTTTTCACCTTTCCTTGAATCGTTTCCCTAAACAACATTCTATACCTTCGGAACCGCCACTGTCCTGAACCAACGCACTTTCCGTGCTTTTTTTTTCTGTTTCACCAGTTTTCATCAATAGTCCCAAGCCCTTTCCTTATTGGCGAATAATTTGTATGAGCAACACGTATTCTTAAATATGAACGGGCACCTTATTTTAAAAAGAAAAATGAAGAGGTTAATAGTCATCGTTTAAAACTCACAGCTTAAGAAAGAAGCACTTTAAGAAAGTGAGGCGCTCTCACGATACTTCGCTTTCATAGCTTAGATGGAAGAAACCCATCACGGATTCTCTTTTGGAATTAATGATGTGGAGTTCCAAGTAACCATTAATGTTACAGATGTGGCGTAGTTAACTGCTTCTGCTCTTAGCGTCCAAGGCCAAAACTTAAGGAAACATGCGAAGGACGACGAAAACTTCATCTAAGGTAATTGGGCGATTTTTTCCAGGGTTTGCAATTTCCGAAATGGAAAACAGTCGAAGGAAACTTGAGAATGGAGTGAGCGGGAGCACCAACGTATTTATTGTTCGGCAGCTGTTACCTTTGAGAGGTGTCCAATTAGTTCCAAATTTGATTTTGCAGCGGCGAGAAGAATGCGGGACGTTAATATTAAGAAATACAATCGTAGTGTTGCTGAGATATTTGCAAAATTCTGGACCGCAGGTGCCTATGGTGGGGAACGAACGCGCTATTGTCCTATCCTCAGCTTAACTGGGTTCCATGCCGATATGGGCTTCCCAGATCAATCCCGTTGATGGGTGATTGCTAATGGCGCTGATCGATAAAACTAGCTGAGAGACATGCGAAACAAAGGATCCACGTGGTGTGGAGGTGAACGCGTTATTCCCCGAAAAGGACAATAGCGCGTTCGTTCTCCGCCATAGGCACCTGAGGTCCGGAGTTTTGTAAATATTTCAGCAACATTGTGGTTGTGGGGCGCGTGTGGCACAGTGGTTGGAGGCGCCACTGCGACACGCACGTGGAATCGATTCCTGCGCCCATGGCCCACCAAGCCTTCCATTCCTCCGGGGTCGGCAAATTGGTACCAGACTTGTCTGGAAGGATAGCAGCACTGGCTCGATACATCGGCAGGCCAGCGCGAGTCATTGTAAAGGCCAAATATGCATTCAATCACCTCCGACGATACTTAATGAAATCGAATGCATGGCGCATCCCTTAGGGATTGATCAACGCCGAAAGCTTTATCCTTTATCCTTTTATTGTGGTTGTATTTCGTTTGGTACTCTGCCTTGAAAATTGTAGTAGGCCGAAAATAAAAAGTAAAACTTATGACGCTTTCACTTGTTTCCACCAACTTACTTTATTGTGCCAGTTAATTTCCACAGAAGAATAAGCACTAAATAAACAATAAAAGATGGGCGCATGTGGCGCAGTGGTCGGAGGCGTCCTAAAATACATATGAGACCGACCTCCGAGCCCGTGGCCCACCAGTCCTTCTATGTCTACGGAGGGCACTTGTCTGGGAAGATAACAGCACTAGCTTGACACATTGGTAGGCCACCGCGAGTTATTGTAAGGGCCAGATATGCATTCATTCACCTCCAACAAGGCTTAATGAAGTCGAGTACATGGTACACCCCTCAAGGATTGATCAACGGTGAGAGCTTTTTTAAAAGCGTAGAGGAGTCTTGTGGTGTTTCCTTTATAGTCCTTTTGATGATTCTTCCTGTTCCATAATCAACTAATCCTATAAATCAGTGTTGTCATGGGAGAATACTAGTCTCAAGGTAAGAAAGTGCCGTTTGATCCAAACACTGGCCACATGAAAAGAATAATTAGAACATTTCAACAGACATTTTTAAGATTATAAAGCAAACAATACTCTGTGAGTGTTAAACTTGCAAATGACAGATCCTCAAACCACACATCCACATACGAAACCACTATTTGAGCTCGAGTATCACCAATGATGTCGGTCGAAAAGCAATGAAACGAATGGGTACCTTAGAGGTTCACATGACTTGGTGGTCGTGTGATCACCTGAGAAATTTCTTTAGATGCCAATTTTATCACTTCGTAAAATTTTGTTTCAGCACCAGAACCTTTGGAAGATTCTCTTTCGTGTATCATCCATGTTCGACCATATTGCAACATCGAAGCAAATCTCTCATTTTTTCTAACATAGTTATTTTACTTATTTTCGTCTGAAATAACAATCGCAATCGTAGTGTTTGTGGATTACATCATTGACGAAGTCGCCCAATTTCTCTAAACGGGCAAAAAGACTGACGCCCATTTTCGTGTTGTTGCGGACTTGCTGATTTTCCACTGATAGATGGCAACTCTTCGATAAGTAGAGAAAATAGAAACTTGAAACCATAAGAAATCAATAAGAGGGCCATCACTCTATTGCTCCAAAGGTACCAGGCATGATAGATATTCTATTACTTTCTATACATTAGTATGATCCATCGTTTAAAAACTGCTGCCATAACTTGGAAGTGTAGTGCAGTCTATCTGACCCTAATCTTCCTTCAACCAGGTGTCTATCCTATTTCGATAATAATTTTCCTGTCTTAGTAATCATTTTTCTACTTCTGATACCAAAAGATTCCATACCATATCTATGATTCATTGTAGTGATTGTAATTCGAATAACAGTCAGTTAGTAGTCAAGTTGCCAGTGCATGAAATTGTTTAAAAAGTGCTTTATGTATGTTTTTAAGCACAGAATAAGGCCTATCCCCGCCGACGTCCTCTGCAAAATCTGTTTTGGACTAGTTATGAAACAGCTGCAAAAGTGCTGCAAAAATGCTCTATTTGGCACAACAAGCAGCTGAAGAAGAAATGTATCATATATGACTCACCTCGACGTGCTTGTGGAGTGATTTGGGCACCATATATTACTCATCTCGGCACCAATGAGTTAATGAAGACTGGGTTGACTTGACTGGTATAGAAATTATTTATTTAAGTTAAGCGATGTTTTTTGAGCAACCCGGAGATGTTCATATTTTAATATTGCCGAACTATCTCTGTCCATTACTCATTGATCACCTTTAGCAACTCACATTTCAGGCACCGCTGTATTGTACACTAACAGTATGGAAATGTAGGAACAATAAACTACACTTCTATGGCACTTTGATCAGCACGAAAACTCTCAGGGATTGAAAAGTAACAGTCATCCCTGAGTGGTAAGCTGCATTACATTGCCAGTTGTATATTAACACATACAATAATTGTTGAAGTGGGGACTGAAATATACGCCTGACTATCTGCTTCGCAGAGAGCACGCATAGTGAAATTCGATGGGGCAATCTCAAAGAGCCGTTATCGACATTGATCCCTTGTCCGCTACGTCGTTGAAGGGTTTCACGACAATGTGCGGACGCCTATCGTCCTCGCCACCCTCCAGGATGTTCACTTCTGCGAGCCATCTGGTAGCGAACTGCCGTGAACAATCCTAGAATCAGTCCACATTTCAGCACACATCAACCAAAAAAGGCTGTCATAATATCAGCATGGATGAAGATGAGCATTGGCATAGATTTAGAACGTAATGAATGAAGAATAAAAGAAAAACAAAAAATGAAAAAAACACACACCGCAGCTTCAGGGAAGTACCTAAAAGCTGTTTCATATAAGGTAAAGGCAAACTAATTGGAATACTTTGCATTCCTGTTAAAAATTGAGAGAATCGACCAACTCTCAAACTTTCCAGTTTGTGATACGTGCTAGATAAGACTATTAAGCTGTCTTATGTATTCTTCCATGTTTACGATTCCTAGCAAGGAGGCACTCACGGTTAACGATGAATGGTGAACGTCCCTGATGTTGGAATGTACACACCAGTGGATTAGAATGCTTGCCAAAATTTATGTGAACTTATTTTCTGATATAGAACAGAATACAACGATCGTGATTAAGAGAACATTTCTCGGCTTTGTTTACCTGTTAGCTTCCAGCAGCTTTAGCGACGTACATTCCGAGAGGTACGAAGTGCAGTATTCAGAGGTGCCAAGTAATACATGCGTGCCCGTCCGGTTCCAATCGACTTTCCGTGGCATCCGAGCCTTCCACCCTTTGGGTTCGGAAAATTGGTAACAGACTGGCCCGAGAAGGTGAAAAGCACTCAAAGCTAGGCCGATTCGAATCCATATCCCAAATATCCATTCATTTACTTCTACGATGCTACGAATGGAGTCGAATGCATAGAGCGTCGTGAAAGAACCGACCAACGCAAAACGCTTTCTCCTCTATTTTTGCATTTCGACGTAATATTCACGTATTTTCAATTAGTCCTTGTTTACGCTGTTGGTGTACACCATTTCCAAGCATTATATGATCATTTCTCAGACAAATTTACTGCGCAGGACCTTACTAGCAATTTACAATGGTTGATTGGCTTAAAATTCTTTAACGCACGACAATCGCATAGCATTGCTTCATGGGTCCAACCACGGATTACTAAGCAATGGCCACGAAACATCAGCGAAGCACGAAAAGGGAAGGCGAATCAAAGCTCAATAAGCAGGTAGTTCTTAAGGCTTCGTATTGAACATTGCAGTCTTCATGACGGAGAAAGTTATAAGCGTTTATCAGTCATCGGCGACGACCATCTAAACCTATCGGAAATAGATCTCCTAAAATACCTGAATAGTTGAAGAAAAACCCAACATTTACGACTCGAGATTCACTCGTCATTTAAAAAAATTTGAAGGTTAAAAATATCACCAAACGAGTGTCGCGTACATTGAACGAATCCCAGCCAACGAGATCATTATCAGGTATTCTATTCTGCGCTTTTTCAAGGAATAAGAACTACCCATTTCTGTATCACATTGTAAAGTTCGGCGAAAAAATGGATCCTATCCAAAAACCGACGACTTCCTTTGGACCGAGACGAAGCTCGTAAGCGCTATCAACAGTCTGATTTTTACTGAGTGATGATTACAATGACTTTTTTGTTCTCGATATAGGGAAGACGGACTGATGTAATATAAAGTCCTTAATCTTGTTAGCGTAGTTACAAAAGACAACTTTATTTAATACGTATTTTTTCCTTGATGAGCTTACACGAGGTTAATAATAATATTTATTATCGGCTAACGTTTCGACGTCTTCGTCTTCATCAGAGCCGATGATCCGAGTCGATGGTCCACGCTCTTCTTTCGTCTCGATGTGGCGGCTTCGCCTTCGTGTCGAGTCTGTGTAAGCTCATCAAGGAAAAAATACGTATTGATTATGCACACCGAGGTTCAAGGAAAGTCGGTTTCGAAGCATCAACTTTATTTATTCACTTCGTTCTCATTCAACATGATTCGACATCGCATGTCGTATGGAACTATGAACTTCCATTCGGTTCTTCTTTTTTCCTATCAAATGTTCACAGTGGTTTTCGAGTTTGTGTGTGAGCTAGGCTTCTTTTAAGAATTTCAATCCGATTCATGGTTGTCGCTAGATGCTGTTTGAGCCGATTCGCCCAGGAATCCTTAGAAAGGCGTGCTACGAAGTATCCAGGTTTTCGCCAACAGATCTTGTGGATTTCAGGTAGTGGTAGGTGAGCTAATTTCACAAAAATCCCGTTCCAATTTCGCCACTTCGAATGAATGTGAGGTATAGTAGATCTGGGGCGGTGTCGAAACAACGCCTTGCACATGTGTTACGGCATCACTATCAGTATGCTGCAGGAACCTCCTTAAATGTGCAGAAATATTATACCCACCGGCCAAAGTGCTCAATGTCAGTGCAGACACACAATGGTTATCTCACAAAACCGCGGGGAGTGGAAGTGAGGAAGCTACGAAATAAAGCGTTTTGTTACCAAATGGCAATCCTAGAAAAATACTTTCGAGATCTAAAAGGGAAAACCGTCTGACGTATGGACTGAGTTCTATGCGGTGCTGCTTCCCAGTCAAAGATCTGTTTCTGCTGTTGAATCAATAAAGCAACGTCGCGGAAGGGATATCAACAGATAACAGCAGATAACATACTGTTAAACTTTCTCTGCAGACCTAGACTGGAGCGCACGTGCTGGCATGCGGTTAAAGTCTACTGCGAAGTAGATTGACGGAACGCAATTCGAAAAATCTCGATAATTCAGTTCAACTAAGTACTAGCAGTGTGCCCCGTAAAAGTCTTAGAATCACATAATGTACTTAAGCACGGAAAGCTCCGATGTCAACAGTGTGATCGAATAAATTATATCCCCATTATTTTTAAATGAAACTCTTTGAAATAGTCCAATGTCTTCAAGAAAAATGGGCCCGTGTCGCAAACTGCTTGAATAGTTGAAGGCGTTCGAGCGAATGTTTTTTTTTTTGTTAATCTTCACGATGTATTTTGGACCATCCTCATCAGTAATTTGTAACACAGAGAAATAGTTTAATAAATCCCAGAGTTCTCTTCGTGTCCAACAGGCACTATTGAACTCCCTATTGTCCTTCATAGCTCTTCTCGTTCGTGGGACACGAATATTATAGTTTTCTTGTAGGATTTTCACGGAGAATTTTTATCAACTGGTCAATAACCCTACTGTTGTTTAACTGCAGTGCCATCACAGTAAGTTTCTAGCGATTCCTCTCAGAAGTTGCCTTTTAATCAACACCACACATGGGATTCTTTTGATTTTGATATCCTATGGCGTGCAGAAGAGTTCTTGACCCTTGCATGTCGACCCTTGTTCGCAGATTCGATTTCCTAACCCGGGATACTCCTAGCACCACTCTCTCAATAGCGCGCTTGATAAATGGTCCCTTACCTCTTTTCGGCAATGTCCAATCATCATGTCGTATTTTAAGGGGTAAAGGGCAAAAAACATAAGCATTCGGTCATTCCTTATTGCCTTCACTACAACTTCTATGCTCTTGTTGGACCATCTGTTATGATACTGTGCCGTCGAAGACGGGAAATAAGCAGTACCATTGTACTGAAAAGTTTTAGTAGATTAGTACAAAGCACAAAAGTATTTCAAAACCCGAATGGATATATACGAGTCAATTCGGCTCTGAAGTAGGCACGGGTGCTGAAGCGCAGATGAACAAAGTTTTCTTAATCAACCTTGTGTTAGTTTGTAAATGAAAACAATGCGTACTGGTAGACTTTTTAAGTGCTTGTGTTCTTTCATCAGTGTCGTTGGAGAAGATGACTTCTCAAACACGGGTTAAAGAGCAAATCCCAACTCACAGTGAATTGGAACTTCGCTCTTTGAATTGCGAACCGTTTTCTTATTTCTATAAAGAAGTTAATGCAGCGCAATGGAAGTGATGGCCTAACCCCATGCAAGATTTAGGGATAGGGAAAATAGCGATATCGGTTGATCAAAATTGACCAGGAGCGGTATATGCCGTCGTGACGAAGTCAGGCATCCTCTTTCGTATTCACCATTTTTCGTCTCTTACTCAAATTCCTCGATGGATCTCGTTTTGAAGACTTTCAGGCGTTCTTCTTGAACCAACCATAGAGTCCCGTTTGGATATCCATGGTATCGATCCAGTACAGCAAAGGCTGGAAGCTCACCGAGTGAGAATCTAGTGAGGCAGATCCACAACAAGTTCGACCCAATGATTATAACCACTTCGTCTACCTATTCAAACAATTTTTGAGGCAGTCCTTTCCAAATTCTGACTTATCCACTACTCATTCATTTAGCTTAGGACTTGGCTACTAAAAATTATCTAGAGTCATTGTTAATGAAAAAAGTGTAAGCTTTGAGAAAGAAACCGAGGTACTGGGGTCCTTCCTTTGGCTGCCTCTTAGTCAGTTGTCTTCCTAACTTTGCCATCAGCAACAACAGGCCAACCGAACGGATCTGTGGGAAGGGGGTGCGCAAATCGGCATCGAACCCAGTTAAGCTGAGGCTGTAGTCACATTCACAATGTAAACTCTCTTTTACTGTCTATAATGTGCATGATTAAAAATTGATTAACAAACGAATGTAGATAAATTTGTAGAAATGGAACTCACACATTTCAAAATATGTCCCTCGTTGATTTTCCACAGCTATTGTTAAAACTATGGTTGAAACAAGTGTGAGCCTCTTTTATATTTTAAGAACATTCTGGAAATCTTACTTGGCTTCGCTCGTCCCACCCACTATCGATGTCATCGTCGACGAGCGTGATACGACGCCCAGATGGGTTGAAACTGCCTACTGGCCACTTCATATTCTGCAGGCTGCACTGAGTGAGAGGCTGCCAAACCGGAGACTCGTGAGTTATTGATGCTAGAAAAGCATATTCAGCGAAAGTTTTAGACTGAATAAAACCTCACCATTCGGTTCTTCTTTTTTCCTATCAAATGTTCACAGTGGTTTTCGAGTTTGTGTGTGAGCTAGGCTTCTTTTAAGAATTTCAATCCGATTCATGGTTGTCGCTAGATGCTGTTTGAGCCGATTCGCCCAGGAATCCTTAGAAAGGCGTGCTACGAAGTATCCAGGTTTTCGCCAACAGATCTTGTGGATTTCAGGTAGTGGTAGGTGAGCTAATTTCACAAAAATCCCGTTCCAATTTCGCCACTTCGAATGAATGTGAGGTATAGTAGATCTGGGGCGGTGTCGAAACAACGCCTTGCACATGTGTTACGGCATCACTATCAGTATGCTGCAGGAACCTCCTTAAATGTGCAGAAATATTATACCCACCGGCCAAAGTGCTCAATGTCAGTGCAGACACACAATGGTTATCTCACAAAACCGCGGGGAGTGGAAGTGAGGAAGCTACGAAATAAAGCGTTTTGTTACCAAATGGCAATCCTAGAAAAATACTTTCGAGATCTAAAAGGGAAAACCGTCTGACGTATGGACTGAGTTCTATGCGGTGCTGCTTCCCAGTCAAAGATCTGTTTCTGCTGTTGAATCAATAAAGCAACGTCGCGGAAGGGATATCAACAGATAACAGCAGATAACATACTGTTAAACTTTCTCTGCAGACCTAGACTGGAGCGCACGTGCTGGCATGCGGTTAAAGTCTACTGCGAAGTAGATTGACGGAACGCAATTCGAAAAATCTCGATAATTCAGTTCAACTAAGTACTAGCAGTGTGCCCCGTAAAAGTCTTAGAATCACATAATGTACTTAAGCACGGAAAGCTCCGATGTCAACAGTGTCCCCAATATTTTTAAATGAAGCTCTTTGAAATAGTCCAATGTCTTCAAGAAAAATGGGCCCGTGTCGCAAACTGCTTGAATAGTTGAAGGCGTTCGAGCGAATGTTTTTTTTTTTGTTAATCTTCACGATGTATTTTGGACCATCCTCATCAGTAATTTGTAACACAGAGAAATAGTTTAATAAATCCCAGAGTTCTCTTCGTGTCCAACAGGCACTATTGAACTCCCTATTGTCCTTCATAGCTCTTCTCGTTCGTGGGACACGAATATTATAGTTTTCTTGTAGGATTTTCACGGAGAATTTTTATCAACTGGTCAATAACCCTACTGTTGTTTAACTGCAGTGCCATCACAGTAAGTTTCTAGCGATTCAGTAATTTGTAACACAGAGAAATAGTTTAATAAATCCCAGAGTTCTCTTCGTGTCCAACAGGCACTATTGAACTCCCTATTGTCCTTCATAGCTCTTCTCGTTCGTGGGACACGAATATTATAGTTTTCTTGTAGGATTTTCACGGAGAATTTTTATCAACTGGTCAATAACCCTACTGTTGTTTAACTGCAGTGCCATCACAGTAAGTTTCTAGCGATTCCTCTCAGAAGTTGCCTTTTAATCAACACCACACATGGGATTCTTTTGATTTTGATATCCTATGGCGTGCAGAAGAGTTCTTGACCCTTGCATGTCGACCCTTGTTCGCAGATTCGATTTCCTAACCCGGGATACTCCTAGCACCACTCTCTCAATAGCGCGCTTGATAAATGGTCCCTTACCTCTTTTCGGCAATGTCCAATCATCATGTCGTATTTTAAGGGGTAAAGGGCAAAAAACATAAGCATTCGGTCATTCCTTATTGCCTTCACTACAACTTCTATGCTCTTGTTGGACCATCTGTTATGATACTGTGCCGTCGAAGACGGGAAATAAGCAGTACCATTGTACTGAAAAGTTTTAGTAGATTAGTACAAAGCACAAAAGTATTTCAAAACCCGAATGGATATATACGAGTCAATTCGGCTCTGAAGTAGGCACGGGTGCTGAAGCGCAGATGAACAAAGTTTTCTTAATCAACCTTGTGTTAGTTTGTAAATGAAAACAATGCGTACTGGTAGACTTTTTAAGTGCTTGTGTTCTTTCATCAGTGTCGTTGGAGAAGATGACTTCTCAAACACGGGTTAAAGAGCAAATCCCAACTCACAGTGAATTGGAACTTCGCTCTTTGAATTGCGAACCGTTTTCTTATTTCTATAAAGAAGTTAATGCAGCGCAATGGAAGTGATGGCCTAACCCCATGCAAGATTTAGGGATAGGGAAAATAGCGATATCGGTTGATCAAAATTGACCAGGAGCGGTATATGCCGTCGTGACGAAGTCAGGCATCCTCTTTCGTATTCACCATTTTTCGTCTCTTACTCAAATTCCTCGATGGATCTCGTTTTGAAGACTTTCAGGCGTTCTTCTTGAACCAACCATAGAGTCCCGTTTGGATATCCATGGTATCGATCCAGTACAGCAAAGGCTGGAAGCTCACCGAGTGAGAATCTAGTGAGGCAGATCCACAACAAGTTCGACCCAATGATTATAACCACCTCGTCTACCTATTCAAACAATTTTTGAGGCAGTCCTTTCCAAATTCTGACTTATCCACTACTCATTCATTTAGCTTAGGACTTGGCTACTAAAAATTATCTAGAGTCATTGTTAATGAAAAAAGTGTAAGCTTTGAGAAAGAAACCGAGGTACTGGGGTCCTTCCTTTGGCTGCCTCTTAGTCAGTTGTCTTCCTAACTTTGCCATCAGCAACAACAGGCCAACCGAACGGATCTGTGGGAAGGGGGTGCGCAAATCGGCATCGAACCCAGTTAAGCTGAGGCTGTAGTCACATTCACAATGTAAACTCTCTTTTACTGTCTATAATGTGCATGATTAAAAATTGATTAACAAACGAATGTAGATAAATTTGTAGAAATGGAACTCACACATTTCAAAATATGTCCCTCGTTGATTTTCCACAGCTATTGTTAAAACTATGGTTGAAACAAGTGTGAGCCTCTTTTATATTTTAAGAACATTCTGGAAATCTTACTTGGCTTCGCTCGTCCCACCCACTATCGATGTCATCGTCGACGAGCGTGATACGACGCCCAGATGGGTTGAAACTGCCTACTGGCCACTTCATATTCTGCAGGCTGCACTGAGTGAGAGGCTGCCAAACCGGAGACTCGTGAGTTATTGATGCTAGAAAAGCATATTCAGCGAAAGTTTTAGACTGAATAAAATCTCACTGGCTCTACTATGGAAGATCGACAAAGTATTGGCTGCAAGCGTATTTGGTGCACAAGTAAAGATTGTAGTATGGCGGTTGTAAAAGTCGACAAGTCATCCTATATTTTACAAAATGTGCCCTGCGTATTGACGTGCACTGCATGCCTACGTAAGTGTGGTCGCGTCAATCGAACACGCGAAATTGATCAAGCAACTGCAAATAAGTGGTTTAGAAGTCCAAAAGTATCCTTCATTATCGTTTCTGATAAACAAATTCGCTAATTGTCATCGCCTTACTTTCTCTTGCCCACTTGGGGAAAACTCGGAAGTTGCCTAGAAGTGCACCCAGTTACCACGGAAGAGCCCAACGGGCCATGTGTACTGACTGGTGACAGAGGTAAATAAGATGAACTCTCTAACAGCTTCGGCATTGAACAAATAATTTACTGTATTCTTGATTTGGAACCACTAGGTTACTACTTTATTCTTTTTTAAAAAAAATGATGACGCATCAATAAATTTCGCCTTGTTCAGGCCTGAGAATGTTAAGTTGACTGCAATGTGTTCAGCCGAAGAAGACTCCCATAACCAAAATGGAAAAAGAACGCCACAAATATTTTGATTCCATTGAGAACAAAATGGCTTCTTTGCACACTCAAAGGTCTCTATGAGTCTTCTACTGAATATTTCACGTGTAGGACAGCCGCATAAAGTTCGTATGGGCGATAATTGTGCCTCTCTCGCATTAAAATATTAGCCTTAAATACTGTGCGAGATCATGTTTAATAGCGAGGCATTCCTTTTGAGGTTCATTTTTTGATTCTTGGAATTTACAAAGAATGTTTGGGAACTTTGCTTTCCAAAGTTTCCGATTAATGTGTGGGAAGTGCAACTTCCATGTCAAAATCTTCTCCGTTATGTCTCTGCATCCTATACGCACCTACTAGAGTATTTTGTTCAACTTAAGGTTTAACGACCAGATGTTCTTTAATGCGTACCCGCAGTGGTCTGCCAGTTACGCCAACGTATTCGTTACTGCGTGAATTAAAAGAGCGCTTAGTGGTACTGCACCCTAATTCGTTGAAAATTAAGGACAATATGGTCGGGAGCTTATTCCGGTTAGAACTCCCGTTTCGTGGGCGGTTTTTCCTTTACATCTGTCTCGAAGAGCTACACTTTCGTAGCCACTGGAAATGGCTATTTGCTGCTCCAATTTCAGGGATTCTTCTTGCCACTCTCTACCTGTGCACACACTGTGGCTGTTCGAAAAATATTTCTTACACAGGTTTTTTTGGTGTGCAAGGGTTGAGAGGAGAGGTAATGAACCTTATGCTTTTACTACTTGGTTTTAGTACCTCTTCGTGATGTGGTCCGAAAAATCAACATTTCCGTAAATAAAGGATGAGGTAATAAACTCGTGTTCGCTCACCACAAATGTAGTGAAAAGAGAAGCTAAAATAAATCGTTTCAACCGTTCTGCCCTCAACCTCTCCTCCAAAATGACTATGTGGCTGCAGAATCACTTGTAGCACGACAACGAATAGAATGTTAAAACCTAATCTCTTTTCTAGGTTGCTTAAATTTTGAAATCATGGTAATAGTTTAAACGTGAAATATATGCACACTGACATCTGAATCCGACATTGAGCACGTAATGATACAAGCAAGGGAAATGCGACTTGGTTGAAGCAGTCGAGATGAGAACATATTGCTTATTAAGCGTCGTTTATGATACCAAAAAACAACTGGTCCTCGAACAGTTGTTGAGTAATTGAACTTCTGGCGGACTGGATTTTCTACTCAAAGTAAGCCTTGAGGAAAATATTGGATCCTTTGCACAACAATTTTTTTTGAATTGGAAATTGGCGTCGAACAATTGTGCACTATTGACTCATTCAACCTCCTTCTTCGTGTACATCTCTGTCCTCAATCCATAACAAAAGCTAGGTCAACACATTCTGAATGGATTTCCTAAGACCAATACGGAGAAGATCGCACCTTTGCAGTTTGATCATTGGTGACTTCAACAAGAACACTAGCTCTTATGGGAGGGTCTACAGCCTTCCCTATCAAGAGGAACCATGGGTTTGAATGAAACGGAGAATATGAGAAACTGTCGGAGTTCATTGCAGTGTTAAAGCTCATCCATAAAAATTCACAGTTTTAGAAACGCTTATCTCAAAATCGAATTTAGGAGACTCTCCGTAAGGAGTGTGATAACAAAATGAGCGCCATCACAGTAAACCAAACGTATTCCAAGACGACATCGCCATTACCTCAAGTTCTACATCGCATAGGACTGTCTATTCATTGGTACAGGGTTCACTGTTTCGTAAAAAGAATTAAACACGAAAACTCAAAAAAGAAGTTTTTAACTATCGTAAACACAGATTTTCTTTTATCAACTTTAGGTTTCTAGAAGAAATCATTCGTGACTTTCACTCCTACATCTTCTACAGTCACGTAAAAGTATATTATATTTGACATCGAAGACGAAAATGTCAACCAACCCAAGAATTCTCCACTCTCGCGCCCGATATGCTACCTCGTCTATGAAGATCATAATGGATTCCTGCCTGGATAGGACTCGAACAACTCAATTGTCGGAGAGGGAAGCTGCACGAAATAAAGGCATTGCGCTCCAGCACATCATCCTGGGAATAGAACCATTTCCCCATTTTCACTAGTTCACAGCAATCCAGTCAGCGATCTAAAGAGAGGGGGCTAATAAGGCGAAGCCATCCTAGAAAAATTGTTTTTGTTTAAAATTCATCGTTAATATTACGAGAAAACTGGGAGTGTAATAGCATGAGAGCGAACGTAGGGCCGGCAGCTACATCATCAATGTTTTGCTAACGATGTCCTTCTTACAACTTATGCATAATCCAGACGAAATGAATACTAACGGATCTCTACAACGTTTGTAGAAGAATTGGTCGTCGATATTTTCTTGAGCTTCAAGTAAACGATGATCACCATAAACGATTTCTGGTGCCGCATTCACGCTCAGTGGAACGAGCGCATCCGAATGATCTGGCTTGTTTATCTGGGCGTTCATAATATGCTGAACAATATAGCAGCACTCTCAACCACGAAATAGTGACAGGCTTAAGCAGTTCACGAGAAAATCGAGCATATGGTGAAGATAACAAGGAGCACCTATCACTATGCTTGCCGTTTTGATCCAAATACGCTTTCTATATCAATATTGTCCAAGGAATCTAGACATTATGTATGCCGGACGAAAGGTAATTCCAAGTTATGGAATACACTGCCTAGAACGCTAAGCTGAAAGTATCTCCTACTACACAAGCGAGAAAGACACGATTTCACTCACAGTGGTGATCAGGGATCACAAATCTTGCCGGGTACGTTAAGATGCCGAAAATCAGGTCGCCCGGATATTTGAATAGTTTTAACGAGTTATGGAAAACATGAGTCAAGAAACTATGTCTAGCAAGATCCTTAACACATCGCAGAAACTCTACTAGCTCGATAGACAGATTTATTCATGAAGATTTCAGAAAAAGACTATGATGCCTCAGTCGTCCTCCGAGAGAGCAAACCACACTATGCAACTATGGCTCTCGAATCGTGATGCATTGTTATCGAAGACTTAATGGTGAATGCTTTATATATCTGGAAAGAGGAACAAAGACTGTGCCAGGCACCATAGGCAGATGAAGAAATGATGAAAAACTGCTCAGAAATGGTTTCAAAGAATCCTTAGGTCTTCTGTGTCTGGTCACTCCCGTTGACGATTTTTTAAATTGGCCTTATTTTTTTGTGTAACCTTATTATGTAGTCTTTCATATACAAAAAATTCTCAAATGCTAACCTCATTTGACCCACTTCACTGTCAAAAAGGATAAAAGGATAAAGCTCTCGGCGTTGATCAATTCCTGAGGGATGCGCCATGCATTCGACTTCATTACGTATCGTTGGAGGTGATTGAATGCATATCTGGCCTTTACAATGACTCGCGGTGGCCTGCCGATGTATCGAGCCATTGCTGCTATCCTCCCAGACAAGTCTGGTACCAATTTGCTGACCCCGGAGGGATGGAAGGCTTGGTGGGCCATGGGCGCAGGAATCGATTCCACGTGCGTGCCGCAATGGCGCCCCCAACTACTGCGCCACGCGCCCTATCGCTGTCTAGTAGCACTAGTAATGCACAGCGACTCTGTACTAAATTTGAGCGCTTTTTTGCGGTAGAATCACGAAGAAAAATATCAAGCTTTAGAAGTTATCGTACTTACTTCTAATGGTATCGCTGTTGGTTTCACAAGCGACATAGCGCAACGATGACCGTCGGAGTCCACCCCGATCATTCGTTGCCGACTTGCAGATGAAATCTTGACGACGTTGTCGGGAGAAACAGCACCGGCAACAGTAACAACACCTGTTTCTCGAGAGTCCGTCTAGAGCACGATGAAACCTCGCCCTAAATTTCAACCCTAATCCACTAAATTACAGATTTCCTCCATAGCATTCATTTCACCGTAACAATCCATTCTATCTCTGATTTCGCTAAAATCTTTCCAAAATCTCAGATAGTTCTACTCATGCACTTGGTTTTCTTCATTATTATTAGTATATCTAATTAAATTATTACTAAAGTAAAAAACACTTTTCGGTTGCGATGTGCATTCTGCAATGGGAATATTTTATACGACTGGAATTTAATCAATGTATGTCAATCAATCAATGTCAATCAACTAACATGAAGATTTCACGATAAATGTTGTTGAAGACAAAGTAGATAACACAGTTCACAGAAGAGTTGAGGACGACCAGAAAATTGCTCGCATCCGAAAGCAGATTGAGAAGTAACGGGTCCGGATCGAAGAACGTTTCGATCAAGTTAACAATGAGAGCCTGAATTAAGCACATGATCTGGAAAACGCCAGCCATCGTATAGAAATAGACATTGTCATGATGTATATCCCATCGCCATCACCTCAACTACACACGTTGGCATGTAGACCAAAGTGGCAACTCTGAACTACCTAGCTTCCTTCTCATTCTTGTACAGTAAACTGGTGGCGTAATAGTCTGTGAAAACAAAGCACTGAGTGCTGGGTCCCACATCAATGAATTTGTTCGACGTTGAAAACTTTCACGCTAAGTTCGAGGTCAACAGTGGTCTGCCAACAGAGGAAAGCCCAGTATGAAACTGAAAATGGATTTGTGGACAATTTGTGTGCATTACTTAGAAAGGTCGCCGATTTTCTAAAGTTTATGCTGTGGAACTCCCTGTGTTTGTTAATACTTTTGTGTATATAGCCTGCATACAACAGCATTAGGTTTGTCTCCTCTACGATAGCGAAAACTCCGTCACTTCATAAAAAAAAATACCGAAATAGCATTATAGTTGCTTATTCTACTACAAATGGGTGCAGGGTGAGTGCAAGAAGAAAACAAGTGTTCATCAATCACCTTCTTTATAGCTTGGCCCAGCTTCATTGGACTTCTCTGCTTCCCTGTTGATTCGCAGCTGGTTCGTATTTTCACTGGGTCGAATAAGAAATTTTTGATACGTTCAGTATAGTAAACTTGTCATCTCTATTATTCCAAGCATCTCATTTGAACAGTTGTTTTTCGTTCGTTAGCGACAACTTCTTCATCACGTGGAACTCTTTCCACTACTCAAACCATTTAAGCGGACGATTCAATTATGAGATCTACTTCTCTGTATTACTACTATGACCGCGAAGTCGTCCTGCAATATGGGCCCTGGTTGTCGCATCGAGTCGAATATTTTAGTGTGAGGTACCGCTGAGATAAAGCAACCTAACGCGGCGCAAACCTCCCTTCAATCCCTGAGGTCGGTTATTGCTTGTCTTGAGAGTGTGTGAACGGCTTAGCACGGTTATTTGGGCACTTAAGTAAAAAATTTGTTCAACTATCTATATCAAGGAGAAGAGAAAAGGACAGAATCGGAGTCCTAAACAAAAAGTCGTACGATGGCGGATGAAGAACAAGAATTTAAGAAGTGCCCTAGTAAGCATGGTGTGCAAGTGTAGGCCATTTAGGTATCACTGCCTCTAAATAGATATTATAAACGTATTAATACACCGATTGTGAATTGCATGAATTCGGTTTAAATGATTAACTCTAAAAGTGGGAACTCAACGGTAGCGTCCACAAATAGTGGACCCCAAATGCACTCTCATTCCATTCAAATGGAGAGAGTTGTATAGTGGAGTAACCTCTGTACTTCTATTTATAAATGCTTCAATACTTCTGGTGTCGGCGATTTATCTTCTAGTTTAGTAACGCCTAACAACCGCATGCCAACTCAGAGTACGTTTCGTCACTACGGCTCCTCCTTTATATTCACAAGACTAATTGATGATGGCGCGGTATTTTTATTTCACATTCTTAAATTCTACCAATGGTTCGAAAGAATTTCTAATTTAGGAGAGGTACAGCGACAACGGCATTTTGAGGGTTTGCCTTCTGGCAGTGCAAATTAAAGATTCACATCACACACTATGGCGAATCCCTTACTAGAGTATTGCAGGCGAGGAAGAGAATGACGACCATGATCATGGTGATCGTCTCGTCACCACCACTTGAGCTACTGGGCGGCGGATTGAGCAACGCATGAGCCGAGTGCACTTTGGAACTGCAACAGCATCTAGTAAGGAAAGGACTATTCAAGATTACTGTATACTTTAAGAGTTCTGAAGGTTTCGAAAACTTTGAAAACAAGGGAAGAAGTCTCATATTGTGGAACTTTTCCTTGATTTCTTAACTTCACCTTGATTGTTCTTGTTCATATTTTCTGTCCAGATTGTTCAGATCTTATAGTTCAGATTGTACTCCAATATGGGAAAAAATTCCTTCATGTACTTTGAAAGGTAGTTTATAATATTTTGCCCACAAGACTAAGTATCACAAGCAGAATTCGACTACGAGAGGCAATGATGAATCATGAGGCACATTTTACACTGTACAGGAAAGGCAGTAACATTTGCTGATGTATGGAGTGCCGGGACAGGAAAACAAAATAGGAATAAAGCAATAACGAGACAGAAAGAGTGATGGATACGTCTTTCTATGACTACTGTGGCGCGAGTTAAAGTGACTACAGTCAACTTTCTAGCTATAAGAGCTCTTCGGCTCACATATGTGAAATGAACCTCAAACATGAGCTACTAACGTAAACTTACACTTCATTTTGTCCGCTTGTTTCGGTGCTCTGCCGCCAAACGATGATGGTGTTAAGGCAAAGAAGAAAGAGAAACGGCAAAAGAGTCATCAGCACCATGTACAAGTACACATTGTACGCCATATTTATGGTGAAAAACAAGGAAGTCGGACAAATTTCGATGACTTGGTCCTGAAAATGGTCGCTGTAGCCTTGACAGTGGCTCAAGACTGTTTCTGGTAATAATTACTTGTCGTGTTCTTATGAGCCACAGAACTCACACCGCTAGTATCGTGAAAGCATTTGCGCAAATTGAATTGCGGGAATCTCAACGAATTGTAAAGAATCGACGCAACCATAACAGAGAAACAAATTTGTTTCGCTCTGCGAATAGTACAGTAGGTTTTGGAGAACGATTTCAGGCAAACCTAAACAGATTTGTATAAAATTGATCAGGCCGAAAAGCAAAGTAGAAGGTGACGAATGTGAGAAAAGCTAGTTGAAGGAAAAATCCAAAGTGCTCTATTCTCGTGCTATCTCAGCTGTACGTGTTACTTACGATTTCATGAAACGTTGCGTAATTTCCATGGTTTTCACACTACTAAAAACGTTTTTATTGGTTTAGTATAAAATATTGTGGAAATTATTGTAAATCATAAGTCGCTTTAATTGTTTTCATAGGGCTATTTAGCACTTTAGGGCACTAAGCATTGATGTCAATGCATAGGTCACTTAGACTGAGTAGACTACGTTCAGCTTAATGAATACCCTTTTCCCTTCCAACGGTCTACCGCCACTTAGTGGTTGGAAGGTGTTTCTGGATGTTTGACTGCGCTGTACAGCAGGGGATTCTCCTTTTATCAGAAGCTTCTGAGCTGAAAACCAGTCCTTCATTACCGTCCGGAAGCTCCACTAAGAGTGAACCAACACCTACGCCAACAATCACCACCGTCGTGGTATCAAACTTGTCTCATGGTGGCATATCTTCTTCTCTTGACAAACAAGAATGTCGAATGGTTGAGGTGATGGGGATCTGAGGAAGGTTTCGCCTGGGCTGAGCTGTGCACTCCAGGAAACCACAATGGCCAGACCAGCAAAACTCCGAAAAAGGGAAATTATGCTGACGGCCGAACAACCAGTGAACAGGGGCCGTCCAAGTACCAAAGCAATGAAGTGATTTCTTTTTCAGTGATTTACTGTTTCATGGATCTTCTTTGTTGTATTTTCTACATAAAACTGCTAGCTTATTCAACACAGATGCAGAATCTGACACGATTCGAGGAAAACTTCATTCGGTACTTGGTAAAATATAAAATCTCTTCGCAGTACTAGTTTGCTCGGCCGAAAGCCACAACCCCAGCAGTGACGCTGCTGAGGAGAGCATAAAGATGTTTCTGTTGCACTCGAATTTTTCACTATAAATGCAAAGCAGGTGAGCGATTCAAAGCGCTTTGAATTTTTTGTTGTAAAGCATGTATTCGTCAATGCGCTTCTACACTGGCTTTCTGGTGGTGGTTATAAATTTAGGGTGGTTACAAATTTTCAGTTCTCTACCCCCTATCGATCTTTTAAAGGTGTTGCCCAAAAATATCCATATTATAGCCTACATTTTTCACACTTTATCAGCATTCACTCTTTAAAGTACCTTTTTAAAAATCTTCTACAACCGCTTTTTTTAGATTATTACTCTCGAGTAACAAAACTGTGGTTTTTCTAGGAAGAAAAGCATAGATTTCTTTTTGCTTTAAATGGCCCGTCTTCACGTCTACGGTTCGCATTCCAGCATTTCCCACATTCGATTCGTTTCCTCGGATCCACCATCTGCGAAGATCTTCCAACCTTTACGTGTGGCTTCGGCTGCTGCTTAAGGATTTCCATTTCATTTTAAATGTCCTAGAATGCTGGTCGAGCAATTCTCCCTTGAGTCCTGAGATAGCCGGGCTGAACAGTTGGATTACAGAGAGTGATTCTTTCTTCCCGAACAAGTCTGGCACCAATTTTACGGCCCCCGGCCCC
>MQTX01000207.1:332616-386197 GCA_009735665.1 Angiostrongylus cantonensis
GGCCCATGGAGATGAGAGATTAGTTGACCCGGTGCGGATTCGATCTAACACCATCCTCGTGATGACCAACATCACTGCCATTGTGCTATACGCCACTCAAAGCATAGATAGTCCTGTCAATCTATTCAGGCTATTAAATCTTGGAATTTCTCTTTCAATTCATGCGTAGCCAAAAATCATTGTTCTTTCTAACTTCTAAACAAATATTTTTCAATTGACAGTGGACGTTATAAAGTGCAATAAAGGTACACAGCACCTAAAAAACCTTGCCAACAAGATGTAAGCACGTTGCATTTCAGTGTGACGAAAGTCCTGCTCCTTTACAAAATTCGAATTGAAAACAGTTTCGAAATTGAAAAAATATTTTGTAAAGAAAGGCATCTCATAACGACTGAGAAAACTCTTATCCATATGTTTTTTGTAATTGTCGAGAAATTATAGGGAGTTATCGAAAAGCTGACATCTTTCGTTACGTGTTAAGGCATATAAGAAAAATTTTTTCACTAGTAATTGTTTGTTGCTTAGTTCCTAATCACAATGGTAAATTATGGTTGACGTGTGGAATGGGAGAATATAAAAGGAACCGAAGCGAAGCAAACACAATGTGAAACCACCTCCTCATGCAGTAGAACGGTGTATGAAGTATACCGTATCCGTAACTGACAAAAAATCGAGAGTCGTCTCAATGGTACTACTTAGTTCACCTCTTGTTTAGAATCTTAGACGTTATTACGAAGAAATCCCTACGTTTATGTAGCAATCGAAGGCCGCCGCTACGGTGAAGTATATGCTGCACGTCTGAGCCATGTAGCCGAACGGCAGTATGTACACAGTAGTGTACGGAGCTCTCGCCAGCTCCGGAATGTACGATCGCGCCGAGTCTGAATGCAGTGACAGCTGAAGATTAACCACATAAACACTGACAGCTGCAAGGAACAACCTTGAAACCATTTTTAGTGACTTTCTTAAGTCACTGAAATTTTAGTGATTTCGAAAAGAATTTACATGAACTCAAGGAAAAAAGTGTTCACAAGTTGTCTTAGGGTGGGTGGGTGGGTGGGTATCGTCTTAGGGTGGGTGGGTGGTACCTAACCCAAAACCCATGCCCACCCACCCCACCCTAAGACAACTTCTCACAACCGCATTACAACACTTAGGGCATTCACAACTTTTGCAGCTTTCACATCAATTTCTAACTCTTTCAATAAAATTGGGAAAAGACCATCTAATAATTATGAATAATTTAAATAGACACGGGAAGTTCTCACCTGTCACGCAAACAGGAATTAACTAAATATCCACAATTATGCTAAGGCATTTGTAAAATTCAGATTGTAGGCCAGTTTCGAATCCGACTACCTTTTCCGGTGTATTGCTGTTACACCGTTAGGGCAAAAAAATTGGCTGACAAAAAGACAGAACGAGTGCCTTAGTGGTGCAGTGGGTAACACGTGAGTTACGGGAACGGGCAATCGTGTTTTTGATCTGCCTAGGGTCCAAGTTTCGCAGGTATCTCGGCATGACTGAAGACTGATTTCCCATGCCATGAAGAAATAATAGGCAACAGGTGGAAGTTATACATAGTTATTAAACAATCGAAATGGATAAGACGAGCAGTCGCCAATTAAGAAATTACCGCAACCACAGCTTGAGTCGCTTGTCTGAATTCCTAGACAACTGGAGAACGCGAACATCGACTTTTTTAAACTCTTTGTGATCAGCTGGAATTTCATGATGCAATGCAAGCAGTCATTGACCCGTAAATGTTGTTCTTCATTGGATATTTGGGTTTTCGTAAGACTTTTTTTTTATAAATTTTTTGTCGTTCGCTCCTGTACAGCAAAAAATCAAGTCATTCATTGGCATTCTAAATGATGATTTTGTGTTTTTCTTCGAGTAGCGATTTGTGACGATCGTTTAGTTCGGTGTTGACAGCGACGATTTTTTGGAACGAAAAGAAAAGCGGTCGATTGTAAAGGTGAATTTGAATCTGCTCGGTAACTACCGGGATAAATCTGCCTCCTGATAAAAAACGAAACAGGGAGAATAACAGGTATATGGGAAAATGGATACGAGAAATTCAACTTTATACTCTGCAAGGTGTGATGAAGAAAAACGAAGCCTAGAAAAATAGTTGTTGCTAGCTGGAAAGAATGCTGTTCATATTTAAACTTTTAAGCATTCACAGTCTAATCTGATTTTAGTCACAATACAAAGCTGGTTTCCAACAAACTAACTGGAAAGCGATGACAAAACGGTTTTTATCAGATATGCTGGCTTCGATAGTGGCAACGGACCCTGGGATAGATATGCTGGTCGGAGAGTGGCCGTCGCATCCACACTCACAATATCTAACGAATTTTTGTCGGTTCGAGATTTCCACCTGCAGGTCTAGGAGATTACAGTGACTTTGGAATGCTCATTGGGAGGTTCTGTGAATGCTGGCGACCAGCATTAACCTTCACCTATTGGTTAATTCTAAGAACTTGCAAGACATAAACGACTCACCAATCCAAAATATGAAGAGACCCGTCAGTATCACCAAGAAATCGCTGCAGGCGAGGAATAACAAATAGGTATTGGCCGAGTTTCGCATTCTAAAAATGTTTCCCGTCTTCATATCAAAGTAGTTTTTCTCTTTTTTGCCCGTTTTTTAAATAGAGATTGTTTCGAGAGACCTGTTGCTAGCATGTTTTTAAATCGTTCATTGCTTAATTTTTCGATTTTATAAACTGGTGATTAACTTGACTAACTTAGTATAAAGGGCGCGTGTAGACGCAGTACACATGGGACCCCTGGCCCACCAAACCTTCCATCCCTCCGAGGTCGAAAAATTGGTACCAAACTTGTATGGGAGGATAGCCGCAGTGGCTCGGTGCATCGGTAGGCCACCGCGAGTAATTGTAAAGGCCAGATATGCATTCAATCACCTCCAAACGACACTTAGTGAAGTTGAATGCATGGCACATCCCTCACGGATTGATCAACGCTGAGAGCTTCATCCTTTTTTAACTTAGTGCAATTTGTTCCGCTATCTGATTTTGCTAAAAAAATTTTTAATTTTAATGGTTACAATTAATAGAAGTTGTCAGTGATGTCTAATGAAAAATATGAATGTCAAAACCATGTTACTACCTACTGCTTCATTTCTGTGCTTTCTTCCCAACAAAAACCCACACATTCTCAAACCGAATAGGATAAATCGAAATGGTCCAGATCTCTCAAGTGTAGCAGATTGAGTTTTTATAGCTTTGTTCCTACATTACTTCTTGATTTGCCTCTTATCGAATTTCATTTTTTCGAATCTCAGAAGTTGTGAAGCATCATTGTACGAACCTCTCTCGAGAATATACATAGATATTGACGATATTCGTACAGACTCCGAATAGTGACAGTGGTGGCAAGGCAATGATGATGAGCGCCAAATTGTACCTAAAAGCTGCGTCTGAATTATAGGTCTTGCCGGCGCTTCACGTTTGGGTCGTGAAAATTCAAAGTTGGCTTGCTCCAGAACCTTTCTGAAAACGAATGGTTTTTATTGTGTAATTTGACATAACATAGCTCACTATAGGAAAACCATTCATATAAACGTGTATTACCTTTGGAAAATATCTTCGAAATAACTCCCACGTCCGACTTTCTATTAACCTCGGCATTGATGGAATAATTCTTTTTACTTCTGTTCAGCAAACACGAAGTGTTATTTTATTTCTTTATTTACGTACAAGCTGACGTTTCGGCGGATTTCGCCTTCTTCAGAGCCTGGAAAGGTCACGTTGACTGCAATCTACATGGCCAAACACCTCCATAACCAAACAGAGAAAATGCTAAACCAAAATTTCAATCACATTGAACACAGAGTCCCCAGGAAGCGAGCAGAGAGAAGAGTCGCGGAACTTGGCGCGGCAAATAGCCATTTTTAATGGCTACGAAACTGTAGCTCGGGATAGGTGTAGAGGAAATCACAGGCCCTGCAGTGATAACTCTAGCAGCAATAAGGTCCCGTTTATCCTACCCTTTATTTCAAATGAAGTGAGTGCAGCTATAAAACGCTGTTTGAGAAGGGTTGGCCTAGAGAGCTCGGTAACGATAATTGAAATGCCACCGAGTAATCTAAGACGCCAGCTAATTCGTAACCGCTTATACGACCGTCTATGTGCAACACAAAATTGCATAATTTGCCCCAATGGTAGAGACGGTGACTGCATGAGTTCGGGTACAGTCTATCTGATCTCTTGTAAAGTGTGCGGAGACGAATACGTTGGCGAAACGGGTAGACCACTCTGCACCCGTATAAAAGAACACCTAGTTGGCAAACGTCAACCAAATACCCCACTAGGCACGCATAGGTTGCAAAGACATAACGGAGAAGATTTTGAAGTAGAGGTTACGATCCTCGCGCAAGAATCGAGAACACAAGCGCGTAAAATTCTCGAGGCATTCTGGATTAATTCCAAGAATCCGAAAATGAACCGCAGGGAGGAACGCCTTGTTAGCACTCGTGATATTGGGCAGTATATAAGACTGCTATTCTGATGGGATGAGCACATTACGTTTCCATGTGAACACTGCGCGGTTGGTCTCCACACAACATATTAAGTGGAAGGCTCATAGAAAGCGGTGAGTGTGCAAAGACTCTGTGTTCAATGTGATTGAAATTTTGGTTTAGCATTTTCTCTGTTTGGTTATGGAGGTGTTTGGCCATGTAGATTGCAGTCAACGTGACCTTTCCAGGCTCTGAAGAAGGCGAAATCCGCCGAAACGTCAGCTTGTACGTAAATAAAGAAATAAAATAACACCTCGTGTTTGCTAAACAGAAGTAAAAAGAATCTTCGAAATAGTTGCTTGGAAGAAGCTATATTATATTAAAGTTGTTCTTGGTACAATTCGCATGAGTCACAGAATAATCTGTGGTGGGACATCAAAACAGTGGGCAAAATATCTGTGAGAGCGGCGTATGGAACTAAGCGAGAGTAGCCGCGTAGTTTCTTTATATCAATTTCATAATTTCTTTATGTTAAAGACTACCTCTGATCTCATATTCAGACCGGAACTACTTGATTGTAACGTTCGTATATTTGCTTGCATCATGACTAAACCCACTTACTTGGCGTAGAGCGGCGAGTAGTCCTCCGTCTGCAGATCGGAGCACATGCATTTCGTCATGTTCCCCTCTATGTCTCCATTTGTCATTATGCTGAAAATCCACGATTAACTCTAGAAAGTTTCACACTTAAGCCACTTCATTACATAAGCAAGAAATGAACAAATAAGCCCACGACCTCTGAAGTCTTTCCCTACCTCCATCGTTATGTTCCTTGTAGCAAGTAGAAATGGGTGTTAAAACGCCATTTAAATAAATGGCAATCTAAGTTCCAATCTATGTGCTCACTTAAAATCATTACCATCTTATGTCTTTACCACTGAATCATTCCTCGTTCCCGTATTCTTCCTGTAGCTTTGAATCGATGAGTCCACCTCATACTACTCAACAAATCTTTCACAGTGACAACTCACGTCTTCTTCAATCGAAGCTCCTCTCTTATCTACATTTCGTCGGCAATCCATGAAATATGTCAGCCTTGCCCGCTAACGTCAATATGTTTATTTCCCCAGGGTGACGTAGGCAATTACAAATCAGCTACAGATACAGATTAAGATGTTTCTTGAAACAAAATTCGCAAAATGAATTTCAGTATCCTAACTACGAAGAAGAGACCTCGATGAGGATTGTAGTAGCACTAATCACTTCAAACATGTCGTCCAGCTGATTGTCGAGTGACTCTAGCTAGTAATCAGTAAACTTACCACTTTCCCCATCACTTATAAGAGTAGGCCAGTCGATTCTATTCTCTCTAGAGACCTGTTCAGCTTATCTCCTTCTATAGTCTTCGTTAAGAATTATCACCATCGCGTAGACGGTCTTCTTGCACAACATTTAAGATCTCGGGAAATCCAATCACTAATGGCCCTTGCCCATCGATAGTCGTTTGCATGCATTTCGTGTCCAGCCCATTTTCGATAATTTGACATATAGAACGGAGTCTTTGGCTTTGATCGTTAACGTAGATCGGAGCCTTGCATAACCTCTCTCAATTCCGTGATACACGATACTCTTGGCATCGTCGTTTCGACTGCGCGTTCTAAAACACTTCATCTTGCTTACGTTGCAATCTGGTTTCTGACACATACGTTATGACAAGAAGAATCGTTTAATTGAAAAGGTGGGCACGTAGTCGTGTATTCCCTGTTCTCTCCACCTTTGTGCTCGGTGCTTTTGAATGTTCTAAAAGCCAATCACTTCCTCTTTTCAACGCTTGAGAAAAGCCGTTCATCATGTTGATTTTCTGACCTACGTAGGCATAGCAGAAGAATTCGGAAATATTCACTTCGTTGAACGTGAACTAAAAATACGAAACCAATCCATTCCTCAAAAACATCGTTTCTGTGAGAATTAGTCGAAGACCAATATTTCCACGGGCTTTACCAAAGTCGGTAAGCATTCGTTTCGCCTGGCTAATGCTTGGGCTTACAAGAACGATTTCATCAACAAAATGAAGTTGGTGTAATTGCCGACCATCGATTTTCACTACAATGTTACCCCAGCCCAATGTTTACATGACGTCCATGAGGGTAGCTGTGAATAATTTTGGCGAGATCGTATTGCTATATGTTTTCCCGTCCATTTCCTGCCAATATCAATATCGTTATAGATTGGTGATGTTTTGGTTGTCATAATTTTATAGAGCTTACGAAAAATCTACATATGTTGAGTAGGAACACCTCGGCTGTCCAGAACTTCTATGATTGGTTGTATCTTAAACGAGGCAAAAGCTCTCGTGAAAGTGAGAGAGGGCGGGTGGTCTTTTGTACCCTTGCGACACTTCAATGAGTCTTGTCATCGCGTGGATGTTGTTCATCGTAGTGAATAATTTTCGAAACTTTAGTTGATTACATAGCTGCCCTTGATCCAGTACTCCGTCAATCTTGTTTAGATGACCCGAATTGAAACTTTATATATGACAGACAACAACTAATTTGGGCGACGTTAGCCTATATCATGGAGGTAATCCATTTTGAACAAAAGCACGGTCTCGCAAGTTTCCCACTGAGTAGAGACCTCGCATTCAGGCAGATAACGTGTGAAGAGCCGAGCCAGTGTGCTTACGATGGCTGGCGGAAGGTTCTTCAGACGTTCAGATCTTGTCCTGTCTGGATTTGGTGTGGTTCGATTTTTCACTGACGAAATACCATGTCGGGTTTTGGAAGGAAGAGTCGGAGGTGCGATATATGACTTCCGTTATTTCACATATAATGAAGAGTGGATATTGAGCTTTAATGTAGGACTAATGAGTCCAAAAAATCCTTCTGAAAACCTTGTCGAGGATAAACCTTAGAGAACGCGTTTTTGACACTAGTACTTAAAAAAGCTTCAACATGTTAATTGTTAGACCTAATAACTTACTAGAAATAAATTAGACGAAGCTTTCTTCTGTTCTAAAAGGGATCGATGCGTCAAACATAAATACTGGCTGAACACTTTGGACAGGCCTTCTTCACGAATAACGCAGAGAGTACCAGGACAATCATTTGAGTGATAGGTTGCTGGTTGGGTAGGCCTTCTTTCCCTGGGGTACAAAGATTGCCGTACGAGCGCTTTCAAAGGTAAACACACTGAACTTTGTCAAGCTAAATCTAGTGAGTTTCCAGTTACTGCGGAAAATCTGATCAGCAAGAAGACCTCAAGTGAAGCGTACTTCCACACCTCATTTCGGACAGTATCAATAATGCGTTCGTTGAAATTGTGCTTAGAAAATTTTGATTCCCAGGGCTTAATGATGTCTTGCGCAGTTGTTTTCGGAATCCACTAAATAGAAAAATCATTCATTCCTCCTATACCATTTCTTTTTCTCTTGTGCGTAATATTTTAGTAAATTAAATAATTAATACACTGATGGCAGAAACAACAAACAGGGAAGGAGTATCGTGGTCGGACCTGATCTGGGATCCACGCTTTGCGAATATCTCGACACCATTGTGGTTATGTGTACATGTATATGAAATTCTACACGTATGTGTATAAGTATGTATTACACTATCTGCTCTCCTGAGAGTTTGCTCTCTCGATATACATTCCTCAGTTAAAAACGATGTCATCCGTTTAATCCCTCTTCAGTCAATCTTCTTTTTGTTTGATTAGCCACAAATCAATAGAAAGTTTGTCAATATAAAATATTTCCAGTTGGTTAACTCTGGCACTACTTTAACCATTATTCGTAAATTTGGGAAGGTAAATAATTGAGTCACACTTGGTTTATAGCGAGAGGCGTCATCTGACCATGAAGAAACCGTGTATTATTCTCCACATGAAAAAAAAGTTTCTGTACAAAAAATACCTGCGTTATGAAATGAGGAGGTGGACAGTAGCTTGCGTAAGAGCAAGAAGTGCACCAATAGGATGTATAGAGAAAGAGAACTCACTCAGGCAGCAACGGTATAATGCCTGGTAGGTAGACGGTATGTGTCATTGTCGACTCAGCTCTTGTCGTGAAGGGCTGCTGGATAAGAAGACAATGCCGAAATTAATTAAAACTCGGTTGCGTTAACACGAAGATGAGTCAAACAACAACGTTTACGGAAGGAAATGCGAATGTGCCTTGCACTAATGAGCCAAGAGGACAAAACACGTTTTTGTCAGCTTCAGAAAATGGAAATCTCGTCTGTAGAGAACAGGAGACCTTGTGCATTGCAAACGAAATTTCTGTATTTTCCAATGGTTTCCATGTAAGCCGACAGAGCTCAACACGACCTCTAAAACGCTGGTTTAAATTTTGAAGCGGTCTTTATTTTTCCACAAAATGCGAAGCGCTTAGTGTTCGGTCTCATTCCATATATAAACTGCAGTAAACTGAAATGAAACAGCGGAAGATAAAACGTGCGATTCTGGCGTAGAATTCACCTATGAAGTTCTTGATTTCCACTGTTAGCTTAGGAAAATGCACCTTTCACAGTACACTACAATTTGCTATTAGGTTGTCCCCACTAGGAAATCAACACAGAAGACAGTCGTAGAGTGTGGTACTGCAAGCGGCAATGCAGAAGCTCATTTGTCAGTCACTTTAAATTTAGAATACGGATGGTGATGCGAGAGAAGAATTTTGGGCTGAGTCATGATGAACTTAAGGACAACAGAATTTTCAAATATGGTCCACCAAACTGTGGTTGAGAATCATCAAAAACGTATTTTGAATTTGAAGGAAGTTTTACTAAAACATCACATAACTGAGTGGGACACATAAGAATAGTCATTATTAAGGAACTGAAATTTTCAGTCTTACATAGTCATGTGTATCGAGAAGAGCTTCCGGATATCCCTGGAAACGAAGTCTATCAAGAAGTGCAATCAGAATAACTGTGGTTATTAGGACCTCTGAAGAGGAAATTAATTGCTAAATAAGGTTCTAGATAATGTCTAGACTACACAAGTAGAAAAAACCAATAAGATGTGGCAAGTAGAAGAGGAAAATAGGAGGAAGAAAAGAAGAAAAGAAGAAGAACGACGATTTGAACCAATTTTCAATGCCGTTGATGTAGTTGCCGGATTGGGAAATTTAAAGTTGCCGATTCTCCACTAAAAGTATACGTAATTCGGAGTAGATTAGTCAAGCCTAAGTAATGGAAGAAATTGGACTGAAAATTACGAGCGGATCCATTTTTGCCCAACATAATAGCCAGTTTTGTTGACTGCCGTACGAGACCCTAAGGATTACCGAGTTATCGTGTTGGAAGGGGTGTTTTCAGTGAAGAACGGCCACGTACGGCGAGAATTTCACTCAGCGGTTGTGGCTATAGGACTGAAAAGAAGTTCTACATCGGCATCTGAAAACACTTCTAAGAGTGAACAATAGTTAGGACTCTGTGCTGTTACACCTAATTTGCAGCAGTTAACTACACAGACGAGACAGATTTAAGAACACCATTGAAGGAGAGGCTACCTAATTAATGGGAGAAAATGCTTAAAGTTTCTTCTTATGTGAGCACAAAAAGAAATATTAGGGCTGTACGTAGCTCACAGTGTTTGCCGTGATCTTGCTCATGTAATTTATACTATTGCGTGATGTAAGCCTGACACGATGATGCACTACTGCTATCTCAGTGCCTTCTTTAGACAACAGAGAATTCGTTTGGCCAGAAATATGCTTGATACTTGATAATTTAATGGCCCGTCCTCATTGGTAGCGCGAGCCCCAGCACAATCTCCACTTTTCGGAGAATTGCTGGTTAAGCCACTGTGGTGCCCTGGAATCCCGAGGTCAGCCTGGTCGAAGTCTGCCACAGGTCTTCATTACCACAGGCACTAGCCATCCTTGTGGATAAGATGAAGATTTGCCACAATGCGACTTTGATACAAGGACGGTGGTGGATCTTGGTATTGGTTCATTCTTAACTAGGCTTTCTGATGGAAACGCCAGACTCCTTCTTGTCCTCGGAGAGCGTGCCAGGAGATGAATTTCTCGCTGTACATCGCGTTCCGACACCCGGGAGCATCTCTAAGCCGTGATGAGGCACGATATATCAAACATATTAGGCGATCATGTCTATAAACTTAAAAGGTAAGAGAACCATTGTAGATATCAAATCTGGAGCTGAAAAGCAGATCAATGATGTGAAAAAAATTGCCCTCAACATGATAGCGAAAGTCTAACCTGCTCAGCATCTTTAGCACTGGAATAGCTTTTCTAAAAGACTTCGTCCTCTTCATTTTGGTACAGTGACCGTGAGAGCATCGACAGTGTAATGTGGCATCTTTTATTTTAATTATTCAGATAGGACAAAGTGTGGGGAATGTAATTGTTTTCTCAATGAGTAAGCTTGCAAATGCATGGAAATCTGTGCACTTAATTTTCTTGTAATGCTTCACCTGTATCACTCGTTTTTCGACTGACCGTCCTAGCGAGACCGTTCGAGGTCAGTGAAGTCTCCAGTCGCCGTTACGAGTAGAGTTGTCTGCTTTTCTCTTTTGAAGTGTTTTTGCAGAGAAATCCTGGCCAAATGGTCGGTGGTTTTGCTTGTAGCGCGCTTGGCATGTTATTGAAGCTGATTTGTACTAGTTCCTAGCAATCACTAAAACGCATAACGACACCTTCCATCTATTTACGACATCCTGGCATGGATGGAAGCATCTCTTTATATTCCCGTGGTAAATCAGAAAGTCAGATTTTGAGCCATGTGGGACAAAATATTCTCAGCATCACATTCGTTTTCAGTATACTGCCTCGTCGTTTTCGATATAGTGCGTCCTCATACTCTTCGAAATCACTTGTTTCATCCTGCTGAGCTCTAAAGCTAAATCGCTCATCACGCTGATTTGCAGATCAAGCAGCAGCTCGACCACATGGCAAATCTTTACTCATTGAGCAGAAATCTCTAGATCTAATCTCTAGTGATCTTTAAAAAATTGCTTCTGTCTCTACGAATGAAGGCATTTTTAAGTCGATTAACGTATGGAATCGGTTTGTTGAGTAGGCATAATTTTTCATTAAGTTTCCAGGCGGATGTAGTGCTTCACATGGCTAGAACGCCTCCCTAACATTCATTCACTTGGGATAAACAGTTTTCCATTAACTCAGTAAGCACTGCAATGTCATTCCCACAAATGACTTCGTTCACGCGCCTTCCGTCTTAACAATGCTGATAGTGTGGCTCTCCATCTGTTTACGAGACGTTTTCAAGGTGTAATGTTGTTTGCCAGTAATTGAGCTTCTTGTCGGATGAAAAAAGCTATTGAAGCTAGACAGAAAAGTTTTATGATTTTTGACGAATCCAAAGAGCGAAATAGGTTCTTGGCAGTATTAAGTCTTCCGAGGTGGTACCTACGAAAATCGTTATGAGAATTGTGAATAAAATTGTTACAACGAACGTTCCTGAGATAATGGCTTTTTCCATGAACCTCCGTTCTTTGCAATGAAATCGATGGCATTTCTCCTTGCTCGGTTCTCGTTTGTTTTTAACTTAATCTTTCATTCTTTCCTAATCGTACCATAGACACTTCGATAATGAACAACTGCACCTTCATTGTGCTTTTTGAACCTTCACAACATCCGCTCCATAAACCCACGTTTCAAAAAAAGTCTTTTTTCTCGAAGTCCTATCATTTCAGGATGTAAAAAAAACAAACGAAATATTTTCAGGAAGAAGTTGAAATAGCGGGAATGAGTGACTGAGGCAAAAAGATTGGGACAAAAATCGGATAAAGACCTGAACAGCCACCACTAACGATCGACAAAATCTCTTACGTGTAGGATCAGTAAGATGCCGAAAAACAAACTCCACCCACAAACCCTTTAAAATCTAACAGCGTGGTCCTTAGTGACAAAACATTCGGGATCCAGAAGAAAAAAGAACTAAGCTGTTAAGTTTTTCTTGTTAATAATCCGCAGCTCTTGATTACATAAGGATATGAAGCTGAATACAAACACAGTAGAAAATTTGAAGAGGACACTACTTGATCACCTCCATATGCTCAGTGCCTCACATTAATAAATGATATTACATTCCTTAAGACTGTGGAAAATCTTTCAAGAACTTGTAAATCCAGGTGAACCAACATGGCTCACTTCACACTGTCTTTTTTAACACACCGTCTCAAAGACGAGTAACTTTAAACAAAAAAAGCCATTTCCGATGGGAATGTTTGCACTAAAGGAGTTGACCGATTGGACATTTCACTGAGCAATGAGAAGTAGTATCGCTCATAATTGTCGGAGACATCCAGGATTTCGAAAAGCGGGATGAATGACTCAGACCCAGGCACTACCCATAATTAACTACTTGTTTCACTGAGCAATGAGAAGTAGTATCGCTCATAATTGTCGGAGACATCCAGGATTTTGAAAAGCGGGATGAATGACTCAGACCCAGGTACTACCCAGAATTAACTACTTGCACTAGTTTATCTGTCCGCATGCAAAGTTTAACGCCTTGAACAATTTAAGTCAAAAAAGTGCAAATAAAAATTACTACGTGGAGACCAAGCAGGAAAGAAGGCACAGAGATTCATTGTGTAGATGGAAACAACTTGTGACAAGTAAAAAGCTTATGGCAATCCTGCTTGCTGAACTAGCTGAGGGTCATTTAAAATTATTGGTGTGCGTGAAAGGATTATTTTGATGTTGATCCCGTAGAGTAGATTCAACACACAAGCATCTCAGTAATCACGAAGACTTTTTCGGTTACCATGCTTAACTAAGATCATTGTAGGAGCGTTAGCCATTTGTCAGGGAACCATTGTTTCTCAAAGTATGCGTCAATATTGTCTACCAAAACAACCTGCAGGTCGCGTCTTCCTACTGTGAAAAATTAGTCTTTCATGATAATTGGCCTTGAAATTGTGTCCGGCTTTGTGCTCATGGATACAACAGTAGGGCAGTTTGGCAAGATTTTTTGTTTCTTGTTACTAAAGCGGAAGTTTGCACGAAAGCAGCAATGATTAGATCAGTAGGGAAAGATGATAATACTAAGATGGTGGCGTCATACGGTTTTCCACGAGGAAATCGTTCCCGAAAGAGTCGTTTCGTTAGACGAATTTGGTCACCATTCTTGCCAAAAAAAAAACCAGGCGGCACTAGTTGACCAATGTGCCCATATAATGATCTGTTTGATCTATATAATGAAATCTTTGTGGGTAACATCCAAACTGCACTATGAATAGTACAGTTTTTCCATGGTCCCTTCATGATTTTTATTTTTTAGAAGAAAACCCACTTTTGGGAAACCCAGAACTTTTGGTGCAATGGAACACAGATGCGTGGTGGGTACAAAAGAAGAGAACTAATTGTACGGGGTGCTTTTGAACCTTTCAGAAAGTTAGCAGTTACAAAACTTCTTGCTCAACTGCTCGACTCAATGATATTGTCAATTCTTTAATATGTTGCTGAGACGTGAGTTGACATTTAGCAATGCAAACTTTGCTGAACATCCACAGAGCACTTGAGTGATATCCTCTGAACTACAGGGTTATTGAAAAGTAACACCCTAGATAGTGGAACGAATAGCACAGCAGTTGATAATGATGTTCATCATCACCAGCATGAGGCTAGTTCGATTTCGTTCCGGCCTACCCAACCCTCTCACCCCTCCGGGGTCGAAAAATTGGTACCGGACTTGTCTGGGAAAGAATCAGTCTCTGCAATCCACTTGGGAACGCTCCAGCTCGGCTATCTCAGAACTCCAGAAAGAATTGCTCGACCAACATTCTACGACATTCAAGATAAAATGGAATTACTCAAGCAGCAACCGAAGCCACACTTAAAAGTTGGTGATCTTCGGGGACGATGGGTGCGACGAAACGATTCAAATGTGAAAGGTGCTGGGATCCAGACGGTAGACGTGAAAACGGGTCAAATAAAAAACCCATTAGTTTGATGCACTTTTGATATTTAAATACTGCAAAATTTTCTAACCTCCCGAAGGTTTGCCATCTCATCGTGGTTAGGAGGTTTTCCTGGGTGTCGGACTGCGATGTCTCTCCGGCAGAGTCACCCGAGTTGAGAAGGAGCTCTGCGCTTCCATTGGGAAGCCCAGCAAACAGTAAGCCAATACCAAAATCCGCCACCGACCTGGTATCAAAGTCGAATGGGGCAAACCTCCCTCTGATCCACAAGAGCCTGTCGTGGGACAGGCTTTGGCCAGGCTGTCCTCGGGATTCCAAGAAACCACAATGACTTAACAAGCAAATCTCCGAAAAATGGTGATTATGCTAGGACCTGCATAACTAGTGAGGACGGGCCGTTCAAGTATCAAGTATGAAGTAAAGTAAATTTTCTCAGTTTATATGTGCATGTTCCTTAGTGTATAGGAACTTAATCTATGTTCTTTGTTGTGTTTTCATATCGATTATTTTATTGGAAATTTCGAAGCCCTAAGAACGTGGCAACACAGACATGTCATATCTGTAAAAACGCGTTAAGCTAGAAACACGTTATAGAGTTGAAGAAGACCATTGTTCAAGCGCAAAAACACTGGAGGACCATTCGGAAAAAGCAAATCACGAAAAACTCTTGACGACAGAATATGTGAATTCTATCAACAGGAAGCGGTCGCCATCTAATTCTATTCTAGTGATGCCGGAAGCTATTCTAATGATGCTGGAAGGAATCTCTAACTCAGAGTGCTGCAACCGCGTTCTTTGGTGTTGTTAAACAAGCAAATCTACTCTACCAAACCAGCGTGGACTTAATCGATAATACGAGAAGCCATGCCATCCATTCAACAGAACTTCCTTCTCAATAATACAAAACCGACTTTCCTTCAACCTCGGTATTACTAATCAACATGTATTCTTTCTTTGATGAGCTTACACGAGGTTGATAAAGATATCTACTTTCGGCTAACGTTTCGACGGCTTCGTCTTCATCAGAACCGACGATCAGAGTGGATCGTGCACGCCTGTTCTTCGTCTCAATATGACTGCTTCACCTTCGTGTTACGGAGAACAGGAGAGAAAAAAAAAGAAAACAGAAACTTCCCCTTTCCTTTCTTTCCGAAAACTACCACCGGACTATCACAGCTATCAACCATCAGCATCCTGCACAAAAGGGGTTCACCAAGTGAGTGTGCTTCATTCGAGGAGATGGAGGAAGACCTGACTCGACACGAAGGCGAAGCCGACGAGTAACAACCGTGGACGATCGACTTGGATTATCGGCTTTGATAAAGACGAAAACGTCGAAACGTTAGCCGAAAATAAGCATCTTTTTCAACCTTTTGTAAGCTTATAAAAAAAGAATACAAGTTTCGTTTCAGTTGATGCAGTTCCTGGATGACCTGTGAGGCTGGTGGTGAGCCGCGATATCAACAACAAATTTTCATAGAAATCCACCCTAGACGCTCTCTTATCGTTTTCAATACTTTTAAAACTTCTAGCTAAGTAAGAAACTTTAAAAATTTTAAAACGAGGACCAATTTTGAATCACTTCATATAATCAGCATACAACGAAAAATATTTCGCTTTTTAATGAAGTTAGCCGAAGATGGTGAAAAGTGCGAAGTAAGAGCGTAGGTGGCACTTACTTCGCTTCGCTTTCTCACATTGCAATGACTGCTACAGAGGAAACTCATTGGTAGCTCGAGAAATTCTCAATCACTATCCAATCATGAAGTATATACCAGCATGGCTTGAAATACAGTCATTTCAGTAGTTACGACAAGTAAGAGCTATCGTGCTTCACAGACGCTAGGATTTTGTAAATAATTAAGCGTAGAGAATAGCTTCCCACGAGCCATCCCTAACCCTACATCTGCGCTGAGCAAGCTATTAATAAGGGATGCAGTAAAAGAAAGGTCCTGCGCTGTGAAACGAATCATTGAGTAGGAAATGCATTGAATACAAATCATTTCGTACATTCTGCTCTCATGTGGCAGTGCAGTGGTTAGTGATGGAGTCCAACAGAAAGAAAGGAGGTGGCTCTACTCCATCTCCAACGGTCTCCCTCAATCTGGGTGCCTTAACTAAAGTTCACTGACCCGTAATTTACGGGTAATTGACAACTAATTTCATTGCAACTGCTGCAATGAGCTTTGGTTGTTGTATGAAAGGCAAGAGATTCGAAAATAGAGAATTGGTTAAAACATAAGTCGCAAAAGGCTTTCAAATAAATACATCAAGGTGGTCGTGCTGTGCACTATAAAAGTGATGGCAATAGTAGCATGTATACCTCTAGAACAATAGAGTAACGTCCGTTCTGTGACTGTGTGATATTCTCAAAACCACTTCAATCCTCTTATTATTGAAAAATTATTGTCTATTGTCACACAAATTTGATATGCGGGCTCTATATGTTAAGAAAGAACTACTAGTACTACATAAGAAAAACATCGCAAAGATGGAAACTCTTAAAGATGGCAGTGATCGATAGGACTAGCTGAGAGACAGGTGAAACAAATACCCAAATGGTGTGGTGGTGGACGCGTAAGCCGCCGGAAAGGGTGATAGCGCGTTCGTTCCCCACTGCAGACACCTGCGGTTCGGCGTTTTGCAAGTATCTCATCATCATAGAACTCTTCAAAAACTTAATAACAAAACAACGCCAAAATCAAGAAGCATTTTTTAAAAAGCAAAGGAATTAGAAGTCTCAAATTTGAAGAGTACTATCAACAAATAAAGGCCTTTATTTCTGAAAATGTGAAAGTGACAACTTTTCAGACGCAGAAAAAGAAGAAGGAACGTATATCTGAGGTTTGAGCCTCAATTACTGCAAAAAAAAAACAACTAATTAGCTTCACTATTATAAGTTTTTAACAGTACTTGTAGAAAAAAGACAAGGCTCTTGGTGTTGATCAATAGCTGTGGGATGCGCCATGCATTCTACTTCATCGAACATCGCTGAAGGTGATTGAATGCATATCTGGCCTTTACAATAACTCGCGGTGGCCTACTGATGTGTCGAGTCAGTGCTGCTGCCATCCCAGACATGTCTCGCACCAATTTGCAGACTCTGGATGGGTGGAGGGCTTGGTGACAATTTCTGGTGGTGGATACCATCTATAGTGAAAGGCGCCTATAACCACTGTGCTACACACGCTCGTCGTATACGTGCATGAGCTGCGAAAATTCCTAGTTCGACTTATTCATCAGCTATAGCAGCTCTCGCAATAAACTGGAAACGGAAATGTTGAAAGATAGT
Organism: Angiostrongylus cantonensis; assembly: GCA_009735665.1. NCBI lineage: Eukaryota > Metazoa > Nematoda > Chromadorea > Rhabditida > Metastrongylidae > Angiostrongylus > Angiostrongylus cantonensis. The sequence continues at coordinate 350,301 of MQTX01000207.1, forward strand.
GAGGTTAAGAAATTTAGGACATTCACAAGCTGCAGTGGGTCCTATTTTGCACTCGCTAAAATGGCAAAATTACACTAGTATTATTGCTGTATATTTCTGTGGTTACATATAGAAGTTGCAAGTCCTCCAAGTGAAAATACAGATGGAAAACACGGAACACGCTGCTGCGAACTGCCAAACGCCTTTTAAAATCAAAGAAATTATACGACTAAATATTCTTTGAATTGGACAGGGTTAGAAATATTTAGTGGATACGCGCTACCTTGGCTGATCGAGAGAACTAAAACGCATTGAAAGTAATGCGCTACGCGCTTGTTAATTATTAGTGAGGATAGCTCCTTAGATGAAAGAAATCTGAGAATAAGGACCAAGAGTGCTGGTAAAGTACAAAACCATTAAGAAATGTATGTGTAAGAATTACCAATAAGCGTGAAGAAATTACAGACAGAAGGTAGCAGGATTGAAGCCAATGGCTAAATCATGTTCGCCCTTCTCTGCACCCATTTATTAATTTCTGTGATTCATATGTCGAGAAAAAAGCTGAACTTTCCTTTCATCAAAACCTAGTGGAGTATCCGGTACTCCGCAATGTTCTTGGATTGGAGCGTTTCTGATTTTCAACTACTGACAATTACTAAAGGAACGCGTTTCTCAGAAACAAAATAAAAACTAAAAAAAAACTACACGAATTCTCATTTTATATCCAGCCTTGGCCAACACTTCAGATTATTTTCTTCTGTTCAAAACACAGTTTTGTTGACTGAAACAACTACAGTAAGCAATACGGCTACTAGTCCGGCGAGCTCAAGGAGAAGTGCCCTTGAAATTTTATTACTCGCTAACTTCCAAGTTCCAAAAGTAGCCAATTGTGCATGAATCGGTGCGAAACACTTGATTGCGGCATGGAAAAAAACGTGAGAAGAATAAAACCTATCGATTTGGTGCTCTTAGAATCTAGGAAATTATTATACGTAACTGAAAAATAGGGTCCGTGTTGTGATGACGAAATAAAACCATTGACATATTCGCAAACATTGGCATTCTTCAGCATTCTTTTTTTCAAATTCGTATGAATTGCTCTGAAATTCGGCAGATTTCAAATTGTGAATATGTTCTCCATGTTGAAAAAATGAATTTGGAAAGAATAAAAATCGTTGATCTAATCGATCGATAACGACCTCTGCATTTGGGGGGTTACTGTAGCTGGATGTTTACAGTATAGTCGCGAACAAGACAACTGATGGCGAAGCTTGATTTTTGCTGAACAGGTGTGTTGTGCACAACCCGACGCCTGTTCACACCAATTAGTTATTGAGACGAGACGACAAATAGCGGAGAACAAATGGTGGGAGTCGATGGGTACGTGAGAAGAACAAAGAAATCCGATCGTTCTTTCAGAAACTGTAGCAACTTTCATAGGAGGGACTTCGAATTATTTCAAAACGATCACTTCTTTTAAAATAGTACAATTCTATGTTGATCAATACAGGAATGCTTGAAAATTTCCAGAAGTCAAAGGCTGCTTGAAAATACAACCTGTTTCATCAAAAAATCGAAAGATCAAAGTCGTACGACCTGGTGCGGGTTCCAGCACTTCATGCATTCGATCTGTTTCCTCGTATCCATTGTCAACAACGATCTTCAACTCTCTGAGTCAGGGCTCTACTGCTTTTTCGTAGAAATGTCGGTAAATGCTGGATGAGTCGATTAGTACTGATGCCATGGTCGTGTCGTGCATGCTAGGGTGTTCCCACGCAGATTAGATGAAGTGAGCAAGTCCTAAGCAAGGCTGGTACCAATATCCAGCCTCTAAAAGAATGAGCGGCCTGGTGGACCCATGGCAATGTCGACCGAGCACCTGGGTAGGTTACACCTATGGTAATGAACAACACTACTATTGAGCTGTCAACCTGGAAGAAAATTAAGCTAAAATATTCCCGTCAAGTAGTGATAAGCGCTGACATCTAACATTCAATATACTGGTGTGCTGGGGAACTGGATGGTTTAAATGTAGGCTGTGTTGCTCTAGAGTTTCCTTGCAGCAGGTAGGTGAGGAATTCCACATACGTTTAGATTAATAAATATTCAATAGTACTGAGACAAATGATAGAATCTACAAACTTCTGCTTATAGTACGGGCTGCTGCTGCTCTTGTAGTCTCCATTTTCTAGACAGTTCGCTTTATGTGGTTTTAGAATGATAGCTGGTAAAGGTAAAATATTTTCTTTTGAATTTGTTAGTGTTGGAGCGACTAAACCGTATTGAGTTCCTGAATTCCTTCTGGATACCCCGACTCAGTACATTCCAGTGCTTGTCTTCAAAGAACGTCCATGAATTTGTTTAGAAAGGAAGAACTCAAGAAAGAAATGCCGATTGCTTTGTATTACCAGTATCTGGAAAAAAATTTAAACGGCAAGGAACCAGCTTGGAGTTGTAATTTTCAAGAACAAAAAGGTCAGCTTGCTCTTTGAAGTTGTGCGTAAAGAGAAGTGTGAAGTTGAACGGTTAACAAATTCCAATGAATAGTAGTCAAAGAAAGAGAAGGTTCATCGGTCTCATCAAGGAAGTTGACCTATTGGTGAAGTGAGATTTTAAAAGCCAATAAGGATCAGTGTCTAGAACCCAGTTTTTTTTTTTAAAGAAAACCTAGTCGAATAGTGGAAGGTCTCTGCTCTTCCCGATCCTGTCAACGTGATCTGGCGAGTGATGTAATGTGAAATGTGGAGCAATTAATCCCGAGACAAGTGGATCGCCCTATGTCAAGCTTTGTGATTTTATCAATATCTGTTGACGAGATTAAAAATAAAGCAATATAGATAATTACTATAAAAAATTAAGTGTTTGACTTCCCATGGGAATTATTTTCCTCAGGGATCTCTTGCAGATTAATAAACATGACGACTAAATTGGAGAGGAACAGAGGGAAGCATGTGTCCTTTTCGCAATTACGAGCGCTTCAGCAGTCTATTTGACATAGACGAACTTTAGATGTACATTAGGTTCCTCGGGAATTAACGTCAGATTTTTAATCCCACTTTCCCTGTATGTGGTTTATCAATAGGCTTTTAATGCACTATTGCTGTACTATTAGACATAACTCCGACACCCATCTAATACAGTTTCTCTCCGTATAATTGTGTCATTATACAAACCGTGTTCTCCACAGATTTTCGACAAATCTTTTTCAAAGAATTCAAATTTGATCGAAAACAGCGCAAAGAGGCAAAGGTATTGAGCTAAGAAAGTGTTAACGAATGGTCCGATGAGAGGTTTGGAAAACCTCCGCGCCACAGATTCGACCTTGGAGAGGAGGGAATTCGTGGGCGTGTTCCTGCTATTGACGGCGATGATTTGAAAGATTAAGAGTCTAATCCGTCACAATTTACCGAATCCATGTGAGAAGATTACGACGGAGAAGGACGCCCGGCAAATCAACGAAACGTATCAGAAGCTTTAAAGGCTGAGTCCGTGTCTGGTCAAGAGGAAGGTGCCAACATTTCTTCACAACAATACGCAATGTCGCGTCGTACAAGCAACGTTGCAAAAGTTGAACGAGATGGGTTACGAAACTTGACGTCATCCACCATACTCATCGGGCCTATCGCCTACCGACTGCCACTTCTCAAAAATTTCGATGACATCGCGTGCGAGAGATGCTTTAAAAAAAACCAAAGTGAGGCCGCAAGTACTCTCAGCGACTTTATGTCTCAATACAATCCTAGTATACAAGTATAGTATACAATCCTCTGCAACTTCTACAAAAATTTCTTCGTTGGCAGCAAACACGTGTAAATTAAAATGGGTTTTATTTTAAAGAACAAAGTTTGACCTGAGCTGAGAGAGGCCACCTTAAAAATGGGTTGCAATCAGAAAAACCTTTTTGTCATAAAAATTACACAAAGAAACACAAAAAAAATTCTGGAACACCTAATAATTAGCCAAAACACGAATCTCCATCACCCTGGAAACGCTAAATTCATGGTTTACTCGGTAAGCTATATATGCATTCCAAGGAGGAGGACAAATAGTTGAAAATACCGAAACAAACCAGAATCCTGTTTTAGCGCTGAGATAAGTAGAATCAGAAGATGGGTTTTTAGGACGCAATGGATTCAGCAAATGGTTCTCTGCCGCCATAATCTCGGATTTTCTTCTTTCTTTCCCAAAAGTACATTTCTTCTAGCTTGGTTTATGGATGCATAAACTACTCTGTTATCGTGACTAAGTGACCCGTCCGACACAAAACTGAAACAAGTAGATACTTCTGCTGACACTATTTCGAGTTACTGCCCAGGTCATGGGTGACATGGGGTAACGATTAGTTGTAATGCAGTCAAATTTATAGTTGTGAATATTGAGTCCTGTTTTGGCTACAGCTAACTATAAGATATATGCTATACTCTAGACATCGCAGAGTGTCATCCAAAGAAAAAAATATAGGAGTACGCTTAAGTTTTTTCTATAATATTACGACTATGATTATCGAGGATTCATCAACGAGTAAAAAAATTTTTTCTAAGAAGCGTTCTATCTGTAGATGACTGATTGTCTTCAACGGAATTCTACAGATACATCAGCAACATCAGCGACAAACTATGGTATTCTGTTGGTAACAAAATTACGAGGGACATCGCATATTACATTTCGTCTAAACGTTCTCTTAACATACCTGTACTAAAAAGTCTTCCAATCTCTAGGTTTAGAGCCTTCAAGAAGAAAAGCATTACTAATTCAACTGCTAAAGCTTAAGAAGTACGGAACTTTGGCAGGAGCTAAGCGCTGTCATCGCGTTAGCTCATTCTCACTGGTTAACTCCTTATATAAATATCTTCGAAAAGTCGTTTTACTTTGTAACAAACGCCTTTCAGGTAATTCCGCAGTCGAATACAGTAAGCCGACAGCAGCGAGTTAGAAATGATGAAACCTGGAATGCTTCAGTATAATGGTAACTATTGAGAGATTACTGTGTCAACACTTGTGTTCAGTAACTCCCACGTCCGACTTTCTATTAACCTCGGCATTGATGAAATAATTCTTTTTACTTCTGTTTAGCAAACACGAGGTATTATTTTATTTCTTCATTTACGTACAAGCTGACGTTTCGGCGGATTTCGCCTTCTTCAGAGCCTGGAAAGGTCACGTTGACTGCAATCTACATGGCCAAACACCTCCATAACCAAACAGAGAAAATGCCAAACCAAAATTCCAATGATTCGCAGGGAGGAATGCCTCATTATCACGCGTGATATTGGCCAGTATATAAGACTGCTATTCTGATGGGACGGGCACATTACGTTTCCATGTGAACACTGCGCGGTTGGTCTCCACATAACAAATTAAGTGGAAGGCTCATAGAAAGCGGTTAGTGTACAGAGACTCTGTGTTCAATGTGATTGGAATTTTGGTTTAGCATTTTCTCTGTTTCATTATGGAAGTATTTGGCCATGTAGATTGCAGTCAACGTGGCCTTTCCAGGCTCTGAGGAAGGCGAAATCCGCCGAAACGTCAGCTTGTACGTAAATAAAGAAATAAAATAATACCTCGTGTTTGCTAAACTTGTGTTTAGTGTTCAGTGCTTCAATAATAACGTGTTTCGTTAGAGAAACAGAATAGGTAATTCCTGATAAAGGTAGAATATTTAAACATACTGGACATTCTAAATTTTTCACATTTCGACTTGAAGAGATTTCTTGCGTTTGATTCTCCGATTCTTACATAGAAATGGGAAGAGGGAAAAAGACAATGACAGAGAGTCAGATAAATTCAACAGAATTAGACATACATGTATAAAAAGAGCAATGGCGGAGTGGCCTACCTATGAAGTTGGTAGTACGACTATCTTTCTGAATAATGAAACTCGATGCAAGATGAAATGGTTCATTCGCAAGCGAGGTTTATTGAGTAATTTTTAAACTCGGACCTCATCACTGAACAAGCGAAACGAACCGTCACGTTGGTTCAATAAGAAGTTTTGTAACGCCGTACAAGCTCAATAACCTGACAAAATATTCCTCTTTCAGTAGTTCAACTTTTTAATTTGCAAACCGAGAAAACTCGATGCCATTTCAGAAGCAACATAGTCACATAGTGAAAGACCATTGATCACAATGCCTGAGAATTGTCCGTGGTGCGCATCTATGAGCTCACTTGCAAGGCTATCTCGAAACTCCGAGAAAAAACAATGGCTCCAGCAACGGTAGACAAAGTCACTGCCTCGCATACTAAACATGCCCACCAATATTTTATGAGATACAATGAGATAACGACGAGAGCTGATCAAGTCTAAAGTTGATAGGATTTGGTTAGAAGCAGATCAAAAAAATAATAAAAAAAAACTCCCAACGGTTAACCACCTTGTCGCACCTGGGAGATGTTTCTGGTTGTCGGACTGCGATGCACAGCGAGGACATTCCCCTATCTGTCAAGGTGTCCCAAATCGAGGAGTCTGGCGCTTCAATCAGAAAGCCCAGCCGAGAATAAAGCAGTACCAGGATCCACCACGGTTCTGGAATCGAATTAGTAGCATGGTGGTAAATCTACCTTTTATTTACAAGGGCAGCGACTGCCTGTGGTGGCTGCGACCTGGGCTTTGCCCCGGCTAACGGGAGTCCATGAAAAAAAGCTGGCTAAACCAGTTAAACTCCTGGTAAAGGAGAAGGTGCAAACGCACGCACAATTGAGGATGGGCCGTCCATCTATCCAGGTAAGTAAGACCAAAAAAATACTTCGTCAGCACACTAAAAAAAGATGAAGGTCTCGGCGCTGAACAATCTGTGAGCAATGCGCCATGCATTCGACTTTATTAAGCATCGTTGGATGTATTTGAATGCATATCTGGCCTTTACAATGACTCGCAGTGGCCTCCCAATCTATCGAGCTGGTGCTACTATCCTCCTAGACAAGTCTGGTACCAATTTGCCGACCCCGGAGGAATTGAAGGCTTGGTGAGCCATAAGTGCCAGAGATCGATTCAACGTGTGTGTGTGACAGTAGCGCCTCCAACCACCGCGCCACATGGGCCCTTCTATAGCACACTATGGGGAGTAATTCTTTGTGTTCACCTATTACAGCTAAGACAGTATTTTTGTCGTCTAACTCTACGTTTTTTTAAAGGCCGAAGGTCTCGTAATGTCAAACACGATCGCCTTGTAAAAAACTGCAAACAAGTAGACCACCAAGGCGAAATAGATGACATGAGGTTCTTCATTGTAACGAAAGATCCCTTAACGAAATGTCGGTAGTGTAAGCCTTGTTGTACACCTATCTATTATCCGTTACGCTGAATCATTTGACAAGCTGTCAACTCGTCTAACTGTCATTTGTTTTCAATCTTTGCAACGAAACAAAGCCACGAATTTCTGCGTAGTGACAAGGACAGTTGTTGAGAAGTGAATGAGCAGAAGACGATGTGATTGGAACGAAATGCTCATGTTCAAAGTTGTTGGCCTTGACCATAACGTGAAACTACAAAGTGTTACTGAAGAAGAACAATGGAATGCAATGGAGAATTATAGAGCGGAAATTTTAACGACCATGGAAACCCTTCAATAGGCTTTCACTGACAACACTGCTGTTCTCTATCATTCCTCTGTACGTGACTTCAAAAAAAAAAAAGAGCTAGGTCATTGCTAAGCATACGATTTCCCGATGACACGACTTATGCGAAGAACGGTCACACATTGTCAGGCAGAGCGATGATAGTTGACGATGCAGAAGTGCTATCTCTTCGAATCGGATGCGATCAGTGGATACATCTACAAGTCGGAAAAGAAATGCTCTCGTAATGTAAGAAAGCGGCATGCCTTGTACGATGAAAACATTTTCATGCGAAATGTTCTCCTAACAAAAATGGTTTGTTGAGGAACACATTACCGAGGACTACGACCTACCAGATCGAAGAGCTCCGAAACTGCCGAACATGCGACAGTGCCTTAGATACTCATTGGATATGATAAACATACAGAAGAAATTATTTGGTAAAAGAAGAGCCATGAATAAAATCTTTTGGCGTTGATCAATGCCTGAGGGATGCGCCATGCATTCTACTTCACTAAGAATCGTTTGCTGGCTCTTGCTGGTTTACCGATGTATCGAGTCAATGTTGCTATCTTTCCAAACAAGTCTGATACCAATCTGCCAACCCCAAAGGAATGGAAGGTTTGGTGGGCCATAGACACAGGTTTCGATCCCACATGTGTGTTGCAGGGCTCCCCCGACCACGAAGCCACATGCGTCCTGAGAAAAGCGATGTGGATTAAATTCAGGCTTCCTAGAAAAACTAGCAAAAGCTTATGGATCAAAGATTCTGCTCTTATGTCTTCGACTCTGGCGTTGGTGTACCTGGCAATGAGTTGTCACTTCAGGGAAGTTAAGAATTGTGTTCCCCACTCACAGATCATCGGAATGATGCCTTACAAAGTGTAGTCGTACGAACAATATCAAGTAGGAGCGCGAGTCGAGTCATTAAAATTAATGACTCGGGCCGAGAAGCAGGAGAAGAGAAACCGAAAGAAAAACATGATTATGGTTCAGATTAAGCATTCTATGCATAATACTTGCAACTGTAATTCTCTTCGAATCAAACCGGCAGGCGGTGGACAACGAGTAGACAAAGAGAAAGGAATGGGAAACTGCGGCTGACACTAATAATGAACGTAACCTCTTATGCTTTGACTCGTCGTTCCTTCTGACTATTCTAGCTCTATGCCCGTATCAAGAAGCTGAACGCAGTAAAATAAACCGGCTTTATTCCTTGACCAAGAAAAAGTCCCGATTCAGCAGTGTTGAGTAGGACGAGTACGGAGAATCTGCTGAAATCTCAGGGTCAATAGAAGCTGCCTGGATCGCGAAGAGCTAAGGTGACGATCCGCACCTATAATGCACGCACAGTTGCATCTGAGTCCTCAAAAGACGACTTGACCATGCAAGTAAAAATGATTATTTACAACGTCATCAGACTGGCCGAGATGAGACGACACCACTCTTTCAACACCGCCTCTGACACCAGTAAAGAACTGTTCATCGAAACATGAGACATTAGAGGAGCTCGCGGCATCGGCATTCTCGTCAACACGAGTTTGTCCATGAACATCGATTCATTCGAACAGCTTACAACCCGGATCGGACGTTTACGATTGAAGAGATCAATACCAATATCAATACGATTGTAGATCAATACCGGCTTTGTCACTCTTCGTCGCTTACACACCGACATCAAACTTTGACGAAGAAGAAGTTAAAGCGTTCTATATAGACTTGGAGAAGTTCGTTCTACAGAGAAGACCATACATTTTTCAAAGTCATCATTGGAGATTTTAATGCTAAAATTGAACCAAGAAGAAAGTTTGAAGAACTTCACATTTAGGGCCCACGGATTAGAATGGAACGAGCAGGTAGAGCAGCCGTCTGAGTTTATAATGACGGCAATGACCATTCATGGTAGCTCACAATTCCAGAAGCCCCAATCCCAACGATGGAAGTGGAGTCTCCAAGTGAAGAGTACCATTACGAAATAGACCACATCATAGTAAATCGAAGATTTTGCCCAACCGATGTCGCTGTTTTCCCGAAATTCTACACGGGATCAGACCATCCCCTTCTTCGTGCGAGATTACATTTCTCGCGAAAATGAAAAAAGCTGTTGAATTTAAAAAACGAGCTTCAGAAACTTTCATAAAGTGGAATTTATTTAGTTTATTAAGTAACTGCTGGTAAGGTGCCGTTCTCGACAGCATTAACGACTAAGACTATCGGTTCATTCATCATCTTCACGGTAGCGCTATGAAAAATTAGAGTTCAAAATCTACCAAAAGTCGTTCTCCAGAAACAGTCAGGCGGATACACCGGCGTAGAGTCGCGTGAGGTGCAGGCAACGGCCAACTCACCTCTTAACATAAAAAACAATGCAGACAGGCGATAAAAGTTCTTAAGAAAAAAAGAGCACCAGCAGTAGTCGAAACTGCAGAGCCAGGAAAAAGCATTCGCAGAGCCCACTAGAACCTCGCCAAATACAAAAGTAAAATGATTGCACCCTAACGCCTTGAAGGAACAGTTACAGTGTCCAGAAAGGCAATGAAGAAAACTATTCAGAGCTTTTAATAGACACGTCTTGCTGTTCTTGTATAAAATAAAGGAGATAGACATGTCGTATTCGGCTCTCGTTTCCGAAATCCGACATGCTGTTTCGTCGGTGAAAAATCAAACAACACCGGATCCGGACACGATAAGATTTGAACACCTGAAGAATCTTCCGCCAGTCCTCGTAAACACATTGGCTCGGTTCTTCACAGGTTACCTATCTGAATGCAAGGTCCCTACTCAGTGGAAGACCAGCAAGAACGTGTTATTGTTCAAGAAGGGTCACCTTCACGACATCGGCAACTATCACTCATTCCACTTACCGTCCTTCAAATAAAAACTTTTCAAACGAGTTATCCCAAACAGGAGTAACACAACACTGAAGTAAGAACATTCGTGTGAGCAAGCAAGGTTTCGAAAAAGGCTAAGTGCGATGGGCCACATCCACACGATAACAAGGCCATTTAAGTTGAGCTAGAGTACAACATACCACTCTTTCTCACTTTCACCAGTCTAAAACAGCTTCTCGAACAGTTGAAATAGAAGCAGTTATAAACGCCTTGTATAGTCAGGGATTCTCTACTCAGCATGTGACGATTCCTCGTGAGCTGTTTAAAAATTTCGCAACCAAGATATCATCATTCTACAACGATATTAACATCGACTTCAAATGAGCGGTTGGGCAAGGCGATACCACCTCGACAAAATTATTCACCGCCACCCTCGAGAACGTCATGCGAACATTGGAATGCGATAATATGGGAGTGGAAACCGATAGTCGGTAATTACACCATCTTCGTTTTGCTGATTACATCGTTTTTAGAACCACAAAGATTACCCAAGCGAAACGAATGCCTATCGGCTTCGACAAAGCCTGTGGAAAAATTGGTCTACGGAAAAAGCGAGCGACTAATGACAATGATCTTCACCAATGATTTGAAACTGGAAAACTCTTCTGGTACTGCAGAAGTGTTATTTTCGTTTTCGTATTTTCCATTTTGGAATAGTGTTGGTCAATTCCTCCAGTTTCCCGCCGTCCATCTGTCATCATTCGCCATATTTTGCCCACGAATATTACGCCACTAAATAAACGTACTGGAAGTGCTATGTTTTAAGAAGAAAGGCACGGTCTTGCCGAATAGCAGAGGAATTAATCAAGCCACTCAAAGAACAAAAAGTGGTGCCATTATAGGAAATAGAGGATGTATTCATTCAGTAACCGTTATTATCTCGACCGTGAGGGATTGAAAAAGGACCAGTTCTATAGCAATATAACCGAAGGTCTACGTAGTCAAAACCATCGACGATAAAGTCAAGACCTCATTTCAATTTGCCCTTCATATTTAACATGTCAAACGAATTCTTGCTGCATCGCTCAGCTCGTTGCGGTGAGCCATAGGCTCATCGCTATAGTTGTTCTTTTTTCGAAAACTGATAAAAAGATCGCAAAAATTTTAAAGAGCGTTCTCCGTTCTTTCGTTTGGTTGTTAAAGGTTTTTTGAGAGCACATTTTCTTTAGAAGCACCACCATCATTCTACAACTGCTGTCGCCCTTTGTTGTCATCCACAGAAGTCGGAGCTTAAGTGCTCAAATCTTTTAAATTAGTTCAAGTTATCGACTTTTTCACAGGCTAATCAGTACACTAGTAATATGGTAAACGTCCAGAGAAAGTTCTAGAATTGTTCCTTCACAAATAATACATTAACTCGACTCTTCAATGAATAGTGTGGAAGAAGAGTTTGCCATATGACACGACCTGTCTTGAGAGTTTTGCTTTAAGAAAAAAGCGCAACCGGCTAAGCACTAAGTTTTGCTTTCCCGAGAAAATACGCTGAATAAATCAACTTGTAGCAATGTCAATATCATATGCAAAGTAAGCTAGATGTAGGAGGGTTGAAATTTCAATTTGTAGCTGAATATTCACCGCTATGCCCATCGAAGGAAAGAAAAAAGCGCAACCGGCTAAGCACAAAGTTTTGCTTTCCCGAGAAAATACGCTGAATAAATCAACTTGTAGCAATGTCAATATCATATGCAAAGTAAGCTAGATGTAGGAGGGTTGAAATTTCAATTTGTAGCTGAATATTCACCGCTATGCCCACTGAAGGGCGCGTGTGGCGCAGTGGTTGGAGACGCCACTGCGACACGCACGTAGAATCGATCCCTGCGCTCATGACCCACCAAGCCTCCCATCCCTCCGGGGTCGGCAAATTGATACCAGACTTGTCTGGGAGGATAGCAGCACTGGCTCGATACATCGGCAGGCCACCGCGAGTCATTGTAAAGGCCAGATTCAATCACCTCCAACGATACTCAATGAAGTCGAGTGCATGGCGCATCCCTCAGGGATTGATCAACGCAGAGAGCTTTATCCTTTCTTCTATGCTTCCTGATGTCCGCTTGGCATTGCTCATCCGAAGCTGAAGGTATCGTTAGAGCACTATAAGAGTTATAATATCTCTTCTCATTTACTCAAAACGAAATATCGTCAGCGCAACTTTCAGGGATGAATCCTAAAAAGATAAACAACGCAGTACACTGATGTAGGCCCAACAGTACAGAATTCAGTCAGCTCACTATTAACATAGAAAAACGAATGCATTGAACATCAATCTAAATACAAACGGGAAGGATATATCAGAATGTTCTCATCGGAAACCTGACCGACCCAAAAAACCGGCTACCGAGGTAATGAGACCGTAGGAATTTGAATGAACAATTCTGCCCTGTCAAGGTTTATCAATCTCGGACAGCCTAGGCTAAGGTAATACCACACTGTTGGATATCACAATTACCGAAGCATACTTAGATAAGTCACTGTGTTCCTTCAAACTTCCCGGTCATCTGACACGACGTTATTAACGCATTTCAGCCTTCGCTTATTACTGTGGCAATGACTCCGCCTTCATCAGAAACGTTCTTTTGCTGACCATTTCCACCACATGGGAATGTTAAATGGTTTCAATACCTAAAGTGCGGGGCTACCTTAAAGATGCTTTTGATGAAGGAAGGCAAAATGCCCCAAAGCGTTAGCCATTGTGAACCAAAATGTGTTAATAACCTCGTTACGGTTATCGAAAACAGATGGTAAAAAAGAAGAATTCCTTGTTTATCGTTTTTATGCAGAGGATAATTGAAGGCTGCTCTCTGAATGTTATAGATGAATACTTCGGATAGAAATTGAAGCACATCGCTGATTTAGCCAATAGGATGAATAATCGCTTCCAGTTTCTTAAGTTCCCCAAGTTTTCCAATCAAACAAAACTCAGAAAGTTGGAAAGAGCAGATGGTGCATTACACAAAGTACGTACATGTACTAGTGCTAGATTCACGAATGTGATGAATATGAATTCAGCCAACACTTTTTAGCATTTCTAGTGTGTTTCTCTTCCTCACAAAAACAAATCGGTTAATATTAGACAATGCACTACCGAGATTGAACGCGTAGCAGCTGATCTGAAGTGTGGCGACCATACCTCAGCAGCTTATTACTTATGCTAATTAGTTCAACTCTCATCGCCTGCTAAGAGCGTTTGCAAACACTGTGAAAAAAATAAAATTATTGTCTTAATAATTAAATAAGTCTGTCAAAAAGGCCAATGCAAGAAATCTAATGAATTTTGCCAGCGTGAATATTGACGAGTTTAGCGACCATAAAATTCAAAATCTTCAAAAACCTCCTCATGCTTTTCTTTGATTATTTTTATCTTCTATGAGTTCACATTTTCTGGATTGGATTCGTTAATCGTATTTCTGAGGAAAAAAGCCTAAAATCCTAAAAATCTACAGGATTTTTCGATTAACCAATTTAGTCTTTCCCTATCCCACTATCCGACGGTTCAGAGTGAAATTTCTCTCCCGAGTTTGTTAAAGTGTAATAAATGCTAACAGTATGAAAGCCACTACTATAGACATACTTCTATGTGGTCGCCTCCAAAACGTATGAACATAGCCTTCCGTATTGTTGGGTCGAAACAACATGACAGTGTGTACAACGACACGTCAAATTTTGACGGCGGAAGACACGTGGTGTAACATAGACAAGCAGTTCGTGACGAGCAAGCTCGGATCTCCAAACCGTATTTCTATGGAATCAACGTGAAAAGAACCACAACTCCAGTGGAAAAAAATCCCCATCTAGAGAATGGTCATGAAAGGGATTTTCGAATGTGCTGCAAAACGTAGGCGGCGTGTGCTGACGCATGATCTTTTTGGAGCTCAAATTACTGTGAGAACTCAGTCTTGCATTTTTAGACTTATACCAGCCCCTTAAGCTGCAGAGAATTGGCATTTCGCGTTGTACTATTGGATAAAACGGTTCTCATGAAAATAATAAGATGGCAGAGATTTGTCAAGGCGAACGAGTAATGGTCTCAATCAAATCAAGCGTTCGGCCTTGATCAGCTCCTAAGGTGTGCTCTATGGATCGTTCATCGATTTCATCAGGTATCGTTAGAGGTAATTCAGCGTGTAGCTGAGCTGTAGAATGACGTGTTGCTGCTTGCAGATGTATCAAGTCAGTGTTGATATCCTCCCAGACAAGTCTGACATTAATTTGGTGATCCCGAATGATGGAAAGCTTGATAAATGCAGTGAACGGAATCGAACCAGAAACCACGTGTATAATCCAGAGCACTTCTAACAAGCTACACGTGCTTTCCGTTGTTTTAGGCTTCATAAAGAACTCCTTGTTTGATATCGTTTAGGGAACCCTTATTTAAACAATATATTTCCGCTATGAAAGAAAAACAACTTGTTTTCTAGACTTAACCATTAAGGAAAATAAGGAATGAAGCTATTAAAGGAAATATGGAATGACCACCATCTCTAACCAAATCAACCAAATCAACTATTGATGAAAGTAGCCATCTTAAGTGAAGTGGTCCAGTGAAGAAGCCCCACTGTGCATCAGTACATGTTATATGAGCAAAAGAAAATTCCATTTTACAGAACAGTTTACGTGTTCACAGAAGTATCTTTTTCATTCCCGCCTTATCCCATAACAAGTAGCGTAAATTTTTGACAAGGCACTAGATCTGTAGTCATCAAAAAGCATCTATCCATTCACAAAGTACTACTCCTCTCAAGAATTTTTTCCTTAACATTGACATGATTTTTAACAGTTTTTTAATATGCTTGAAACTCCAGTTTCTGAGATGATAGCAATGATTACTAGGGTTCTTCCGAATAGGAAAGGAAAAATAGAAGGCATTCGAAACTTTAGCCCACCTGTTAAGGGGACTGATGCCGCTTCAAATCACGTCGTTCATTGACGAAGAACCAAATGAATAGGATTTTTACCTTAAAAAAATGTAATGGGAACAATTGTTAAAGCATGTATGATATGCCAAATTCTTGACGCAAAATGAAGTTACGCAGTCAAGAAGAGACATCGGGAGCGGAAAGAACAGATCAATTCAATCTCGTCATAATTTGCTAAAATCAGAATTCTTTCGATTTTGCCCGTTCTCAAAATCTACCTCTTTCTGCCAGTACTCAGCTAACTAACAGAGACTATTATGTGACATGATTTCCCATCAGATGAGGACTACTCTTCTGTTTAGAGGAAAATGGATGCTTTAAGTTATTCAAGAAATAATTTTTGCAGTACCACCGAAGAAAGCTTTGGCTTGGCAAGAACGACGCCTGAGGAACAACCCATGGGTGAATGTTTCGTTTTCTGCGTTTGGTTTTTGAAAACAAGTTAATTCGCATCTAAATGATTCCAACAGCAACTGACGATCACCAAAAACCGACCTGAAGATTAAATAGTGCTGGTGTTTATATAAAAACAACAAATCTAGAACCTAATAAATATTCAGCAATAAATTCCTGAATCGACTTGAACACAAACGGAAAAAGGAATATTTTCGAACGAAGGGAGCCGCAATAGATGAGAATCCTCTTCAATAGTTAAGAAAAGGACGCTCAATGGGACGTTGTTTTACAAAGAAAGGTCCTTTGGAGAACTGTGGTGTTTAAAAATATTAAAATATTGAAACCGGCATTAATATCCGGTGGTCCCAGCTACTGCCCTAATTTCATCTGACAGAGATAGAGGGAGGAAAACCTGAGCAGTTGGCTGTTTGTTGCGAATGCTCGCTGTAAGGTTTATGGACTATTTTATTAGGCAGAGGTTGTGCAGTAGTTCCGCTAAATAAACCCTGAGAGAGGCCTCTTTATTTACTTAATTACAATTTAGCTCAATATCGTACACAAAAGGTCAAGCACGTCGCTAAGGAAGACCTGGTTTGTTTAGCGACAATCCCATTAAGATTTCCTTACAGTATTCCGTTTAACCCCTACGACTTTCTGAAAAACCCAAAAAATAACACGAAAGAAAACACTTGTGTGGGTAGCTTGAAAACGCAGGGATACATGCAAATAAGTAAAAAAAAATAATCCGTAATTGAACGATTAACGATAGCGTACTGCAAAGCGAAAAAGTGTCAAGAGAAAGCATTGAAAATGTCACAAACAGTGTCAGCAACAGATGGAAATTTAATAGTAGAATATTCTAGCTGGCAGAAAATATGTGGACATCTTCGTATTGGTAACAATTTTATAAAACCTCTGTCTAAATGGCAGGTACATCTAATGAGCACAGCACTCCCTTGACATTCTAGTCATCCCCATAGAGAAATTATGAGCGGCCCATGAAATCAAAAATGTCCGCAATACCGCATCCTAAACACGGGAGCACATTGTGGCTTAGTTTTTGACATAAATTTAGTTTATTCAGATAGAAGCAATAAAACGTCGAACAGTTTCACTGGTGGCACCAAAGGTACGTGGTTGGGTGAATATGAGGGGATTACAGATGACGAGTGAACGGTATGGCTCAGAGTCCGTCACATAGATGAAGCTGGTGAGCGGAAGCTCAGAAAAACGGTGGTTTCTGAACAAGGTTTGTGCGAACTGTGGAAAATCGTATAATTCTTCTCAATGGAGCCATCTCCAAAACGGCTTTAAATCTGATAGGATGTTCAATGCTTGAACAAAGACTGTTTTCATACAACCACAAAGATGCGAGATGTGAGCAAAGGTCAGAACTACAGATGAGCTTCTAACCCACGATTACCTTTCCCGAAAGCTCAATAGACAGTAAATGCATAAAAGTTAAACACTGTGATTTCGATTTAAGTAACAGCTTAACTAGATTAAATGCCGATTTGTGCTCTCTAGGTCATTCCCGTTGGCGCGTGATTGCTGATAGAAATGTTGGGGTAAAAAAAACTGGCTGCGAGGTGAAGCAAACCTTCAGTGGTGCATTGGGCAACACACGAGGCCCTGGGAAGGGTATTCACGGGTGTAGAATACAATTGAGATTTCGAGATTTGCTCATATTTCAGCATCATTATGGTTGTATTTCACGTAGTACCCAGCCCTAAAAAATAACATGCGGTGAATAAAAGTTAAAGGTTGTTTCCATGTAGTATTTGGTTTCCTGTACCCTTAATATCGAGTTCCACGAACGAAGTAGAAAAAAATTAAAAATCTCACAATTTCGGTGTCATCTGCAGCCTCTATTCAGTCTAGATTAGTTTAATCCTCCCATCACATATTTCCTCAAAAACGTTATGTCATGATTGAATCTATCTCTGGTCTGTAGAATGATTCATTGATTCATGGTGTCCCATCGATGTATCAAGTAAGTGCTACTATCCTTCTTGTGAAGTCTAATAACAATTTGGCTACCACAGAAAAATGGAAGGGTTGGTGAGCCCGTGGCAAAGGATCGAACCAGAGGTAAATACAATGTGTATTGCTGGATACCTTTAGCTATTGCGCTAAATGTGGTAAAAGTTATGCTAAAAGAGTTGCAGAAAGCCCACAGCTACTACTCTCTAGATGCAATTCAATTATTAAAGATAGCAATAGCTTGCTAAAAAAATCGCAGAGTTAAAAAATTTTTAAAAATTCGTCAGAAAGACGAATATTACGGAAAACTTCTGAATTCCTAGACAACGAAGAACAACTGGAAGGGAATAGAGCTGACATAAAAAGGCGAAAAATTGATTCCATGATAATCAACAGTGTAGGATACGTAAAACGATAGGATGATCATCAGGTGTAAATTAGTGTGTCAATTACTGAAATTCGGACACTGTAGATTTCTTTCCACAAACGAAATCTCGGGGAAGGGATGAGCGTTCATTCTGTTGCTCGAAAAATGAAATTAAATTGTTGAAAGCGGTATGCGGCAATCCAAAGACATCCCTAGACACTCTTACTTCAGATATAAATTTGAATAAGGAATGAATAGATGGTATCGCTGAAATCACCACTAAACGGTTCTGCATCTGTGAACAAAACATGAGACCAGTGCAGCAGTTGCTCTCAGGGATGCCAACCTGTGGCTGGCCTGAACTAACTTAGTGAACCAATTATTCAAAATCCAGAAAAGCGACTAAATACACTTAGCGAATTCACAAAATTGGGGTAATTCGTGTAAAAAAGAAAAGTTATCACGTACATAAAGAGGCATTCAGACAATGTGTGGACGCAAGGTATAACAAAAAAAAGTTACTTCTAAAGAGGCAGCAACAACTACTCATAAGATTTCACACTGCTATCCAAATCACCTGCGTGTACAGCGACGTGGCTTGACCTACCCCGCAACTCATAGATACGAGCCTTTGCTTCGACCCTGGGCTCCAGGAACAACTTCCCATCTTTCCGGACCAGAAAAAATCACTTTGGAGACCAGACATGCATTCGGTCACCTTTAATAATGCTTAATGAAGATGAATGCATGCTCATTTCTCAGGAATTGGCGACGCCGCACGGTACCAAGCAAACCTCTATTTCCTCTGCTGCCTGGAAAATGGCGATGAGCTTGTCTAAGAACAGCTCATTGTCTGGGAACTCATTCTCTCTAGCTCACGTGAAAACATTTTAGCACGGGTATCTCAGAATTCCAGAGAAAATCTATTTGACCAACATTCAAGAACATCCATAAAGAATAAGCAAGGCTTAAAGCAGCAACGAAATTCATGCAAAAGGTTCGAAGATCTCCGTGGATGATAAACGCGAGGAAAGAAGTTGGATGGAACTACTGTTGGGATCTATACAGTACGTCTGAAGATAAGTCATGCAATACTAGTGTCAAAAAAATAGTGTCAGGTCACCTAAAAAGTCACTAGTAACCTTTCTTGATCTTCTTTTCCTTTTTTCTTCAAAGATCGTCAATTTAAAAGTCTGTATAAAGCAAAATATGGTAAATGGATTGAGCAAAAGCTCTAAAAAAAGGGAGAATTATTAACAACTAAGGATTGTTAGAAAGAGCTGTGCACCCCAGAAAAAAACAGAAGCTCTCTCTAATTGTTCTGCAGGCAAGATTTTTATATAATATAATAACGTATGTCTATGTGTACATAAATATTGCATAAAGAATAGGAAGCTGATGCATTTCGTTTGATCAACCCACGAGACGTGCGTCATGCCTGGGTTTCCATTCCTACCATCATAAAAGTTGGTGAATACAAGTTTCGCCTACACAATGACTTACGGTTGCCTGCAGAGGTGCCAAGTTAGTATTTTTTTTCCCTTGACAAGCCTTGTAATAGCTTGCTTAATCCAGAACGATAGGAGTTTGATAAGCTCAGTGAAATACGCAAAGCTGAAATACGTGAAATACGTGCATTTTAGTGCCCATTTAGACTACTACCTTGTAGGCTTGCACAACCACTTAGCATTCTTTAAAATTTGTTTGAACCTGGGGTCTTTCCATTTATATGCGTTATTTCATTTTTTTAAATGGTTGTCATACTCGAGTTATTTGAGAAGGAGATTGCCTCAATTGATTTATGCAAATTAGGTAGGGGCAATAATCGAAGAATTTCGGAAGAAGCTCAGTAACGTAACGAATGGTTCCAAAATACACAATACAGAATTGGTTGGCTCCTTGTGTAACATTGTTTGCTTTTGAAGAATTTGTCTGGTTTCCACTTGCTGTTTTCCTAGATTAGATCACCTCTGGATTTATATATCATATAGCATTAACCCGAAAATCTTTGAAATATAATGATAGTGATAATGATGATAATGATAATGATGATATAATGATAATGATAATGATGATAGCAGCCTTACAGAAGGCATAAAACGTCAGCCGAGGTAGGTTTTTTTTTGATGAGCTCGATCAGACGAATCGAATTCTTGATTCAACGTGTATAACATCTATCCTACTAATCCATTTTTCCAATATATTGATTTGAGCAAAATCTGAGTATGAGGTATATTGAAAAGAGTGCTGGAACATTTAAATTGCGAGTGGTGAAATGGTCGCAGCCCCGAACGATTGTGTCGAGAAGGAAGACTCGCTGAAACAGTGCTACATGACGGCGGTTTCTCACCGGTTAGGTAAAAACGAATAGGGGCCGTTTGGGTTGAACATGAGGACTAAACGTTGAAGCTTAACAAGAAAATACAGCAAAAGACCACAATATGCTTAAAAATATTCGGACAACCTCTACTCCAACCTCGAATATTTTGGTAATAGAGCTGTGACATTCTTCAGAGTTATTAGATCATGGCGACTCTGAAGAAGGCTAAAGTGCTGAAACGTTAATCGAATGAAAAGTTATAGCAACCTCGTCCAAGCCGAACAATCTAAAAAGATTTGTTACTAGCCCCGAAGTTGAATTATGGTCGTAAGATCTGGGCTTCGAATTGCCCACGATTACACTTGCTGCTCAGAGATCCCAATCGAGCGAGCGATTTCAATTATTTTGAAGTTTACTCGACTATTCGAAGTTTTAAACATAAACATTTTAACTTATGCGTAGTTGAGTAATGTCAAAAACAAGGTAAACTCTTGTAGGCTTCTTTCGGCTTAATGTAATCACTTTCCATCCTGGTAAGTGTCCTGGTTCGCAGAGCCATCTGAACAAGGTAACGTGGGAAAGAAAAAACACCGAAAAATGTGAAGAAAACAGTATAAAGTGTAAAAGAAAGTATAAAGTTTCTTTTTCCTGAGCGCTTCCGTTTCGTGGAAATTGTAAATATTTAATGTTAGGAACCTTCTAAAGCTTAGGAATTACTGTAAGCCTACGAATCAACGTAAAACATTTCTAAGCAGTTGACAAGGTATTCTTCGGATTGCAAACGAGAATACGGTACGCATTCTAAATGTACTGCGCTCCTTACACCTCTTTTAACGATTCACTTGGTAAATTTAAGTAGAGAAAGGGTTTGAGATCATAGAGCGTAAAATTTTTTAGCAAAAGTCGCAGCAACTAAGCTGTCATTTCTTATCGTTAACCAAAAGCGAAGCTATCGCGCATGAGTTAAAAAGTATGATGCTCCCAGCGTTGATGAATTCCTGAGGGATGCGCCATTCATTCGACTTAACCCAGTATCGTTTGGAGGTGAATGAATGCGTATCTGGCCTTTACAATGATTTGCGGTGGTCTATCAATGTATCGATCCGGTGCTGCTATCCTCTCAGATTTTCGGTGGTCTATCAATGTATCGATCCGGTGCTGCTATCCTCTCAGACAACTTTGGCAACAATTTGCCGACCTCGGAGGGATGGAAGATTTGGTGGGCCATGGACGCGGAGATCGATTCAACCTGTGTGTTACAGGGTGCCACTGCGCCACACGCGCCCGTGAGACACTATTTTAAAAATGGCACAGGTTTTTGTTTTCTAGGCCAACGAACACAATTTAATAACCTTGTAAAAGAAACCGTGTTATTAAGAAGCAGCTGACTGTCGTTGTTACAAGATGCTTCTTATGTTTATAATCCTCGTATGGTTCGTCTTCCACTTCGTGCTGCTCCTACCACTTATTCCATTTCTTTGACTGTTTCAAAATTGTCGTTAATGAATGTGATCGGGGATATTTGTGAATTTGATTACAACTCGAGATTTTCTAGTCCTCTGTTCCCATTTGCATGCTGTCCAGTGCGCTTTCCCATACCAGCCGCAGATAGCCATGCAATAGCATTCCCAACTCTGCATCACATGGAGTCGCAGCCTTTGGGAACAGCAATGTTTCCTGTCGTGATACTTGGATTCTTACAGTACGATAGCGATTCCAATGCCAGCTGCAAATTTTGCCCAAATCTTGCCACCGACAACTTGAGAGTGGTGCAACAAGTCGAATCTCGTACTCAACGATTAGCGGCAATTCGCACACGTAGTTTCTAGCCAAGAGAATTTGCTTATGTAAATTAAGGATTGACATAAAAGTTTATGGAAGCTTCTTAGGAAGAAAGTAAAAAAAGAGCAATAGATAAGTTTATTGTCACTTCACAGATGAGGTTCCTGTTGTTAAATGAGGCATTTCAGTAAACAAAATAGCTTGTGTAATGAAATAGGCTTAAGCACCTCCTCAAAAAATACATCTAATATGTTGTAGCCGACTACACACATGGTTTGCACTGAGAAACGAATCGATCTGAACTTCGGGCGAGGCTGGAATTAAGATCGTCAATATATAAATAAATCTTGGCATGATCTAGCAAAACGACATATTCGGAATGACATTTATGTCCAAAAAAAAAACTCGAAAAGTCATAACCAGCCCTTGTTTCGCTCAGATGAATTTCCAACGAAGCAAGCAAAAAACCTTTGAGCTAATGAATGCACTATGGGTATTTTCACCTTTTCTGCGGAGGCCAGTGGTGAGAAAATCGCTTCACTGAAATGTTAATGCAGTCCGATACTAAATAAAGATGGATAACGCTCTTCGCGTTGATCAATCTCTGAGAGGTGCGCCATGCATTCGACTTCACTAAGCATCGGTTGGAGGTGACTGAATGCATATCTGACCACTACAGCGATTCGCGGTAGCCTACCGACCAATCGAGCCAGTGCTGCTATCCTCCCAGACAAGTCAGGTACCAATTTTCCGACCCCGATGGGATGCAGGGCTTGAGGCCCTAGGCGCGAGGGTCGATTCCACAAGTGTGTTGTAAAGCGCCCACGACCACTGCGCCACACGCACCTTTTTTTTTCGTCGTCCGATACCATCAAATACAAATAGCAGTAGGTAGGAACAGGAAGCATGAAAAAACAGTGCCGCCGTTCTATTCCAGCAGGCTCTCATTTGAACAATACACTCTGTCAACTTGTTTGAGAATTGCGTGATTTTTCGTAATACATGAGAAAACGGCATGAAAAGGCATATTTTAGTAGAGCCTGCGACGAAGAGTGACTTCCAATGGACAAGCTTTGGATTCATTTCTCAATATTTTCAGCAGTGCTCCAGTCTTGGATTGAGAGTTAACATCCATATCCTAGCTGTGATATAGCGCTACAAAAGCCACCCAGTCTTTTTTCAACAAAGCCGCTAGCAGACTTCGATGCCTCTACAGAGCGATGTTATCAACACGGAGACTCAGCTTAGGTTGGTGGTGCTTTAATAAAGGGTTTAGTTATTGTTCATCGAAAAATGTGGCATTTACTTCTGTTTAGAATCGCACATCTTACAATGTGTTGTGAAAGAAGCTAGGCAAAGCAGCAGCCTTACTTGGTGCACATCATTTGCTCCCGTTGCGTCATAAAGCAGTATGTAATCCAGATAAACACTATCAGTCATTTTTAAAACATTTTTAAACAAACATAGTTTTTATTTTTAAAACAATCTCTGTGATGATCAAAGATGTCGAGGGATTTCTGCGAAAAAAAAAACAGCTGTGCACCTTAAAGACTTTAAGACAAAGGAACACTAACGCAAGCAAAGTGAGATGTATGTGGTCACGCTGGACATAACCAACACTTTACGATGTTTCCGCGTTGCTTCATTTTAACCGGATTTCTTAAAACGGGGTGCTAAAATGACGAAAGAAAAAGAATGCTTACTCTGTAGTGAGGCACTTTTAATCCCTATGGCCCGCCGATTTTAAGGGTAAACTAATTTCATCCTATTGAAGCTACTTTTTTCGTTCTTTCGAACGATGGCATTATGGTTGTTACCTAGAACGTCTAATAATGGCAAAAAGCTTCTAAAAGGGTTGAGGATATTGTAGCGACCGCTCTTCCTAGGCGCTAAGAGTGCCTTGTCCTTTGCTTCCAATTTGAAGGCTCTAACTCAGTCACCACATCAGCTTTAAAAATTTAATGGTTGCAAAGCAGCTTATAACATAATTAACCAAAACTTATAATATAAAATGGTTCAACTTGGTGAAGGGCGACTGTGGCGCAGTAGTCGAAGGCGCCCTGCAACGTAGACGTGAAATCGATCTCCGCATCTTTGCCCAACAACCGTTCCTTCTCTCCGGGGTTGGCAAATTGGTGTCAAACTTGTCTGGGAAGGTAGCAGCAATGGTTCGATACGTCGGTAAGCCACAGCGAGTCATTGTAAAGGTCAGATATGCATTCAATCACTTCCAATACAACGGTATTTAATGAAATTGAATGCATTTCGCTTCCTTCAGGGACTCATCAATGCCGAGAGCTTTACCTTTTTATCCTTAACTTGGTAAGACTGCAAAAGCAAACATTCGTGCTGGATGGGAGCCAAAAATTAAATCTTCCTTACGTCCTGGATGCTCCGCTGAAAATCAGTAGATCTATTTATTTCATCACAAGTAAATGCTGAGCTTTTCGTGTACAGCAATCATTTTCTGCTTTCAGACAGTGAAGCAATTGAACTAGCGAAATGCCTACCCAACAGGTCATGGTGGCGTTCCACAATGTCTGGTTGGTCAGTCGAAAAATTTTTAGATACTCAATATCGCGAGTGCTTTATTAGGTTTAAATAAAAAGCAGATTACAAAATGGAATCTAAATTTGAAGCACATGTATATTGTTTAAAGAGCTAGGACCGAGTCTCTCCTACAAGTCTGTGGAGTCCGTAAGTCGTCAAGCCCTCAATTGGTTTGGACCTATCGCCGTTTATCGTTGGCGTGAAGAGCAAAAAACGAAAAAAATTTAATCAGAACTTGTTAATGGAGGGAATCATCGAGAAGATGGCATTTCGCAGTCTTCAGATGCCACAACTGCCGGTAGATAGCAAAAAAAAAAACAGGAAAGGCAGAGTAGCACATTATAAAGAAGTTTTTATAAAATCTAGAGACTATCTTTTCATTGTCATTCCGTGCACATTCTTGCTTTTCTATGTTTTGCTTTTGATAATAATTTCACATATTAGAAATAAATCAGTGGACAAGGATAAGAGCAGAGGAAGAAAAGATTCAGAATACCAACACAGAAGGATAAGCAGAGGCACACATGACCTAACACCTGAACGACTTCATTCAGAGATTAGTTGAGATTCAGAACTTCAGACAATGTCAAGCTCACTTGATTTTGTATAAATCTATCTTTTTATGGTGTGTTAATTCGAAAATTAAGTTAATGAAGTAGAATCTGCTTCACGAAGGAACTGGGGTTCCGAAGAGGCGCTACCAATAATCGGAGAGAATTCAAAACATTTACAAAGAACAACATGACAAGAACGCGATAGTGCTATCGAATTCCAGAATTTACTTCACTTTCTAAGCTAGTCCTCAGTTGTCACACGAGACACAGCTTAGAAAACAAACTTTAATCAACACGGTCGTCTTCATTCCGTTTGATTTGTAAGGAATAAGACAACACTGTATTGACCGGAGCTAGCCGGGTCGACACCACATTGGGAAGCCCAAGCCAGACAAAGGCATAACGGCTGTATTAGCGGTGACGAATCGTGCTTAGCATAAGAATTGCGAAAGTGCCTTTCGATGTTCGTTTACAAATGAAGTGGCCACCATCGTGCATTATGTGAAACAAGTCCATTGAAATAAATGTCGTGACGACGATGAGAGCATTAGCCATCAAGTGCGTGAGAACCAGTAAGATTTGGATTCGTTGGTCACGTGCACCAGAACAGTACAGTGACCGTCGCTAGCAGAGGAGATACGAATAGCCTCACGCCTCTACTATGAACCTATTTTGTTTCAGTATTTTTAGCCAGAAGGTATCCCCATGTGGTTATAAGTTGATGTGGGAGATTTTTATCAGTACCAGAGCACACAACGAAGATCCTGGATACAAAACCTTATAATTTCCTTGTGCTAACCAACAAGGAGGAGTACGTAAAAAAGGGATATCTCGTAACGGCCGGTGTAAAATATTTAATGCATTTTCAAAACAAACAGCCACTGCAACAAGAAGACTGCATCTTAAAAACCTCAATCCATAAAACTTTGGCAAAAAAGATCAAGATCATCTTAGATTACTGGGCTAACAGGGACGGGTGTAGCGCAGTGGTTGGAGGAGCCCTGCGACACACACATGAGATAAATCCCTGCTGCAGTGGCATTCTCCGGAGTAGCCAAAACGATACTAGACTTGTCTAGGAGGATAGCAGCACTAACTCGATGCATCGGTAGGCCATCACGAATCATTGTGAAAGCCAGATATGCATTAAATCATCACCACACGTTGCTTAATGAAGTCGAATGCACGGAGCATACCTCAAGGAATGATCAACGCCGAGAGCTAGAGCTCTTGTTTTCATATTCGGTTAACACGTGGTTGTTGTAGAATAAAGTTGTCATGAATTCCCATAAAACTCCAAAATGGGTAAACACACCTTTACGTTTATCTACATGCAGATGTATTTTCAACATTTGAGAAGCCAGTTTTAAGTAAAGCGACAAAAGTGGATTAGGATGTAAGCAAAAGTGTAGCTTCTATGACAGTACAAAGATGATAAGCAATTTTTCCAGATGCTCAACTACAACGGTAACTTCAAAGATTTACGCCACTGCGTAGCTGCACCACCACCCTAGTGTCACTGTGAAGAAGAGCGAAATGAAAAAGTAGCACAGAAAAACTGAAGAGGAGCCATTAACTTCTCTACACTTCATAGTCAAAATGTTAGTGTCGCAAAAAAGTTTGGAAAAACGATTTAGAATGGTCGTTGAAAAGTTCAGATATTGTTCATCGATGTTGAAAACGTGAGCGCCTGTAGTGCGGTAATTACACTGTTCTGAAAACTAACACCCTGTTCTTGCTTCAATCTCACAGCTTGGACCAAGCCAATCCTTTCGTTACTTCAAGATGGGTAAACTGGTATCAAAATTATTTAGAAGGATATCAGCACTAACTTCATACACCGATGAGCACAACAATTTATTGTCCAGGCCAGGTCAAAATATTGTTCATCGATGTTGAAAACGTGAGCGCCTGTAGTGCGGTAATTACACTGTTCTGAAAACTAACACCCTGTTCTTGCTTCAATCTCACAGCTTGGACCAAGCCAATCCTTTCGTTACTTCAAGATGGGTAAACTGGTATCAAAATTATTTAGAAGGATATCAGCACTAACTTCATACACCGATGAGCACAACAATTTATTGTCCAGGCCAGGTATTTGCTCAAGGCACTAGTGGCCTCTACCGATTCTTGTTTAAGTCGAATAAATGCTGCATTCTTTAGAAATTGATCAACGTCGGAGGCTTTATTGCTCATCCATTATCGAATAGATGATTTAGTCAGAGTCTTTCAGACGCTTACCTTCTCACTTTTTACGTTTTGCGAGGTGAATTTGGAATGTTTGGATGGTGATTGCGAGACTACTGCTTGAGCTTAGAAATAACGAAAAAGTGTTCACTTTCTTAGCCAAAACGTCGACAACGGGTTCTATTGTTTTGGTCGCAAAAATAGAATCTTCAGAAAATATGATAACATACTGCTGTGGAAAAAATTTGACATCGAAAAACTACATAGATGACAGTAACAAAGCAGTGAAGAAGAGTAAATGACGGAATTTCAGATAACGCTGCGTATTTCTCACTCCTAACCTGATCAGTGGCCCACACATTGCGCCCTTCCGTCTACTACATTGAGCGATAGGACAATCGGTGAGAGGCGGTCAAAGCTCTGGTTACACGGGAAGTAATTGGGAAAGGACAAAAGGATCAAGGCTGTGAAAAGCCATGGATATTGCTTATTGCTTTCTACATATTGCAATAGAGCAGTCTCCTCAGACACTGATATTTACGCTGTAAGCTCTGAAGGATACGGAAACATCCAGGATATCCAAATACTTCAATTAGATTACCGTACCGTTGTCATTCGTGAAAATAGGTTACGTTACAAAATGTTAGACCCTTTGACTTCTTCGTATACTCAGTTATTTCCCATCTAGTCATTTCATGCAGAATCCTATCACCGCATCATGTTTCATCTCCAACGACCTCGTCAAAGACTAGTCGGCATTATCACCTGCTGGTCACCAACTTGTACAAATAATGAAAGCGAAATGGATGCGTTCTGCGGATAGTTAAAAGAAGTAGTCTGCAACGAGAAAACAAATTTATTAATGGAAACTTCAATGCCAGATTAAGACCGGTCAACCAGGATAGGGAAATTCGGAATTGAAGGAAGAAATTAGAATGGAAACAGCCTTGTAGGACTTCTGTCTGCAGCTAGTCTCTTTTGTGGATATTCATTTTGCGAGAAGAGAGAAAGTCGCCGTTGGACATAGAATTCTCTTAACAGCACGACTCATGAAGAGAGCGATAATATTCTCGCAAGCAAAAAGTGGTTCCCTTTCGACAAAAGAGTGGTATCTGAATTCTGTACTGGATCCACTCACCACCTTTTCCCTGCGAAAATTCAATTCGCCCATGAGCTGGAAAAGAACTCTTATCATTGCCCAGATAAAATCAAGCAAGTCGTTTATGACGAGAATATTCTTTAAAAAAACCCTCTCCTCAATGAATGGGAGATTGAGGTAGACCACGGAGGTCTATATGCCGCTTAACGAACGGCGTAAAACTTATGTACAACCCGCTTTCGCCTCTCAAACAAAAAGTGCAGATCGCATCTCCCTTACTACCAAGAGATTGCTTGAAAAAGAAATGATATTGCAGCTTGATCCTAATCGAACACACCTAACATGCTTGATAATAAATGCGAACCTTTAACCCTCTCCTCAATGAATGGGAGATTGAAGTAGACCACGGAGGTCTACATGCCGCTTAACGAACGGCGTAAAACTTATGTACAACCCGCTTTCGCCTCTCAAACAAAAAGTGCAGATCGCATCTCCCTTACTACCAAGAGATTGCTTGAAAAAGAAATGATATTGCAGCTTGATCCTAATCGAACACACCTAACATGCTTGATAATAAATGCGAACCTTTCCAGGAGGATTTACAACGTTGTAGGCAAAAGAAATTTACTGGAACCAGCTCAAGAACGAGCTAATCTGAAGAAGTGCCGTCGAAATTAATGCGACCATAATGTCCCTCTATCCGCCTTGATGAACGAAGAGGGACTATCACTAAATCCCGCCATGATATGCAATTCATAATTAAAAAGTTCCTTGCCGAGGTTCCTTGTTCCACATTCTCCATCTCAAACCTCGAAAGGCTCACTGAGGGAAAACCACTCGAGTTCCTATCTTCTGAAGCCCGAGACAGAATTCATGAAATGAGATACAGATTCAAAATCTGCTAGCACCACCAACAGTTTCTTCAAGGTCGGAGGTTACAAATTACAAGCACTATTCGCAAAATGACATTTTACCTTAGGAAAGAGAAATTCTGAGACCGTTGAAGAGCGTTGCCCATGGCCATCATTCCCAAGGAAAGCGACCGAAATGATCTCCGTAATTACAGCCTGACATGATTGTCAATTATTATAACTTGTTAAATATAGGTACTCTAAAAGATTTTTACGAAGATTATCTTATTGCACATATCGAAGACCCTGAATGAGGAACAACCAGTCGAGAAAGCAAGATTCCTTCGGCGACTTTGCGGCATAGACTGCACCCGTATCCTATCACAGGTCACAAAAGTCCGTTGGAAATACCATCTGTCCTTTGTTCAAACCTTCATCGACAACGAGAAAGTGTTTGACAAGGTCGAATCGGATGAAAGCTTGTCAGCCCTTGTCGACTGAAGAGTTTACCCTTCCTATATACGAACATTGGTAGACTGTTATTGAATCTGGTAGAAGAAACTAACTGAAGAAAAACTAAACTAGAAAATACGTATTGTTTCTTTGATGAGCTTACACGAGGTTGATAATAATATTTATTATCGGCTAAGGTTTCGACGTCTTCGTCTTCATCAGAGCCAATGATCCGAGTCGATGGTCCACGCTTTTCTTTCGTCTCGATGTGGCGGCTTCGCCTTCGTGTCGAGTTCGTGTTTCGAAGCATAAACTAGAAAAGTTTATCCTCACCTTCTCAACTCAACTGTTTTTTCAGCGCTTTTGAAGCAGAAACATGTGGTAATACATCGGCCGCTTCAGTTAATCTGCGCACCTCTAACGGTTCTTGGATGATGTGTTCTGATGTTTAACCACAGCGTCTAACCGGAATGCTCAACTCAGGCCTTCAAAACGTATCCCCCTTTGTGATCGAGGAGAATACACATCTACAGCTGAGCACAGGTAGCTCGGTCATATCGTATGATGAACAGAAGACAGATGGGCAGAGAGTACGTAGAGTGGACTCCGAGAGAATGCAGGCTTTTTTTGGCGACCATCCAGGTGATGGAAAGATATCATGTAGGAAATTATCGATTGCTTTTACTGATATTTAATGAAAGACGGTTTGTGAGATATCGCCATGATACGTGCCACCAAATGAAGTGCCAGCTGCTACAGCAGACATTGGCTGCCAAAAACGTAGAGTGGACTCCGAGAGAATGCAGGCTTTTTTTGGCGACCATCCAGGTGATGGAAAGATATCATGTAGGAAATTATCGATTGCTTTTACTGAGATTTAATGAAAGACGGTTTGTGAGATATCGCCATGATACGTGCCACCAAATGAAGTGCCAGCTGCTACAGCAGACATTGGCTGCCAAAAAAAGGACCTTATTGGATAGTGTCAACAGATCAACATCCTTCCTCTATAACACGATCATGTAGAAATATACTGAAAAACGATTCTCTACCAAGTAAAAATGTACTATGTGAATTCAAAGAAAGGAATTGCTGGAAAAAATAGTCAAGCAACAGTGGCAAAAAATGCCACATCCCATGGGATCAAAAAGAATTACGTTGCGACTAGTTAGTGCAAAGAATTCACTACCGTGAAAAGCAGCCGAAGCTCTTGTCAATGCTTGAGTCAGTTCTGTTCGGAAACTGGTAGACACGACAGTGCTTTATTGTTCGTAGATGAATGCGCTGCTAAGTTCATTGGCCTAAATATTTGGAAAAGCTTTTGACTTAAGCGAGAGTAGAAGCAACAATTCACGGCTAATAACAAGGAGCTAATTTCTCTCTCTACTTTTGCGGAAAAGGAATTAAAAACATTAGAAAACAACGAGCTGAAGGTAAAATTAGTACATGACCAACTGTCATGTTTGCAGCAGAAACTTCTTATAAAGATTCACTGTGTTCCGCAACGATGATTCAAACCAAGTGTCTTCAAAAACTATTTTTTATGGATGTGGAGCGACGCGTACTCACACTGAGTGTCCTTTCAACTTCTCGAGAACGGGTTGACACTTTCAAAGAAACTAGTCGTGGGAGAACAATCATGCAAAAACCGTCCTGTACACTGGTGCATGGCTTGGTAACGTCCGTTTATTCGGTCTGCACTCCAACGGTCTCGATTTTGGGTGCCAATTTCGGCTTAAGGGAAAATCCGATCGACAAAGATTTTGTAATAGCACCCAGGATCGACTTTCTATTAACCTCAGCGTTGAATTATGAATTCGTCGTTTTCTCTCTCAGCAATCGCGTGGTTGTCAAAAAGCATACGTTTACTTCCATACAATAACACACATATAACATAATCGTAGCTGACCTTTCGGCAGAATCGCCTTCTTCAGAGCCACCTTTTTCACCTGTCCTCCACCGAGGAAGAACAGCCGCTAAGAGTCGCATATGGCTGACGACTGACGACTTGTTCTTCCTCGGTGGAGGACAGGTGAAAAAGGTGGCTCTGAAGAAGGCGATTCTGCCGAAAGGTCAGCTACGATTATGTTGTATGTGTGTTATTGTATGGAAGTAAACGTATGCTGTTTGACAAAGATTTTCCTAAAAGCTCAGAACTGACCAAAAAGAGTGTGAAAACAAACCGAGAGTCACTATAATTTGGTTAGCAATGTAGCTGAAATAAATCTCTTACGTGGGGGATTGCCAACTAGTTTAGTACAAGGCTATGTGACGCGTCCAAATGCGAAAAAAATACATGTAGGCTTACATTTATGAGCACTATACCAGATGTCGATTCTTTTGCTTGCAACCGAATGGAGAAGCGATTTGTGATCAAAACAGAAGGAAGGCACTTCCATGCTGGAAACACCAGCAATCACCACGAATACGCCTAGGCTGAAATGGCAAACTCCACCCACGGTATCATTTCATACAAAACCAATGGAATTAAAGTCTTTCCACGGAAACGTAATTTTTTCGCGTCCTTCGGGCGAGTGAAGCCCACTATTTAAGTCATTGAAGAAGCACAATGCAATCAGCAATCCAGCACAAAGAACCAGCACAATCCCAATCACCAGCATGGTGTGGCGGTGAATGCGTTAGCCCTCAGAAGGGATAATAACGTGTTTGATCTCTTCTATCAGTCCTTAAGAAATGATCTTTTCCACCAATCTTTAAAGATATTTATCTTTTAAATGTTCTAGTTAATTAAAAAAATATACTATATTGTCGAAAAACCAGCTTCCGATTGTGAACAACGGTTTCCATGCAATGAAATGAATTGAGGAAATATTTGACCTCGCACAACACCTGATGGTAGTCCATCTGGATATCAACGCATTCTTTTGTGTCTTTTTCATTGTTGCCACTTTTTTCCTTGACTTGTGATAAAAACAGCTGTGAGATTTTGGTTGAATTGGATAATTTCTGCAACGACAACGAAGACCAACATTGTGACGATGAAGGGGCGTGGACAATCGACACGGATAATTCCGGCTATGAAGAAGGAGAAGACACCGAAAAGGCACACAATAATACCTTTTACCAACGTCATGTTAGACTAATAATCCAAGAGAAGACAAATTAAACGGATTATTATTAGCAGTTGTGTGCAGTTCTTACAAAGCTGGAGAAATAGCCTCAAAAAATACGAAGAGGGAAATGAAAGCGAGTGAAATTCTCATTATTCAACAATTGGAA
The DNA here is from genome assembly GCA_009735665.1 of Angiostrongylus cantonensis. NCBI lineage: Eukaryota > Metazoa > Nematoda > Chromadorea > Rhabditida > Metastrongylidae > Angiostrongylus > Angiostrongylus cantonensis. The sequence goes on from MQTX01000207.1 coordinate 383,423, forward strand.
CTGAGCTAAACAGAGGTGAAAACAAAACTGAGGATGTTCCAGAAGTTGTTCGTTTACAAGTACAAAGTGAAAAAATGGTGGAATTAGGGATTCAGTCAAAAACGAGAAGAGGAAAATGGGCCAGGTAGTGGATATGAGCACTTACTTGCATACTCGGATGGCCCGTCTTCACTGGCTGTGCAGGCTCCACCATAATTTCTATTCTCTGGAGATTTGCTGGTTTAGCCATTGTGGTTCCGTGGAGTCGCGAGGACATCCTGGGCAAAATCTGACTCAGGTCGTCACCACCATATGTAGACGTAGACACCGTCCTTGTGGATCAGAGCGAGACCTACTACTATGGGATACAAGAACGGTGATGAACCCTTGTATTGGCTTACTCTTAGTTGGGCTTCCTGACAGAAACAGCTGACTCCTTCTCAATTTGAGAGACTCTGCGCAGAGGTTCGATTCCCCGCTGCACACGGAAGCTCGACTCCAAGGAGCACCTCCCAGGCACGATAACGCGGTTAACCGTTGGGAAGGGGTATGAGTAGTAAACTAAATTCTATTTTCATAGAACGTCGAGAACATGAGAAAACAAAAGCAAGAAAAATGAATAGAATCGGGTTATGTGCTGTTAAATTACAGTGCGAAGTCCATTTCAAAAGGACGATTGAGAACGTGGGAATCCGGAACGCGTATTATGGAAATCTCAGAAATAAAATGGTGTGTCATCGCCAATCATAAACCAATTTATCAATTGCTTGCGATATAAACAGAGGGATTTACTTTTCTTTGAATCTATAATGAGCAGGACATACATGACAGGCATATGAAACAGTGTCAATCAATTTTTTTAAAATCATTTGCTAAATAGAACTAGACGATTCTGTGCCGTAAGGCCGTTTCACTCAGATGTTGACGTCTCTTAGTATCAGTTTCTAAATTGCCCTCGCTCTCAACCAGAAAATCCATACCATTACGATCCAAGTGCAGTGTATTGGCTAAAAAGGAGATATTACGGTTCTTGGAGGCGTATGCGCAATGGTTAAGTGTGCACTCCAATACAAGCATTGTCGTTGGTTCACATCAACTTCATGCATTGCTAGGCCTCTGTAAGACATTGGCCAAATATGTATTCAATCATCTTTACGATGGCAGATGTAGTCGAAAGCACGCTCCATCCCCAGTTGAATGGTCAAGGCGAGCGCATTACTTCCTGCGTTTTATGAGGTCATCAGGATTGTAATGCTACAAAACATCAGATGAGATTCGTCTCTACAATTGTTTCTCTGTGTAACATAAAATACAATTACTATTACCGGGTACACCATGCCAGTGTATTCCTTATTTTGACGTCGACACATTTTCATATCTTTTCCAGTGACAAAATGAATTAGTCCTTTTATAGATAATGACATAGATCCATTTATTTCAAACCTACCTATTTCTAGAATGCCCAAGAGAATTCTCTATGGCGATGCAATCGCCTTTAGTACGAGATAAACAGTAGTAATGCGTTCAAGGAGCACACATGCCAGTTAGCATTAGCAACGACTTCCTTCAAACAGAAGTTACTGAGTGATAAGAGTATCGGCCTAACAGACCATTGTTTTCTCGTTTCAAATTCACATTTATCTATTCTAGTCTTCTAAATTATTAAGCATCTTGGGCGAGAGCTATTAGGGCTTTATTTTCCCCGTTCCAAAGAGAAAGTAGCGGCTGTTAATTTAAGGAGCTCATTTGTAACACAGATACATTCTGAGCTGGGTCAAATTTATTTGGCGAATTTTTGGGAGCAGTTCGATTGCTGGAGTCTTGTAGTCCATGTTTTAGAAGAGAAATACATCAAATACATAGTGGAAAATCTCCATTTTGCAAGCCTAATTCTCTTTAAAGGTACAGCCTCATCCCCTCACCCTATTTAAACACGGAAGTGAAGATAAGATAAGATCTCAATTTACACAAAGTGCGTATGAAGGACGAATTCTTTTGCAAAATCGCCTACCTTTTTACCTATATTTTGTTATAAACTGATCTTGTTGAGCCGATACGAGGTTGGTACAGTTGTCGTTGTTGTTCGTCGCAGCACGACTCTGAGGAAAGCGAATTCGCCGAAACGGTAGCCATCTATGAACAACAACAACAACCACAGCTGCATCAGACTCCCATCAGCTCAACAAGATCAGCTCATAAAAACATATAAATAAATACGTCGATTATTTATGCTGAGGTTTATAGAAAATGGGTCTTTTGGGTTTAACATTTATTTACTACCAATTCTTTTATATGACAAAGCACGATGTCCAATATAATCATGACGATGCTGAGACATGGGCCTTGCTGGTGTGGTAGATAGCAAGCAGTTCAGGGTAGTCATGGGCTCGAAGCTCAGCTGCGGTTTCTAGCTTTGCTCATATCTCAGCTTCCTCGTGGTGATGTATTTCTCTTATAGAATTTCATTCTGTACCGATAGCTCGAAGCTCAACTGCGGTTTCTAGCTTTGCTCATATCTCAGCTTCCTCGTGGTGATGTATTTCTCTTATACAATTTCATTCTGTACCAACAGTGATCCTATCATAAGTAGAGATTTAGTTAGGTCTTATTGGTGACGGTTACGTATAATTTGCTCCACGAAGGAAACCATCTGTATGCAGATTGTTACCACATAACCTTTTGTACCTGCAGAAAAGGAATAAAGAACTTCCGAAGCAAATCATTTCCCTGAAAACGAAGACGGCAAAACAAACAGCACATGAAAATCGAAGTATTAGTGTCATATATATATATATA
>MQTX01000208.1:42553-72820 GCA_009735665.1 Angiostrongylus cantonensis
CGCCAGCCAAAATCTTGGCTGGACCGGTATTCGAACCCGGGACCTCAAGCAACCGAAACGAGAGTCATACCTATAGACCATCCGGCCACCGCTGCTATATGTCTTTATCGCTTTGCTCAAACATCAATACAGCGCCTCATTTAAAGCAAAGTAAAAGGTCACAATAAATTCAGACCATTGGACGCCAACTAAAATCAGGGCCGAACCGGGATTCGAACCCTGGGCCTCTCGCATCCAAAACGAAAAAAATAATCTATAACGATCCCGCCACCTTTACTGTTTGTCCTACTCGCTTTTCTCAAACACCAATAAAGCGCCTCATTTATAGCAAAGTAACAGGTAACACTATAAATTGAGACCATTGGATGCCAGCCAAATCTGGGCTGAAGCGGGATTCCAACCTTGGACCTCTCGCATCCAAAACGAAAAAAATAATCTGTAACCATCCCGCCACTCTTACTGTTTGTCCTACTCGCTTTTCTCAAACATCAGTACAGCGCCTCATTTAAAGCAAAATAACAGGTCACTATAAGTTGAGACCATTGGACGCCATCCAAAATATGGGCCGAACCGGGATTCTAACACGGGGGTTCTCGCACCCGAAGCGAGAATCATACCCTAGACCATCCGGCCACTGCTGCTATATGTCCTTATCGCTTTTCTCAAACATCAGTACAGCGCCTCATTTAAAGCAAAATAACAGGTCACTATAAGTTGAGACCATTGGACGCCATCCAAAATATGGGCCGAACCGGGATTCTAACACGGGGGTTCTCGCACCCGAAGCGAGAATCATACCCTAGACCATCCGGCCACTGCTGCTATATGTCCTTATCGCTTTTCTCAAACATCAACACAGCGCCTCGTTTAAAGCAAAGTAACAAGTCACAACAAATTAAGACCAAAGCGTTCCGGTCGAAATGTGCACCGATCCAGGATTAGAACCCTGGACCACTCTCACCCGAAACGAAAAAAATAATTCACAACCATCCCGCCACTGCAACTATTCGTCCTCATCACTTTTCTCAAACACCAATAAAGCGCCTCATTTACAGCAAAGTAACAGGTTGCTGGAAATTGAGACCATTGAACGCCAGCCAAATTCCAGGCCGAACAGAGATTCGAACTCGGTACCTCTCGCAGCCGAAACGAAAAAAATTATCTACAACCGTTCCGCCACGGTTACTATTCGTCCTCATCGCTTTTCTCAAACACCAATAAAGCGCCTCATTTATAGCAAAGTAACAGGTCGCTGAAAATTGAGACCATCGAGCGCCAGCCGAAATCTGGGCCGATGTAACGGCCACAGCGCAAGAATACGAAGGGTTTGAGAAACCTCAAACTTGGGTAATTAAACTTTTATATACATTAATATAACAACAATAACATAACTATAACGATGTAAATTTCAACACATGAATTATGCAAGTTAAAGTGATAAACGATCAAGGTTGTGAAGTGAGATGAATAACGAGAATAACGAAGCTTTGGAATATTATGACAACAATGATGCAACGAATATGATGATGTAACGGCCACAACGCAAGAATACGAAGGGTTGTGAGAAACCTGTGAGCAATGCATATATTGAGCTTATGTTAACCCATACAACGCGATTACATGAGGACGAACGATAACAATGTATTCGTAATGTGAGAGTTAAGAAATTCGCTTAATATCATCACACACAAATCAATTTGATTCAGCAGGAAAGACGTAATTGAACGGGTTGGGATCAATGATGGAGTTGGCAACGCCAATCTCCGAGGCGTCGTCGGGGCATGATGGCACTGCTCGTGGGCGTGGCTACGTGCAAGCGAGCGGCGTTCCCATTGGCCAGGACGGGATGTGGACGCAGCGCATGCACGCGGCGCTGTAGTGGCGCGATCTCCATCGATCCATCGAACGTCTTGGTTAGGTAGATAGAGAATTCTATGTGATAGAGGAATTCTCTATAGACATACTATTTCTGAGATCTTTGCAATATTCCGGCCGAACCGGGATTCGAACCCGTATCCTCCCGCACCCGAAGCGAGAATCATACCTCTAGACCATCCGACCACAGCTGCTGTTTCTCCTCTTCGCATCTCTCAAACACCAATAAAGCGCCTCATTTAAAGCAAATTAAAAAGTCACAACAAATTAAGACCATCGCGTCCCACTCGCAGTGTGCACCGATATGGGATTAGAACCCTGGACCTCTCGCACCCGAAAAAAAATAATCTACAACCATCCCGCCACTGTTACTATTCGTTCTTATCGCTTATCTCAAACAGCAATAAAGCGCCTCACTTAAAGCAAAGTACCAGGTCACGACAAATTGAGACCACTGAACGCCAGCCAAAATCTGGGCCGAACGAGGTTCGAACCCGGGACGTCTCGCACCCGAAGCGAGAATCATAATCCTAGACCATCCGGCCACTGTTACTGTTTGTCCTCTTCCCTCTTCTCAAACAGCAATAAAGCGCCGCATTCAAAGCAAAGTAACAGGTAATAACAAATTGAGACCATTGAACGCCATCCAAAATCTGGGGCGAACTGGGATTCGAACTCGTCACCTCTCGCAACCGAAGCGAAAATCACACCCCTAGAACATCCGAACACTTACTGTTTGTTTTCCTTGCTTTATTCAAGCAGAAATGAAGTGCCTCATTTGACACAAGGCAACAGATATGTATTCGAGAGGTTTCAACAAGTAGTGATCTGTTACTCGGCTTCAAATGATGCTATTTATTGGTGTTTTTGTTAAGATGGTCAAGGGGTGTCATTCAATCCTCGGGTGCGAGATTTGCCGGGTTCGAATCCTGGTTCGCTCCACCTTTTGGGCGGCTTTCAGTTGTCTCAAATTACTGTGTTGAGTTGCGCCGCTTTAAATAAGGCGCTTTGATGGTGTTCGAATAAATCAACGAGGACAAATAGTGGTGATGGCCGTATTATAAACGCACACGTAATGCGTATGAACGGTAATCAATGGACAATAGCCGTTTTTGACCTTTTCCCCTGGATGTCAAACTTACTGCAAGAAGACCACCGACGCGATAGTCGTAGTTTTTCAGGAAAGGCCTTGAGAAGAGATATAGTGCTCGACGAGTCCCTGGAGCGAGCGGAACCAACTGGGCTTTTTTTGCACGCAGCAAGAAAAATGAAAGATCTTCTGGCGCCCGTTCGAGTCACTCGGCCGCCAACGGGACTACCGATAATACAGGTAGTACGCTAGGAAGCACTGTTGAGTCGAAAAGTTGGTCACGGGGTCGAATGTTTCTTGTTCCCTTCACCACATCTTCGATGCTCTTGAAATCTTTCCAAGCCGCTCGTTTTCTTCTACTCAGCTCTGGAGCTAAGTCGTCAAAAATATTGATTTCACGATGTCGATGGACACAACTGGAGCATTTCTCCCAATAGTTTGACGCCTCGCCGTGGCTGGAAGGTGTTTCTTGGTGTCTTAGTGCGAGGTTCAGCGGAGGATTCATTCCCTGGCAGAGTCTCTCAAGCTGTAAAGGAGTCTGGCGTTTCCATCAGGAAGCCTAGCTAAACATAAACCAATACCAGAATCCACCACCGACCTGCTATCAAGGTCGCATGGTGGTAAGTCTTTCTCTGAGCCACCAGGACTGCAACTTCTTGTGGTGGTGAACCTGTGGTAGACCTTGGCTTGGCTTACCACGGTATTCCAGAAAACCACAGTGGCTTAACCAGCAAATCTTCGAATTGTAGAGAATATGCTGGGGCTCGCTCAATCAGTGAGGACGAGCCATTCTAGTAACAAGTATCATGTAAGTAACTGGATCATTCGGAGATATGCGTTCCGTTGAGCGTGAACGGGGCACACGAAACCAATCTGTTCCTCATAAACATCGTTTTTGTGCGATTTATTCGAAGACCAATCCTTCCACAGGTTTCATCAAAGTCAACAAACATACGTACAGCTTGGCTAATGTTTTGTGTCATGAGATCGTCGTCATCAACAAATCAAAAATGGTGTAACTGCCCACCATCAATTTTTACTCCATTATTATTCTATTCCACTGTTCGCATGGTAATCTGGAGGGTGGCGGTAAGTAATTTTGGCGAGATGGTGTTCCCTTCCTAACGCATCTTTTACGTCCATGTTAATAATATCGTTTCAGAATGGTGATATCTTGGTTGAGAAATTTTTGTACAGCTCACGAAAAATCTTTATGCACTTTATTGCGTAGAGACTCCTTGACTATCAAAGACTTCCGTGACTGCTTTGTAATGGTATGATTCTCGCTTCGAGTGTGAGTGGTCCCGGTTTCGAATTTCGGTTCGACGGTAAATCCGGAGTTTACTGGTATTTAACTAAAGCGAAGAGGTGAAAATGTGACAGTGGTGCGAGAGGTCACGGGTCCGAACACGGGTGCGGAGTAGATTTTGCGTGCAACTCAATCGCAGAAAATCACTGATTTCGACTACAACCTCAAGTTTTACTTTACTTTTACTTTTTCCTTGTATTCTTTCGATTGTTTGCTGGACGCATATTTCGTGGAGACATTCGGCTTAGAAAAGCTCTGTTTTGCACTTAAAAATATGGAACGACAAAAAATTTTTCTGGAAGGATTTTATTTCCTAGAATGCTTGGAATTGACTACTTTTTCATATCTAATGACTACAACGAATGAGAGCTATTGTGTTTAATGCGCGAGTGGAAAACCCCGGTTAAGGAGTGCGGGTACAAAATAAGCACGGCACAGCAAATCTCCCAAGAATGTGATCTGAATAGCTGGCGTTGTCTTGCTATTTTTAATTTTAGGCGAAGCTAGCATTTTTTACAAAGAGATTAAAATGAGCTGATTTGACTTTGGAGTTACTGCGCTACGTAATGCCCATGATTCCCATGATTCCCATTTCTATCTCGTTCGATTAATTAATCGATTCATTTCATGCTCTTCGCATTTTGTTTATTTAAAAATTTACTGATACAAAAACTGTGTCGTTTTCGGTAGTTCGTATGAGAATGATTTTTTCTAAAATAATTTTTCTTCAATTCCTCTTCGTTTCTTCATTCTGTTGAATAGAATCGTCTGCGTTCTGGCTTTCCTGTGCCTATGCACCGCCGATGCAAACAGGAAAAGGAACATAAGAAGTACTGAAAACTCGCAAATAGAATTTTGGGAATTTTTCTAGAGAACTAACTTGTCTTAACAATCTTATGTCTTCCAACAATTTACCGCCTTATCGTGGCTCGGAGCTGCTCTTGGGTGTCGGGCTGTGGTGTGCAGCGGGGGGATTCATTCGCCTGGTAGGCTCTCCCAAAGTGAGGAGTTCGGCGTTTCCATCAGGAAGCCCAGGAAAGAGTAAACCAGTACCAGGATCCGTCACCGTCCTGGTACCAAACTAGTCGTATGGTGGAAAATCTCCGTCTGATCCACAAGGGCTGCGACTGCCTACCACGATGAAGACCTAGGGCAGACTTTCACCGGGTTGAACTCGGGATTCAAGGGAATCACTATGGCCTAACCTGCAAATCTCCGAAAAATGGTGATTATGCTGGGGCCCGCACAAGCACCAGTAAAGACTGGCCATTCAAGCACCAAGTTAAGTAACAAATAATAATCTTAGGATTAGTGAACGTCATTGTCATCTAGTCCGTAGTTATTTCAAGACATATTTTTACGTCTTTATATATCTAGTTTTGTTTTCAGTGTGATTATTAACACTTTACTTTATCAATATGCTGGCGGATCCCTGGATTTCTCGCATCCGATTCGCCTCACCGTATCATACTCGAAGGTTTTGAACTGCTTGCTTATAGATTCGTCTGCTGCATAGAAATTTTCGTCTTCTTAACGAGTGTTGTTAAATTCTGGTCTACTTGGTCTACTCTTTTTAATTCTGAAGTATCAGTGCTAAGGAGTCTGCGCTTTAATTGGTGAAAGTGAACTCTTCTCAAAGGTACCAAATTCTCCATCATGAGCGTTTGAAGGAGTGGTGTGACCGAGACGAGGTCGAACCAACACAAGGATTGGTTGGGCCATCTCGTGATGAAAGGCACCAGCATTGCGCCAGCTGCGCTCTGTTATAATCATATGGTGAAAGGTGTACAATATCGCTTAAGTTATCGATCCTTACGTATTCTTTCTTTAATGAGCTTACACGAGGTTGATAATAATATTTATTATCGGCTAACGTTTCGACGTCTTCGTCTTCATCAGAGCCGATGATCCGAGTCGATGGTCCACGCTTTTCCTTCGTCTCGATGTGGCGGCTTCGCCTTCGTGTCGAGTCAGGTCTTCTTCAGCTGTCCGTCTCCTCGAATGAGGCACACTCATTCAGTGGTGCCCTTTTATACATGATGCTGATGGTCGATATAATATATTATCAACCTCGTGTAAGCTCATCAAAGAAAGAATACGTATCGATTAAGCACACTGAGGTTCAAGGAAAGTCGGTTTCGAAGCATTAACACGCTTTGTGCTAGCTAATGATAACACCGACTTCTGCACGATGTGCGCGATGATATATGTCCGGAAGAAAAACAAATAGTTATCAACGGACATTATCATTATATCCACCATCAGCATCGTGTATAAAAGGGCACCACTGAATGAGTGTGCCTCATTCGAGGAGACGACAGCTGAAGAAGACCTGACTCGACACGAAGGCGAAGCCGCCACATCGAGACGAAAGAAAAGCGTGGACCATCGACTCGGATCATCGGCTCTGATGAAGACGAAGACGTCGAAACGTTAGCCGATAATAAATATTATTATCAACCTCGTGTAAGCTCATCAAAGGAAGAATACGTATTGATTAAGCACACCGAGGTTCAAGGAAAGTCGGTTTCGAAGCATATCGTTCCTTAGTCGCCTTGAAGCTCTCCGCTCACTAGTGGCAGAATTGTGGCAGGATTCACTGCCAACCTAGATCGCAAGGCAGTAAACCATCCTCAGAACTTCAAAGGTGCGATAGCCTGTGTCGAAAAGATGTAAACGCTAAAACGCGGCTAATTCGTGATTTCAAGAAAAACTACGTTAATTTCCCACACAAGGAAGCCCTGAAATTGGTTTGAAATATAAATTTTGAAGGAAAACGAATAATAATGAAGCTTGGATAACGTTTAGTGAGCGGCATCTAGGTGGCTAAAAAGATATGTTACAATGATAATATGCAGCTCAATAAACAACACTAACGCCGTTCCAAATTCGAATTGGACAAATCAATTAGTCAATTAGAATATTTAATCAATTCAAAATAAATTTTCTCAAAAAAACGCAAAAATATCAACTTTTCAGTGTTTCGTTAACTTCATTGAGACAAACACTTTTCTTTGAGCTATGAGCGATATTTATTTGATACCTAAATGGCTCGTCCTCACTGGTTGTGCGGGCACCAGTATAGTCTTCATTTTTCGGAGATTCGCTGGTTAAGCCATTATGGCTCACCCGAGTACCGAGGTCAGCCTGGCCAAAGTCTGCCCCAGGTCTTCAACACGACAGGCAGTCGCAGCCCTTGTGGATCAGAGGGAGATTTACCACCGTGCAACTTTGATATCAGGACGGCGGTGGATCCTGGTATTGGATATGATGGATATTTGATAAACCTGCGTAATGAGCACTCACGTGTGATTATCGTAGCCCATAATATGATTATGCCACTGTCGTCTCCGAGACCAAGTTGCATGCTAAAAATTCCTTCATGTTTGATACAAAGCAGACGTCACAATTGAATCTATTGAAACGTTCGTAATTCTACAGAGTGATATCGAATATCTGAATGACCACATTTTATAGCAGTTAATTAATTTAAGATAATCTATTGGATTTTAAACATGCTGTGTAAAATTTATCACAGGTGGAATAGACCCGTCCAACTTTCTAGAATATTTGGAACATGAACGACATTTGTTGGTTTGAACTCGCTAGTGAGCTCATAGGTTCCATTGCATAATTAGTCGACAACTATTTTCGCTGCTAATTTAACAGATTTGCGACGATTTAGCCTTTGAGGGAGTAATACAATGCGAAAATAATGGCTCCTATGAGGTTAAATCAACATATGAATGAAGAACTCTTAGAATCTAGAAATCATTGCCGCAATTTTTAAAAGTTTTGATTTAAAATATATTTAAATTTTAAAGGACGTGGTATAAAGACTATATGTACCTAATTCGACACTTCAAGTCTCTTCTATAAGGAGCAAAATTTCGTGCTCCTAAAATTGTCGAGTGATCGTGAAATTACCATCTGTACCACGTTGTGATTTCAATTACAGCCTCGGCTTAACTGGTTTCAATGCCGATGTGGGCTGCCCAGATCAATCACGTTGACGAGTGATTGCTGATGGCAAAAGATCGATAGAATAAGCTGAGAGACGGGCAAAACGAAGGACCCGCATAGTGTGGTGGTGAACGCGTTACTACCCGGAAAGGACAATAGCGCGTTCGTTCCCCACCATAGACACCTGCGGTCCAGAGTTTTGCAAATATCTCAGCTTCATTAAAGTTATATTTCGCAATATACCATTAATATGCCATTAAAAAGAGTAGGCAGTAAACAAAACGGTTAAGTGCATTTGTTTAAAAATTAACACAAAAATTTATGAGTAAATATAGAATCTGCAACTTTGCATACGGTTGGAGAGATGGAGAGAAGTCCTTTAACACGTTTATCAAGTTTTCTAATACTTAACTACTCTAATTATAGGAAAATTATCGATGGTTATCGAAAAACCAGAATCACTCCCAACGTTTTGAGAAGGGTTTAGGTGTTAAAAACAAAGCCCTCAAAATCTCTCACGCAGTCCCAAGTCTTTCCCCAAATATTCTTTTGAGATGAATTAGTGAAGATTAAAGTACTAATAGTGATAATAATACCCAGGATCCACTTTCTTTTAACCTCGCATTGAATTAAGAATTCATGGTTTTCTCTCTCAGCAATCGCGATGTTGTTAAACAGCATACGTTTACTTCCATACAATAACACATATGCAACTCAATCGTAGCTGACGTTTTGGCAGAATCGCCTTCTTCAGAGCCTTGAAGGGTAAACTAATACTCAGGCTCTGAAGAAGGCGATTCTGCCGAAACGTCAGCTACGATTGTGTTGCATATGTGTTACTGTATGGAAGTAAACGTATGCTGTTTAACAAACTCGCGACTGCTAAGAAAGAAAACGACGAATGACAATAATGACTGTGTGATTGATGAAATCCTGAGAGCAGCGTCAAGCATTCGACCTCATAAAGCATCGTTATAAGTGAGCGAATGCACACTTGGCTTCTACAGTGACTTTCGAGTGCCTACCAATATACCACATCAATGCTGCTGTCCTCCGTGGCAAGTGTGTTGCAAATTTGCCGACCCCAGAGAGAAGGAAGACTTGCTGAACCCGGAACGCAGGGTCGAATGAACGACTAAGTGTGCATTAGAAGGCAGATTTGATCGTTTGCTACATGCGTCCCACTAATACGTACATTGTATTGTGTATGTTTTCAGTTACCTCACATAGTTTATGTATGGGATAAAAAGTTTAAATCGAAGCACACTTTTTAAATGTAGACCTTTATTTCACTCTCGAATTTTTCACACATCTCGACCAATCAAAACACCGACTTTCTAAAAACCTCAGGATAGACAGTTGATATATCTATTTATATGATTTTATAACCTAATATTTTTGAACTGATGCGAGGTTGGTATGAGTCTTCGTTGTTGTTGTTGTCGCAGCTGTCGTTGGTGTTGTTGGTCGATGGCTTACCGTTTCGGCGATTTCGTCTTTCTCGGAGCCGTGCTGTTACAAGTGGGACTCAAGAGTGGACAGATTTTTTGGTCAAGAGAGGACACAGTTTCATTCGAAACAGCACGGCTCTGAGGAAGGCGAAATCTCTGACACTTCAGCCATCGACCAAGAACAACAACAACAACAACAACAACAACAACAATGACAACGAAAACCTATATTAACCTCGCATTAGCTCAAAAAGATCAGCTTATAGGCTCGATAAATCGTTTCCAATCGTGATCAGTCATTCATTGGCGACTAACACTAACCTTGCATCTTGCAGTTGTATATTGAGTTGTCTCCCATCTGCCAACGTTAATACGATCCGCCTTCGAGCATCTCTTGGTTTTACATTTGTTAGCAGCAAGTCTCCGTTCTTAAGCAACACAGTGCCCTGTTCCAAACAGCCTCTTGAAGTATCGTACTGATTTGCATAGCGTGATGAGACTTTCCAACGCGTCTGTATGATAACACTCACGTAGATGAGGAACTTTCTGTTCTGTCGGAAACAAAACAAATTTTGTGTTCTTAATTTCTAATGTTTTTAAGAAACTTCATTTTAATCTGCAGTAAGTTTTAATAAATCTAGAATAAAAATGGAACTAGGCCGAGCGACAGTATATTATTTCGGCAATTCAGCAGACGTGGTTTTTTACACTGAGTGAGTACTTTGATCTCAGCTTCTTGACACCTAATAGCGTTGCTGGAAAAAACGCTGGAAGAAAAAAGACAGCAAATAGCATGATCTGGTTCACAATGAGCAGCTACTACTTGTATTGGAGAAATAGGAAGGCCCCAGACAAATAGTGGGTTGAAAGCTTTAGCTCAGCAGATGATCAACGGAAACTTTTCATTCTTCCTTAAAAAATTTCATTGTGGCGCCGTTGAATTCACCGATAACCCAAACTTAACGCACCTCCTCAGGTGTTATGAGATCTAACTTCCCTGATTTGATATCTTAAACCTTCCACTACTCTATCAGCAAAAAAATCGGCGTTGTTAGTTGGTGATACCAAACTCAGAGCGTTTTATGAAAACCTATTGAGAGCAGCTCGTAACGAAACTCTTTCGGTGATTTTGCTATGGACTACTTCAAGCGAGCAGGAAATGCACAGGACAGAAGTATGAGATCGGAAACTGCCGATGAAGTTACAACTATAAAAGTAAATCTTCGGAATTGCTCCAAGCATTTCAATTTTCCATGGAATTTCTTTTTGAAGAAGAAAGAAAACTACGGAGTGGGGGTCTTCCGAACAATGCGAGTTATGGTTATCGATCACCCAGTCATTAAAAAGAGTAGGCAATAAGTTTAAAAAATGATATTTAGTTTTCGGCTTTACTTGGCAAATAAATAAATATGGTTGAGTTGAAATCTCTCACCGCGAGATGGAACACATAAGTGAGAAAAACTACAGAAATCTGCGCACTATACTATTTCTCACCTCAAGGTATAATACGAAATGCAACCACAGTGATATTGAGATATTTGCAAAAGCTCCAGGATCCCAGGTGTCTGCGGTGGGGAGCGAACGCGTATTACCCTTTCCGAAGGCTATATATCTATATCTCAGCATCACTGTGGTTTCAATCTGCATTATACCCTGCCGTGATGAATTGTAATAAGTAGCAAATAAAAATTTTGCATTGTGATTTTAGCTACAACCTCAGCTTAACTGGGTTCAATGCCGATTTAGGCTCCACTGATGGCATTGGTCGATGGAACTAGCTGAGAGGCAGGCGAAACGAAGGACCCGCATGGAGTGAGAAAAACTACAGAAATCTGCGCCAATTTACAACACCTGCATCTGGCCCTACCATTTATACAATAGCCAAACAGCACCGATGACGGTTTTCACCGGACTGCAAGCTAAAATTTGACCAACTCGTGGGTCGAACAATATGTCGTCTTACGTCCTCTAAGTTGGTATTCACTGCCTTCACGCTCTACCTACCGCAAACACCAATAGGTGACAGCTCGTGACCTTTCTGTCAATCTCGTGCTAGCTCAATTATCCAGAAAGGTATAACTAGGTGAATTTTGCAATTGCCATCCTACCAGCTTACTGGACGAACTTTTTACGCATATCAGCAAGGCCGCGCTCGTCTCGAAAAACGTAGATAATTCACATATTATATTACAAACAGAATCTTGGAGAAAATTTAGCTGTATAGAAGACCTTAAAACTCTTTCAAGACTCATAGAAGCCTGTAAGGAGTACCATATACTCTTTGTGGTAGACTTGTCTTATTTCACGAAAAGCTCAATGTCTTAAGACCAGGTCTGTTCTTTCGCACTAGTTGACCGAATATAATCATAGACATTTCGAAAAGTAAAAAATTGTTGGCTGCGACAGCCCCAACGTCAACTTGGTTTTGTCACTGACCATTTACTATTCCGTTTTTTCAGTGGTAAAGAAGATAAAGTTCTCGGCGTTGGCAAATCCGTGAGGGGTGCCCCCTGCACCCGACTTCACTAAGCATCGTTTGGAGGTGGTTAAACGCATATCTGGCTTCACAGTGACTCGTGGTGGCCTGCCGATGTGTCGAACCAGTGCTGCTTTCCTTCCAGACAAACCTGATAGCAATTTGCCTACCACAGAGGGACGAAGGGCTTAGCGGGGCCAGTGGAGCGAGGATCGATCTCCTGTGTGTGTTCCTGGGAGCCAGTGACCACTGCATCACACGCGACCCCTTTCAGTGGTGCAGATACTAATAAAATATAAATATTTTGATAAGTAGTTCCCTTCAAACATTTGCTTTGCCAAGTGACATTTGCGTCATTAAATTCTAACGTTTAATGCTATTAAATGCAAGCAGTTCACTTTTGTACACGAATAACAAATTGGTAATGCTAAATGTGTAAAGCTGCGCGATAGAATATTAAGCGAAGTAAAGGACATTCAACCTCCTAATCGTCTACGTCAAAGTACCATGCTAATGATCTAAGCCTCAGTCTTTTACCTCTGTTATAAGAAAACTAACTCTTGTTGCATCAGTGGAAAATACCTCCTCCCTAATACGAAGCCGATAGTTCTCTCCGGGATATAATCTGAAAAAAGAAGAAAAAAATTAATTAATTGGTTGAAGTAATTAAAGAAATAATGTTGACTTAATGACGGATTGTTCGTGTTCAATGAAAACGATTTCGATTTCGCTCTCGTATTCATCACACGGATCGACCTCTTCTTGAAGTTCTAGGAGACTTTTTGACTGAAAGATTAGAAAAATCTTAGGCAATCGGCCCAGCCTTTTCTTTTGAAAAACTTTTACGGTAGTTCTAGAAATTATTTACAGAGATTATCTTGGCAAATGAATAGTGGCACCTTAACACTTATGCCTCGACATTCAGCCATTTTGTTACAGTCGTACTTTTCCTCCGCACAGGAAATTTCGTCAATGTAAAACCCAGGGTGATTTCCGACGACAGTTGACGTTTGGTTCTCATGGATGATTGATTTGAAGCGTTTGGTGTAAAGCTGATCCTGAATGCAGTCCTGTCACCGGTTTTCAGATCTGTTGCTTTTTGCACTTCTATTCTGAGAGCAACAATTTCTCATTCATTGGATTTTATAGAATTTTCAGATTTCTATGAGCGATACTCAATCTCCTCCAGCGAAACAAACACTTGCGGTGCAGATTTTTTTAAAACAGAAGTGGTTTTGTATCTCGTTCTCGATGTTGAGGAAAATTTGATCAGCAAAGAAAACAGATGTGGTCGGCCATGTAGCGAGAAAGGGTAGTAACGGATGAAAGGGAATAACGAACTGAACATCGATGGGATATAAGCATCTTCCAAGACGACAGTTACAAAAGAGGCAGACATTTTTCGAGTTCCATCGGCCACCAGCGTTCGAAAACTATCTGATGATCAGACAATGTTACTCAGAGACAAGAAGCAATTCACCACTGTGAACAACTAGCATACACAGCACACCTATATGTTGCTCCAAGCAAAAATTCGTAGTCTTGGTGATGAACTTTCCCCCCCCCCCCGAAAGGATAATAAAGCGTTTGCTCCTCATCGCAAACACTTGCGGTGCAGATTTTTTTTAAAACAGAAGTGGTTTTGTATCTTGTTCTCGATGTTGAGGAAAATTTGATCAGCAAAGAAAACAGATGTGGTCGGCCATGTAGCGAGAAAGGGTAGTAACGGATGAAAGGGAATAACGAACTGAACATCGATGGGATATAAGCATCTTCCAAGACGACAGTTACAAAAGAGGCAGACATTTTTCGAGTTCCATCGGCCACCAGCGTTCGAAAACTATCTGATGATCAGACAATGTTACTCAGAGACAAGAAGCAATTCACCACTGTGAACAACTAGCATACACAGCACACCTATATGTTGCTCCAAGCAAAAATTCGTAGTCTAAGTGCTACGAAAACCTAGAACACGTTCAAGTTAAGAACGAGGGCTGAAGACTAACCACGAAATCCATTGCGAACTTAGTAGACTGAAGACCACTTCAGAAGACGACTTTAATAAATAAACGATTGATGTTCGTCTTTGCTTACCCAGATCACAGCTAACGCTCAAGTCTTTTTTGAACAATATAGCATTTTTGAAAGATTGAAAACTGTTTGCATGATCTGAAAGAAGCAAAGGAACGGTATCATATTAAAAGTACATCTCCCAGTAAAATGAAACAGGTGATTTTATATGCTGAACAGTGATGTTTATCATGATAACAAGTCTATTTCTTCTGTTGAATTACTCAAGATGGTCAGAAATTGTTTCCATCAAAGATTCCTCTATGAGTAAGAGTATGTCGCTGCCAGGAAATGGCCTCTGCGAGCTCAAACAACTGGTTTTGTAGGTGACATGGACGCTCTGACAAAACAATCTGATACGCATGTGTGAAATTTCCAAAAAAAAAGTGCCACGTTGTTCCACACAAAGGTATTAAACTTCTCAAGCAGTTACCGATTCATTGTGAAGAGTACTCTTATAGCGATCACTGACAAATTTACGAAATTTAACCATTTCATTCGAAAAGCCTGGTTGTAAGTGAGAACTTTTCTTCGAATCACGCAGGCCGGCCACAGCGAGTTGTGACACCTTGGAAGAGCTCTAGTACAACTACCTCAAAACTCAAAGGAAAAAATCGCTGAGCCAGCTTCCTCATGTTCCGATGCCGAGTGATTTTATATGCTGAACAGTGATGTTTAGCACGATAACAAGTCTATTTCTTCTGTTGAATTACTCAAGATGGTCAGAATATAGAGAAATGAGAAACATCAAATAAGTGGCCGATAGGAAAATGAAAATTTTCTCGTCGAGCTTCTGCTCGAAAAGAATGTCCTAAAAATCTATAGAAATTCTTTTTCAGATACCAAGTGGCTGTGTCAAGACATAAGATGTACGTCCTTTGACAACAAGAATCATGCGAAAATCGATCGCATCTTCATAAACTACAAAACAGTTCCTCTTTGACGCCGCCGTAATTCGTGACAGCATTCGTGTCAGTAACTTGTCATAAATGCCAGCAGCTGAGGAACACTACAGAGCCTACATTAGCACAAGAAGAAAAAATGCTGGAAGCAGATCAAAGGAATGACATTTCAAATGAACGTTAGAGGGATCTGTGTGAATAGAATGTTCAGCTTTTATCATTCCTTCTCCTATGGTATTAAATGATAACGGAAACTTTTATACTAATATTTTCTACACTACAGTCTCCGTTCCGGAATCGACAAATCTCAACGTTGAAAAAATATCCCGGATTCGTATCTTTCATGTTCCTGGCAGTACAAGAACTTGGAGAGATGTACAGCTTCTGAAAACTTTGGGGACGGCTTGCTTGGAATTAGAAGTCACAAATTACAAACACTTCTTGAAATAAATGTGATTGTAATAGGTCACTACCAAAATGTTCCTAGAATCATAAAAAGTTGAATGAGTTACCAGAAGTATTATTATCTTATCTCTCATTTTCGTCAACTATAAGGAAGCCTTCCGAAGCATCGAACTAATGTTATTCTATCAGATATCGGCAAATAAGCAAAGTGGGCTCATTTCCAAGGCTTACAGGTGTTCTAGGTTCTCTATAGGTCCTATTCCACATCCGCAGGGAGAATTGTTTCCATCAAAGATTCCTCTATGAGTAAGAGTATGTCGCTGCCAGGAAATGGCCTCTGCGAGCTCAAACAACTGGTTTTGTAGGTGACATGGACGCTCTGACAAAACAATCTGATACGCATGTGTGAAATTTCCAAAAAAAAAGTGCCACGTTGTTCCACACAAAGGTATTAAACTTCTCAAGCAGTTACCGATTCATTGTGAAGAGTACTCTTATAGCGATCACTGACAAATTTACGAAATTTAACCATTTCATTCGAAAAGCCTGGTTGTAAGTGAGAACTTTTCTTCGAATCACGCAGGCCGGCCACAGCGAGTTGTGACACCTTGGAAGAGCTCTAGTACAACTACCTCAAAACTCAAAGGAAAAAATCGCTGAGCCAGCTTCCTCATGTTCCGATGCCGATACGACATCTGAAGACTGGCCATCGAATTGCTAGCGTAAATGGGCATGTGAGTAATCTTTAAAAAATGGAATCCCATCTGATAAAGAGCTTTGGCGTTCATCAATCGCTGAGAGATGCAACACACCTTCAACTCTACCTAAGGAATCGTGGAGATGATTGAGTACATATCTAGCCTATACAACGAATTACGGTTAGCTGCCGATGTATTAGGTCAATGTGGCTATCGTCGTAGACCAGTGTGGCAGCAATTTACCGAACCCGAAGTAATGGAAAGCTTACTGGGTCCGGTACGTCGAACAGAAGACCACATGTGTATTGCAGAACGCATATAACCACTACGCTACAACCGTCCAGCTCTCAGCTACATTAAAACTAGTCAACTAAAAGTAAAATATAAGCATCTCAAACCAACCTTGTACTTTCTGACTTCAAGCAAGTAACTAGCAGTCTCCCATATCGTCGAGAATAACGCGATCCCTCTCTCCCTATATGGACTAATCGACATCATTTTTTGGAATTTGGCATCCACAGCATTTCTGTCCCAAGGACGTACCTGAATCACTATTTAAACTGCCACATATTTTATTTCAGCTGATGACGGTCTCGCTTAAAAACAACTGTCGAAGGAAATTTCCCATTAAAAGAGCAACTTACAGGCATATTAATATTTATCTTCATTAAGGAGAGAAATCCTTTGCGAATTTTAACCGACGGTAGAGTATTACTAAATTTAATTTCATCAAGTACTGTCTACCTATAAAACTTATAAACTGGTTGATAAGACCATTTCCTATCCGGTGTGTATAATTTCCCACATAATTGTCCCGAGCAGCAACAAGCCGAGCAGCACGACCAAACGTCCCAGCTTACATCGATCTTAACTGAATTAGTAAACCAACTATTTTGAAGTTGATCTCCATCGTTTTATAAAACTTGTTCGACAAAAGGATTTAGATGTTTTTAATTTATAATAACCTCTAGAACTGAGAACGAGTCAGCAAAAGTCAACTAGCTTATCGCTGAGCAAAAATCTGCTTGGTACGGAATCGAAAAGCCAAAGCATTTAAGAAAAAGGCACTCGTCCGCTGTTTAAATACTATGAATTCAAAAAAGGTAAATTAAAGCAAAGTTAGAAAAACGGGAATGAATCTAAGAGAAATTAGCCGGAAGACACCTTTCCATTTACATATCACCTAGTACGAACCTTTAAGTTGGACCTTAGGTCAAGAATTGGAAGTGACTCTTTGCTTTCTTCTGGTTTCTTTTTTTCGAGATCAAGTACTTTAATGTCAGAATACTTCAGCACTCTTTTCTCTGCAAGCACTTTTGAAATATTCATCCGAGATGCAATGAGATCGCACAACTAGCAGATATCTTGGGCATCCTACTTACCATTTACAAGATAGTCAACGTTGATGACCACTCCTAAACTTCTCGGCTCGTTGTCAACCATCTGCAAGCTTTGTGGTCATTTCGAGGATATTTAGTGAAATAAAAACTATTACCAAGCCTTATAAGAGTTGAAAAAAGTGAGAAGCTCCAAGGAATTTGTATGTTTAAAATGTGTCTGAAAATTTTGAAGAACATTGTATAATTTTCCTCTAAGTAACACAATTCCACGAAAACACTCTAAAGTAGCATTGAAATGGAAAATTCACATAAAACCTTCGCAGTGCAGTCAATGTCGACATCTTTTCAAATACTGTGAAAAAGCGCAGGTGGTGCGTATAGAGATTGACATTAAAGAGGTATTTTATAGGAGCAGAAGAGTAACATGTAACACATTTAGAACTTTCATGGAAGCAATCGATCGACTCATGGACCTGATGCTACGCACTTATGACTTTCACTCAGCATTTCCCTTTGTACTCCGGCTTTCAGCTAAATCCTGGGTTGATAACTCAATCACGTCACAAATTTTGGTTTCACTATAACAGAGTGCATGGGCCATGTATTTTGAAATATAGGCGGCACACCGAATATCATGTCAGTGTTCATGTGCAGTTAAGACCTTCATAAAATATCCTGTTTTGTATCTCTTCGTCAATGTTCAGAAGAACTTGCTACGCCAAAAAAAAAACAAATGTGACAATGATAACTACTTTTTATTTGCTGCCTACTATACTATTTCTCACCTCAAGGTATAATACGAAATGCAACCACAGTGATATTGAGATATTTGCAAAAGCTCCAGGATCCCAGGGCCTTATAAGAGTTGAAAAAAGTGAGAAGCTCCAAGGAATTTGTATGTTTAAAATGTGTCTGAAAATTTTGAAGAACATTGTATAATTTTCCTCTAAGTAACAATTTCTGTGATGCTTAGCCAACTAGTTACGCCGCTCGTGAAAAAAGGCTTTTGGTAAAGTGAGCACTGAATCGCTGGTTTTAAAGTGATTTACTGTTTGTACAAGGTTTCAATACTCATAATCCAAAACTGATCTATTTAGGAGAGACGCGTTGTAATAGTTTAAACTAAGTGATTTTTATTTACAAAACTGCCATCGACGATTAAATAGCAAAAACTGCTAGGTAAGTCTTCAAGTTACCGGTTCAAAAATGTTGCCCTGTGGAGTCATTCGAGAATTGTGCATGAAGAGATCGCTCACAGGTGACAGAAAAAACGCATAACTTATTTCCATTTGTAATTGTGATGAATGATTTAAGGTATCGGTATACAGATGCGCCCCTCCCTCCTCCACGTCTTGCTCCTGCCGTATTCAAGGACTTCTGTGAAGAACTTACGCTCCAAATAAATGTGAACTGTAAAAGTTTTTGTCCTTTGCATATCTGACCATTGATAGTCTTTTTCACAGGGTGCTGACAAAAAACTCCGTTGTTACTGAGGAGATGAATGATTTGAAAAGCGTCTAGGAACAATCACTCCCACCTATTTCAGGATTCCAGGATACCGAAATACATAAACAGGTTATTTCCAACCAAAGCGTTTGAAGACGGAATTCTAAGTATCGATGCGTGCAGGAAGTCAGTAAAAACCTATCGTACGTAAGATCTTTAACTTTATAATTTTAATCTATAACTCTTTTTCTTCATACACTCTTTTCTAGGAAAAATTTACTCAATGTTTTGTGTAATAACATTAGGGGTGAATAGCACAGCGATAGTGACGTCGCTCACGACCAGCACGGTACAATAAGCGGAATTAATCATTCGCCAAAACTACGACACTTGGGTACTTTTCCATGTTCCTATGCATAGTTGTGTAAATATCCATATTTTTTGACAGATTTCACAATTTTTGACAATTTTGCTATAACGAGCCTGTCCATCTAAGATTTCGAAGGTATAATAGATGCTTCATTCAACAGCTAACATTAACCGTAGCCTTCTTTTGGCGGGAATTTTTTTTTTTGGGAATTGGTTGCAAACATCGCCCCGTTCGACCTCTAGGCTGAACGTTGGTTGTAGAAGGATAAATTATGAAAGCAGTATCATCTCGTTTCAAAACATTCTGCCTAGAAGAAATGAAGAGCAGACTTCAAAACTACCGCTCCTTGACTTTTGGTCAAATCGCAGGGCACTTACTGAGCTTTCTCTCGTTTCCAATTTGATTCAAATACCGAACAAATGTGGGAAGGTAGCCGTAAACTTTTCGGAAACGTCTCGTAGAGTTGTAACACGATCAACTCCAATAATTGTTTTGAACTGACAGCTGGCGCCTTCTAATAACTGACTAGTACTTTCTTCGAAGCTGTCGTCTTTCTTGTGAAAGCTCTCAAACTGCCACTGCACTGTGTGCTCATTAGTATTTCTTAGGATAAATGCGTTATTTATCAAGAAGTCTTCGCTCCTTACAACCCATTTTGAATAAAAGAGTTTATGGGGATTTTCTCCTGACTTAGCTTAACTTTCATCATGTTAAAACATTTGAAATACATAGCGAATATCAATCATCAATACAAAGAAGCACAAAGCGAAGACTGCATATTACAGTGATGTATAACGCAACTACATTTATTTAAGAATGCATTCTATTGTTAAATGGCAAATTTGAACCACTAAAAGCTACATTCACTTTTACATAAAGCTATAATAACTACGATTGTGACGAAGAGATAAGAACGAGAGAGATAATGTGCCAAATGAGTCGCTGTGTAAAAAGGGATAAAGCTTCTGGCGTTGATCATTCCCTGAGGGACGTGCTATGCCTTAGACTTCATCAAGTATTGTTAGAAGTGACTAAAGCATATCTGGCCTATAAAATGACATACGGTGGCCAATTCAACGCTGCCATCTTCCTAGACATTTCTTTTAACCGTGCGCCTACACCAGAGGGATAGAAGGCGTGTCTTCCTGGAGGGTGCGATCGAACCAAAGAAATGTGTATTGATGGATACCACCAACAACTGCACTACAAGTACACAAATCGTTTTATGCAAACCAGCGTATTTGACAGAAATTCACAAGTCTTTATATACTGCTAATGTGTTTTAGAAGAACAAAAGAAAACCACTTGACTTACGACACTACACATTAATGTGGCCCACGGTTGAATCCCCACCGATTTGAGCATTGGCAATGTCTCCAGAAATGGATTGATCTAAATTTATGAGAAAGATAAGCCCATCGACCATAGAAAGCATTGGATAGTCGAAAAGGTAGATCCTAACACGAGGTTTGTTCGTGATCGGTACGCATCATAAGAGGTTACCCGAACTTTTTTGTCACCACAAACACACCCATCAGCGATCACTGACATGCAAAGGATATCACGGCCTATACCATGTGTATTCACGTAGTATAGATTCATTTATTATTCATATTATTGCTCTTTTCTATCGATAAGCGACCATAAGATTGTTATAAAAGTTAAAACGCAAGCTGCATAAAACTTCTATGACATTCTCGCCTTAACTTATCAACAAGAAAAAGTGTCACTCGTTTAAACTGAGGTCGAACGAAAGCCATTTTGCAAAAGCGTTTATATCGGGTGATATTTCGGAATTTTCGAATTGGAATAAACAAAAAATCGGCTACTAGAGGTATTTATTTGGAATTTATCTCACAAGGCTTTCCAAAGAACACCACATAGTTCAGTAGAAACAGCCACAATGAGGGTATGACATTTCCACAACTTCAGACCGCAAGTGTCTGCGGTGGGGAGTAGGGAACGAACGCGTTATTATCCTTTCCGGGTGCTAACCACCACGCCATGCGGATCCTTCGTTTCGCCTGCCTGTACAGCTTTCAGTAGAAAATTTTTCATGGTTTCAGATATTGCAGGTGAGGATCCTTATGACATATTACAAGCTTACCATCAATTTTCCGTCTGCTTTTAAAAGAAATTTTCGTTGCTGGTTATGAGTAAATACACCCATTTCTCTTCCTATAAGTTGAGGCCATGCGGCGTATTCGGAAAGATTAGGTTTACCTAAACTAAGAAGCAGAAGGGAAGTTACGCTTTAAAAGCGACGAACACTGAAGAATAATTGGAGAAAATGTGGGCTGAGAATGACATCCTTACTAAGGGTAGTCATTTGCATTTTTGTTACAACATCGGAGAAATATGTTTCCGACTAAAACCCTGCAATCAAATGACAGGGAAGTATATGAGAGGTGGTTAGGAGTCACCTCCAACAAATGAGCTCCACGTCCACTCCGGGAGAGCCCAGAAAGCTATACGTGTCTATCAAAATGCTAAACACAGTGAAAAAACAGGCGTTATTTTCCTGACCCCGAAAGATCCCCCAATTTCGGAGCGCTGGGTAGGACGACTACGACCTTACGCTTTAAAAGCGACGAACACTGAAGAATAATTGGAGAAAATGTGGGCTGAGAATGACATCCTTACTAAGGGTAGTCATTTGCATTTTTGTTACAACATCGGAGAAATACGTTACGACATCGAGTTTTTCGACAGGATCAACTAGCCACTGAACTGGCTGAGATAAGAAGTCTCTAAAACAGTTTCTTTTACACTTTCTTTTTAAAATGTTATATATCTTGGCTTGAAAAGATCAATGAATAGTCTATTCTAAGTAAATATTTTCAAAGACTTTCATTAGAGACGTCAACCGCCGCGGAAACTTTGGATCGGAGATACGACAGAATCTTGGAAAAACTTTAGTTCCACTCTCGATGAAGCTACATAATATCTGTTATGGAGTAAGGAAAATACAAAAGTGAAAACTGATAGATGTCAACTACATCATCTTTGTGTTGTTGATGGGTTGCCCAGATGCCTATGCATGGAGCGCATTGGTTAGGGGTGTTCCCAAATACACATGTGGTTATTGGTTCAACCCCGAATCAAGACAAATCGTGCCGCCCATCTCGCCGGATTTGGTAGGTTGTTACTAAGAACCGCATTAAACGTACTTTCCGGTAATTTGACCGCAGCCATTTGAGCGAATCCATTTGCAGGATACAACCTACACACACGCAAGCACTCCCACGAAGAGATGAATCAATACAATTGTCTCGCCGGATACTCATTTCGAGAAAAATTCGTTCACTAACTTACATGCTTGAATAACCTATCTTCATTTTCCGTACTCAGTCTGGCATCCCTTCTACTCAGTGTTTTGCAACTATAAATTATAGAAGCGGTTTGAGTTGTGTATTAGTCCGATAATGAGTTAAATGCCTATTATTTACTTTCCACACGAACAGATTCAATGATCGTCAAGCATGATTTTTAATGGAATCAACAGACAGCAGTAAAAGGATGAGTTAAGGCCTTCACCAGGGCAGAATACTTTTAACCTGAAAAGTTTGTGTATCGCGGCTCAGATTCTTCCTGATTGGCGACTACTCCTAGGAAGGAAGCGAATCCCACGATCACCTGATGGACCTGTTAAGGGCAATGCGCAAATTATTCCTTTCATTCAAAAAAATGGATGGAAAAGTCAGCATTTTTACGCCAGGAGTATAACACTCCATGATATCCAAGCAACTGAGAACACCTAGAACATCTCGTTTTGAAAGAAAACCTTTGCTTTTATAGCCCGAAATAAGCTAACGAAGTGTAAAATTTCTTGACCAAAAAGTAACGAAACTGTAAGACCTTTGCAAGATTTTGTAGAAAATAGTCGTGAAACCCATATTTTCAGCACGGTTTGAGTAGCAAGGTACCTATAAATGTTATACGTATATTTTTTGAACAAGTTGCAGGCAACCGGGAACTAGCGTCCGAATTTGCAAAACAATGCAGACAAGCGATGAAAGATGATCTTAAAGAGAGAAGAGCAGCAGTGATGGTCGAAGCTGCAGAGGCTGGGAAAAGCATTCGCAAAGCCCACGGAAGCTTCGCACCACACCATGCGGGTCCTTCGTTTCGTCTGTCTCTCAGCTAGCTCTATCCATCTCTGCCGTCAGCAATCTCAGCAATCACCCATCAGCGGGATTGATCTGGTGAACCCAAGCATTGAACCCAGTTAATCTGAGGCTGTCGTTGTAGCTCAAGAAACTATTTTCAAAGGGATCAAAACATGGCATAAATTATTTAAATAAAATTACTAAATATTAAATAGTGCTGCTTAAGGTAGTGCGATACAAAGTCGTTAATCACGTGATTTCCCAACCTCGGCAGACGTAGCTAAAGCATTGGAGATATTCGTCCCGCTGAACGCGAATGTGGTATACGAAACCGTTTCTTAAAAACATCACCTTTATGAGATTTAGCCGAATACCAACCAAGTTGTCCAAGATTTCCGTGAGTGCTATCTCATCTCAGTCAAAGAATTTCCGAAATCGATGAAAGACAGAGCGGTCCCTTCTACACCGGTGATACTTCAATGAGTCTTGATATCGTGTGGGTGTCGTCCATCGCAATAAATCCTTTTCGAAACTCTGATTTTTTACATGACTGCCCTTCGAGGCTCACTGAGGTATCGCGATAGTACAAAAGACCGCTCTCTCTCACTTCCATCGACTTAGAAAAGGCCTTTGATTCAAATGAGATAGAAGCAGTCATGGAAGCCCTAGATAGTCAAGGAGTACTCAGTAAGTAAAGATTCCCAGTTAATCTGAGGCTGTCGTTGTAGCTCAAGAAACTATTTTCAAAGGGATCAAAACATGGCATAAATTATTTAAATAAAATTACTAAATATTAAATAGTGCTGCTTAAGGTAGTGCGATACAAAGTCGTTAATCACGTGATTTCCCAACCTCGGCAGACGTAGCTAAAGCATTGGAGATATTCGTCCCGCTGAACGCGAATGTGGTATACGAAACCGTTTCTTAAAAACATCACCTTTATGAGATTTAGCCGAATACCAACCAAGTTGTCCAAGATTTCCGTGAGTGCTATCTCATCTCAGTCAAAGAATTTCCGAAATCGATGAAAGACAGAGCGGTCCCTTCTACACCGGTGATACTTCAATGAGTCTTGATATCGTGTGGGTGTCGTCCATCGCAATAAATCCTTTTCGAAACTCTGATTTTTTACATGACTGCCCTTCGCCCAGTGCACTGTCAGTCCTGTTTGGCTTTACTCCATTGAAGAGTTTGTAGACAACGGTCAGCAAACAGATTGTGAGATAGGAAGGTAGCACTAGAAAAATCAAAATAAAATGTATGAAGGTATATCATGAAGTGGTTATGTAGAGTAGAAAATGAGTACAAACATTATCGATCTTATCTATTCAGATCCACGGATCTCCCTCCCATGAGGGATCTCGAGCCGGTTAGTAGCGAGGCTACGTGGCGCGTCCCCAGGTGGCGGATAGGGGGTTAATAGCGGACCAAAAGCGACCACGGTTTCCCCAAGACACAGGTGGATCGAAGCAGGAGATGAACTCCATGTTTCTGCTGAGTTTTTTTACGTTTAAGACATATTCACGCATGCGCGTATGGATGTGCACTCGTTTATGCCGATGGTATACTACGAGTCAATTCATGCGAGCAAGCGGGGTTTCGAAAAGAATTTAGTACGATGGGCCACATTCACACGTTAACAAGGCTCACTGAGGTATGGCGATAGTACAAAAGACCGCTCTCTCTCACTTCCATCGACTTAGAAAAGGCCTTTGATTCAAATGAGATAGAAGCAGTCATGGAAGCCCTAGATAGTCAAGGAGTACCCAGTAAGCAAAGATTCTTCATGAGCTGTACAAAAATTTCACAACCAAGATTTCCAATTTCGGAGCGCTGGGTAGGACGACTACGAAGAGGCTGTTAAAATCTTAGAGCCAAAGGAAGCCGCTTGGATAACGATGAACTACTGTGACGATCTGTACCTACAATGCACGTACACTTGCATCCGAGTCCTCGATAGAAGGCTTGCTTATGCAAGCAAGAATGATATGGTACGACGTCATCGGCCTGGCCGATACTAGACGATGCAACATATTCAACGCCGTCTATGAAACCTGAAAAGAACTGTTCCTCCAAGCATGCGACAGAAGAGGAGTCGGCGCCGTCGGCGTTATCGTCAACACGAATTTGCCCATGAACATGGAATCATTCGAGCAGTTCACAACCCGAAACGGACGTTTATGATTAAAAAGATGTGGATCAATACCGACTGTGACAATATTCGTCGTTTACGCGCCAACATCAAGCTATGACAAGGAAGAAGTCGAAGCATTCTATATGGACTTGGTTTTCAGAGAAGACTATGCATTCTTCAAGGTCGTCATTGGAGATTTCAATGCTAAAACTGGACCAACAAGAATGTCTGAAGAACGTCACATTGGGACCCATGGATTAGAATGGAACAGGGTAAGCAGCTATTTGAGTTCATCACGGGAACCAAAACCATCCACGGTAGCTCTAACTTCCAAAAGCACCACCCTCAACGCTGGACGTGGGAGTCTGCCAATGGAGAACCATTACGAAATAGACCACAACATAGTGAATACAAGGTCTTGCCTAACCGATGTCACTGTTGTCCCAAAATCCTACACGGGATCAGACCACCGTCTCCTTCGTGCAAGATTCTATTTTCCACGGAAAGGAGAAAAAGCCGCTAAATTCAAAAACCGAAGTCCACTCAGTAAGTAAAGATTCTTCATGAGCTGTACAAAAATTTCACAACCAAGATTTCACCATTCTACAGCGATATTAACGTTGACGTCATGAGAGGAGTTAGGCAGGGCGATACAATCTCGCTCAATTATTTACCACCACTCTCCAGAACGTCATGCGCACATTGGAATGGGATAATATGGGAGTGAAAATCGATGGTCGGCAGTTAGATCACCTTCGCTTTGCTGATGATGTCGCCCCAGACATTAGCCAAGCGGAACGTATGTTTGCGGACTTTGATGAAGCGTGTCGAAAGATTGTTCTTCGACTAATAAAAAAAAGTTTATAAGGAACGGATTGGTTTCGTTTGCCCCATTCACGCTCAACGGAACGAATATCTCCGAATGCTCCAGTTATGTCTACCTTGGTCGGGAAATCAAAATGATGAAAGACTTAGCTCCAGAGCTGAGCAGAAGGAAACGAGCGAATATGATGAACGACTTAGCTCCAGAGCTGACCAGAAGGAAACGAGCGGCTTGGGGAGCATTCAAGAGCATCGAGGATGTAGGGAAGAGAACAAAGAACACCCGACTCCGTGCCCACACTTTGTACCCACCTTTTCGACCCAACAGTTCTTCCTGCCCTAACGTATGCGCCAGAAACCTGGTCGCTGCGTAAGCAGGATGAAAGATCACTCAGCGTTATCGAACGCGCAGTGGAAAGGACAATGCTAGGAGTATCCCGTTTCACACAAGTAAAGGATGGGATCGGATGCTCCGACCTGCGTCATCGATCAAAAATCAAAGATGCCGCTCTGTATGCTAAACTATGCTAAACAGTCGAAAGTAAGGTGGGCCGGAAGCGTAATGTGTGTGAATGACAGCCGATGGACAAGAGGCGATAGTGACTTGATTTCCCGGGCTGTCAAAAATACATACAAGAAGATCACTCACCCGGTGGTCAGAGAT
This sequence comes from Angiostrongylus cantonensis, assembly GCA_009735665.1. NCBI lineage: Eukaryota > Metazoa > Nematoda > Chromadorea > Rhabditida > Metastrongylidae > Angiostrongylus > Angiostrongylus cantonensis. The sequence goes on from MQTX01000208.1 coordinate 69,678, forward strand.
CTTCACGAAGAGCCTAGAAGAAAGATATGATGCTCGACGAGACCCTAAAGCGAGAGCAGAGCCCACAGGGCTACTCTTGCACGCAACAGGGAAAAATGGAGGGTTTATTGGCGCCCGCTAGAGTCACCCGACGATCAACGGGACTACAGGTGATACTTCATGCCATTTCGTCGGTGGAAAATCGAACAGCACCAGGTTCGGAAAGGATAAGATCAGAACATCTGAAGAACATTCCACCAGTCGTCGTAAACACACTGACTCGGCTGTTCACACGTTACCTGTCTGAATGTAAGGTCCCTACTCAGTGGAAGACCAACAAGACCGTGTTGTTGCTCAAGAAGGGCGACCTACACAATATAGGCAACTATCGCCCAATCTGCTTGCTCTCTGTCGTCCACCAACTTTTCACTCGAGTCATCCTAAACAGCATAGACAGAACACTGGAAGAAGGACAGTCATGCGAGCAAGCGGGGTTTCGAAAAGAATTTAGTACGATGGGCCACATTCACACGTTAACAAGGCTCACTGAGGTATGGCGATAGTACAAAAGACCGCTCTCTCTCACTTCCATCGACTTAGAAAAGGCCTTTGATTCAAATGAGATAGAAGCAGTCATGGAAGCCCTAGATAGTCAAGGAGTACTCAGTAAGTAAAGATTCTTCATGAGCTGTACAAAAATTTCACAACCAAGATTTCACCATTCTACAGCGATATTAACGTTGACGTCATGAGAGGAGTTAGGCAGGGCGATACAATCTCGCTCAATTATTTACCACCACTCTCCAGAACGTCATGCGCACATTGGAATGGGATAATATGGGAGTGAAAATCGATGGTCGGCAGTTAGATCACCTTCGCTTTGCTGATGATGTCGCCCCAGACATTAGCCAAGCGGAACGTATGTTTGCGGACTTTGATGAAGCGTGTCGAAAGATTGTTCTTCGACTAATAAAAAAAAGTTTATAAGGAACGGATTGGTTTCGTTTGCCCCATTCACGCTCAACGGAACGAATATCTCCGAATGCTCCAGTTATGTCTACCTTGGTCGGGAAATCAAAATGATGAAAGACTTAGCTCCAGAGCTGAGCAGAAGGAAACGAGCGGCTTGAGGAGCTTTCAAGAGCATCGAGGATGTAGTGAAGAAAACAAAGAACACACAACTTTGTACCCACCTTTTCGACCCAACAGTTCTTCCTGCCCTAACGTATGCGCCAGAAACCTGGTCGCTGCGTAAGCAGGATGAAAGATCACTCAGCGTTATCGAACGCGCAGTGGAAAGGACAATGCTAGGAGTATCCCGTTTCACACAAGTAAAGGATGGGATCGGATGCTCCGACCTGCGTCATCGATCAAAAATCAAAGATGCCGCTCTGTATGCTAAACTATGCTAAACAGTCGAAAGTAAGGTGGGCCGGAAGCGTAATGTGTGTGAATGACAGCCGATGGACAAGAGGCGATAGTGACTTGATTTCCCGGGCTGTCAAAAATACATACAAGAAGATCACTCACCCGGTGGTCAGAGATCTTCACGAAGAGCCTAGAAGAAAGATATGATGCTCGACGAGACCCTAAAGCGAGAGCAGAGCCCACAGGGCTACTCTTGCACGCAACGGGGAAAATGAAAGATTTACTGGCGTCCAGTCTAGCCACTCGACGACAAGCGGGACTACAGATGATACATGTGGTACTCTGGGAAAAATAATTCATTGCTATGGGTTCATATCCGACATACAGCGCACCCATGAAAACGATCGTTGCCGATTTATTCTTGAAGTGATGTGATCGTAGCACTAGTAATACTAACAACAAGAATGAAGACTTATTCTCGAATTCCCTTCTTTGATTTCTCCTCAGGCATTTCAGTCGGAGAAGTGGTGTCGCAGAAATCACATTTTAGCGAGAAATTTTAAAAAACTCACCATCAAAATTGCTCTGAATTTTACAGTAACTTTACTTTTTGCAAATTTTAACGCGTCTTTTTTGATGTATTAGAATTTTTAGTGAACGAAAAGTAAGACTTTATGACAAAGCTTACTGAATAAGAGGGTGCTTGAGAGATTTGCTCTCTAGCTCCCTTTGTATCCATCGGGAACTAGTTGTTCAGTGGTTCAGTCGCCTAAAGAACAAACCAAATAGTAGAAGATGAATAGCTTTATGAGCAACTTGTATTAGGGTAGGGTTTCCATACCGTCAACGTTTCATTAACGTCAAAAGACTCAACTAATGAGATGTAGTAAAGCTCAGTCTAGATGATATTTTAGACTATTCTTTAATACGGCAAAAACTTACTGGGTCATTATTTATTATTGTTTTTTTGGCAAAAATGGATATTAGACATTCATTTAAAAACAAAATTAGCAAGGGGACTTGCATTGGAATCGGAACCCTTGATCAAGGCCAAGCCAACCATTTCTCATTCTCGTTCTTTGTTCTTCTTCATATTTTATCACAAAATCGCCTGCGAGTAATGTTTTCAAAACTCAAACACTTTTATGGGCGCTTTTCTATTTTGCTTTACACATGGATGATGACTGTTTAAGAAGTTTCCGTTAAACTCACAGAAAACATAGTTCCATGGCCACGCAAAATTTCGCCAGGTGCTCCTGTTTGACCCCGCCTGTATTACATCTTCAATACCTATTTTTGCCAAAAAAAACAATAATAAATAATGACCCAGTAAGTTTTTGCCGTATTAAAGAATAGTCTAAAATATCATCTAGACTGAGCTTTACTACATCTCATTAGTTGAGTCTTTTGACGTTAATGAAACGTTGACGGTATGGAAACCCTACCCTAATACAAGTTGCTCATAAAGCTATTCATCTTCTACTATTTGGTTTGTTCTTTAGGCGACTGAACCACTGAACAACTAGTTCCCGATGGATACAAAGGGAGCTAGAGAGCAAATCTCTCAAGCATTTTCTTATTCAGTAAACCTTGTCATAAAGTCTTACTTTTCGTTCACTAAAAATTCTAATACATCAAAAAAGACGCGTTAAAATTTGCAAAAAGTAAAGTTACTGTAAAATTCAGAGCAATTTTGATGGTGAGTTTTTTAAAATTTCTCGCTAAAATGTGATTTCTGCGACACCACTTCTCCGACTGAAATGCCTGTTGAGAAATCAAAGAAGGGAATTCGAGAA
>MQTX01000208.1:82386-155094 GCA_009735665.1 Angiostrongylus cantonensis
GGCTTTAAAAAAAGGCCTTCCCAATACCCTACACCGGCAGTTGGTTCGCAGCCGTCTCTATGATCGTTTGTGCAGCTCAGAAAACTCTACGATCTGTCCTAACGGGAGAGACGGAGATTGCATGAGTTCAGGTATTAAAAAAGGCCTTCCCAATACCCTACACCGGCAGTTGGTTCGCAACCGTCTCTATGATCGTTTGTGCAGCTCAGAAAACTCTACGATCTGTCCTAACGGGAGAGTCAGAGATTGCATGAGCTCAGGTATAATATATATGATCTCATGTAACACATGCGGTGAGGAATACATTGGGGAAACGGGACGCCCGCTTTGTGTCCGCATGAAAGAGCACCTAGACGAGAAAGTTAAAATACGTCAAAACACTCCTCTAGGTACGCATAGGGCACAAAAGCACAGATTTTGAAGTGATTGTGCGAATCCTAGCGCAGGAATCGAAAACACCAACGCGCAAAGCTACTCTTGAGGCCTTTTGGATAAATTTCAAAAAAAAATCCAAAGATGAACCGGAAAGACGAATGCTTCACTATCACACGTGACCTGGCGCCCTATTTCAAAATGATATTTTGACCCCAGGGTGTGTCTTGCTCGCGACCCCACATTAACAACGCGTGGGCCAGTCCCACTTGTAACATCACGGTGAGTAGCCTTTCTGTGCAATATGGCGTAGAACTACATTTGACCGTAGCATCCTAGCCCACCATCTATTTAAAAATTTTGATCTTCATTAATGCTTTAGCTTTTTTTCCACCGAACAATTAAAGTATTCTAATATAAAATACCTCCAGGCTCTGTGGAAGGCGAAATCGCCGAAACGTCAGCCATCGACCAACAACACCAACAACAACGACAACGAAGACCTATACCAACCTCGCATCAGCTAAAGAAGATCGGTTTATAAGATCAAGCAAATAAATATATGAGATAAATTTTTGTGAAACTGAAAAGGTACTGAAGTGGCTGAAATAATTTTTCAGATTGTATCATCTAAGTTGAATGCTTAATTTTTTTTTTTACTAAGCCTTATAGTGCTGAAATTCTTTGATCGTGACAGTTCGTAATTTTGAGTACGAATTTGCGAACGGAATTTTTTGTACCTTTAGAAAATCTGTTTGAGAAGAGATTACCTGGGATATAATACCTTAGCGAGTTCTTCGTTACTAACAGCACTTTCTCTAAAAATCGTATTACTAGCACCAAGTTTTTCTAAGAGCTACATTTAACTTAGAACGATCCGTTGAAGAGATGGACATGACTTCTGTGTTTACCCCCGTTCCTCTTCAGATTTTTCAGAGAACGCAATTAACGAGCCGTCATCTCGAAGTGGAAACTTGTAGCTACAATAAAGTATAGTCCTTGGAAGAAATTTTGCTCCTTCGCTGAGATCTGAAAAAGGAACTCAAAGTGGATAACGGTGCACATTAATTGAAAACTGAAATCGAATCACTACATCGATTAAATCATAATGGACCAACACCGTTTAGTGTAGTTCTACGAATGGAACACGAGCAGTTTTTCGTCAGCTGTGTAATTTCTTGTTTTGATAACGGAAAGTAATTTTCAAGCACTTGGAGGGACTTCGAGGTTGTCGATATGAAGTAGTTGTAGAAGCGACTTTGCTCTGTCGTTCTATGGGTGTGAATGAATACGTATGCTAACATTTGCGGTGTTTTACTACAGTCCCTTATGCAGTTACAGTGCTTTCAGAACTCAGAAGTATTTGGCACCACCTGTTGAATCCATTTAGGTGTTTTTTTTATATCCGCACATTATACGCAATAACAAATTAAGAAACACTTCATAATTGTAGTAATGTTTAATTTTTTACTTGCTGCCTATTATTTTCTGTGGCAGAGTAGGTGGCACTCCATTTTACATCCAACTGCGGAATAAAACAACAATAATGTTGAGATATTTAACACCTCTAACCGTTAGATAAAAAAGGGTAGCTTTCTGGTGTCAGCCCTACTATTCTGATCTTTTTTCGATAATCTGTCGAATGAGTATACGTTGAGTAGAAAAAAATTCAGGAGTCAGCTAAACTGGAAATGGGCACTACAGTGTTTACATAGGGGCCCAGGCCAAAAAAGTATGGGCACTATATTGTCTCTACTTAAGATTACAGAGTTAAGTATTGCTTATAAGAGACCATATACATTAATGTCAATGCATTCGTGAGTGCGTGTATATTCTTTTGACTGTTCATTTTGCTGAAGAGTTCACTTTCTGTGCTCTTCGAGTTCAATAGATGGTTTATCTGACACAGATGTTAGGGCAGACGCCGTTTGTGAAACTGTGTGCTCCACACTTAATTTACGAAGACATCAGAAGAATTTTCAGTGAATACCAATTTAAGAATTTTGCTGGGTTTCGATTCATGCTTAATTTGTTTATAAAAAAAACGATTGAAATAGTATATCGATGAATTTTCCACAAATACCTGGAGTGGGATGACTAATGTCTTGTGACCTAACAGTTGGTAGGACTAGGATTACGACCACATACAGAGGATCAACCATTTACAATGGTGATTCCAATGAACAAAATCGATATTTCTAATCAAATCATGAAAAGGATTTAACGATATCACTTATTGTATATTTCGATTAACCGTATGCATATATTACGCGTATTCCAGTCATCAAAAAAGCCCATGTAGTGCAATGGTCGGAAGCGGCTTGCAGTATACACGGGATCGATCCCCGCGCCCCAGTCTCATCAAGATCCTTTCTTCCGGTGTCGGCAAATTGGTTCCATACTTGTCTGGGAAGATAGTAGCACTGGATCGACCCATCAGTAGGCCATCGAATGCCATTGGAAAGTTCATGTATGAATTAATCATCTCCAACGGAGCTTATTGAAGGCGAATGTGTGACACATACTTCAAAAATTGATTAATATTAGCAATTTTATCCTTTTTATCTCAGCTATCCGCTCACCTCGTTGTCTTGAAAGTGTTAGCCAAAGTGGTGGTGTAGCTCACGTGTGTTTCAACTGCAATGTCAAGCTGTGTTGTCTCCACTTCTCATCATGTTGTTCTAGCGTGATTTTCGGTAGATGTGCGAAAATGCTCGGTTTGAGCGCTTTCAGGTCTTCATTATGCGCAGTAATCGACGGTTGTGGATCAAAGGGAGAGTTACTGCCTTGTGACTCGATTTCACGGTTTCGTTCAAGACAACAGCGACCCTTTTGAAGATAACGAATAGAGCGGTTAGGCGACCGACCGAGACAATATGGCAGTTGTGATCTTGTTTATCCGCGGAATTACACTTTCTAGGTACATGAGTAAAAGCTTTCAAAATTTAACACTTAATCTTTAAACAGCGAATACCCAAAAAAAGAAAAGAAAAACTATAGGCTACGTGTAAGGTTGTCTGCAAAGACTACACCTCTGAAAGAATTTGCAATCACTCAGTTAGATGGTCTCCTGTAAGAAAACAGTTGATTGCATGTCATTTCGAAGGTATATAAGCACATGAAAACGGTAAGAAATTTGTTATGTTTATCATTTGGCACTTTGCACCGAGTGATTTCCATCTGCTGTGCAAAAATTTTATGTTAACGGCTTTCATCACCTTCTTCGACGACGTCAAGTTGGAAATCAAGCAGTCGTTTTAGTGACAGTTGCCGCAGATTTGCCAGAAAAGCATGCCATTTCTACCTGAAGTCTACATGAACGTTGATCTCGACCATCCACTGAGAATAGACAATGTGCAAGATAAAGCTAAAAGCCTTTAAATATATGAAGAATTTGTTTTTCATTTGTTACATGCACCGAACATCCATGAAGATTTCCGACCTTTTTTTCATTTGTGGTTTCAATTGCTACTCAAGAATTTTTTGGTCTTCGTGGCGAATATCATTGAATGCTGGTCAACTTGATCGTCCTTTTATTCTTGAGATAGCCGTGCAAGGGCGCTTCTTCGTGATTTGTGGGCTAGTTTCGATGACCCTGGTGTTGATATTCCGAATACCGGATAGATGGGAGGTTTTGTGGGCAGGTTTGAAACAGCTCGAGTTGGTTACCTCACCAGCGTAATGAGCATCAACACTACAACTGCCTTAGAAGCCACTTCATAGTACATCGGATGATAATACTACAGAATCAAAGAACTAAGAAAAAAGAATAAAAATGTGAGATGTACGATGGCATAATGAATAGGGGTGGATATCATATTGGTAGTAATGCCGGTTATCATGAACACTTCGATCTCGTTCCAGAGTCACCAAACCTCTCAGCCCTCTGGTGTCGTAAAATTGTTACCGGATTGGCGTGGGAAAGAAACTACTTCCCGCAAACCAATTGAGAACTCTCCGGCCTGGGTATCTCAAGATTTCGGTGAGAATCGACTCGACCAGCATTTTATGACATCAAGGTGAAAGCGCTGGCATCCCCACAGTAGATGTGAACGCGGGCCGTGTAAAATAAAGTAAATAAAAAATCGCAGTAGATGAAGAGGTAGAGATGGCTTTATGAGACAGACAACAACCTCTATAATCGGTATAAATCTTTTCCAACACATATTTTCTTTTCCCACTTCTTATCGGCTGTATAAACTACGGCTTCAGTCTCATTACAAATACCTGTCGTCTACTTAGGTTGTTTCCAGAGAAGGTCTGTTAGATGGACACATTTGGAACTGTGTAGAGAAAAAGAGCTGGACTATAGAAAACTAGAGTCTCCCGTCGCATTAAGCATGTACACCCATAACGCCTCTTATGTGTACAATAGTATCCATTGCGAACTGGGTCAAAAAACCACGTGGACACTTTAGTGTCTACATTGAGTTTAGTGGGTTGTAATGTTTTTTCATACAGCACTGTAATTACTCATTCAATAGCCAATCGAAAGCAAGAAATTAGTAGGGGTGAGAACAGAAAAGCCATTCCCAACACTTAGTGATTTATAAAAACCCTTCTTTTGAAAACGTGCACTGGCCGATAATTTGACTAGAGGTTTTGCAGAACCCCGAATGCAGACAGCTGCGGTCCATGCTTTTGCAAATGTCTCAGCATCGCTGTCGTTATGTTTCACGTATTATCCTTTCATAAAAAATGAATAAACAGTAAATAAAATGTCATCTTAACACCTAATTGCTTGGCTTTTCATTTAGTACCTATTATTTTTTCATGGCAACGTATTAGGTAAAATACAATGCTGAAATATTTGCAAAATATGAATCCCAGGCCACATTCGAGTAAGTGATTACCCTTTCTGGAGCTCACGTGTTACCCGCTGCACCATTGAAGGCTTTGCTCGTCGAGTCATTGCTGATTGCATCGCCAGGGTAACAAACTGGCTGAGGGAAAGGCCCCATGGCCCTCACAGGTGCAGTGGGTAACACGCGAGCCGCCGGGAAAGGTAATGGTGGTTCGGTCTGACACGGATCCAAGTTTTGCGAATATCTCAACATCATTGTGATTGACAATTAATTGGGTTTCATTTTAATCATTGTTGTCATCGTATGGAATGCGCGGACATAAAAACACCGAAATGGGCTCAACATAGGATGCAGAATACTTCAAAATGCTCATAGCAACACATTTGCATGATGGACCATAGCAACATGCACCAAATAGTAGCATACATATCATTCATAAGCATAGAACCATCGAGCAAAGTCTGTTCAGCAATTCTGTCGCGTTCACAAACCCAGGAGCACTAATTATTGAAAAACCTTTTTACTGTCAAAAAACCAGAATGTCCACAGACGGCGAGAAATTCTTCTCAATCGGTTGAGAAAAACGCGAAATGCGGTAGTGGGGCGTACAGGCTAAACGCGTGCAGTGAACAAATATCCGTTGTTTCGATCTCACTCTCCCTGCAAAACAAACTCTCTATGTATTGGATGTGGGCAGATCGATAACAGAATAGTCTGGAAGAGTAGAAACACTTAGAAATACTTGTCTGACTTATGGGCAGTTTCCCTCCACAAGCTTTTTTTTAAGTCCAACTACGTGCTCAGAGCACAGGCAGGTACTGGCATTGCCACCGCAAGGTTTGTGCTTACACCCGCGTCGGGCCAGCCAACTCTCTCGTCTCTTCGTGAAACTGGTGCCAGATTTGTTCGGAAAACGTTCGCTCCAATCCACAAAACAGTTGGTGAAGCCGTTTTCTTCACATTTGCACTGAAAGAATCTTCCCATTCTACTGACGTCTCGATATTCGAATTTATTTAACGTAGGGAAAAATATTTTGAAGAGCAAAACAATTTTTTTTCATTTTCATTCCTTTTTCGTTTTCATTCCTTTTATCTTTTCCAACACATATTTTCTTTTCCCACTTCTTATCGGCTGTATAAACTACGGCTTCAGTCTCATTACAAATACCTGTCGTCTACTTAGGTTGTTTCCAGAGAAGGTCTGTTAGATGGACACATTTGGAACTGTGTAGAGAAAAAGAGCTGGACTATAGAAAACTAGAGTCTCCCGTCGCATTAAGCATGTACACCCATAACGCCTCTTATGTGTACAATAGTATCCATTGCGAACTGGGTCAAAAAACCACGTGGACACTTTAGTGTCTACATTGAGTTTAGTGGGTTGTAATGTTTTTTCATACAGCACTGTAATTACTCATTCAATAGCCAATCGAAAGCAAGAAATTAGTAGGGGTGAGAACAGAAAAGCCATTCCCAACACTTAGTGATTTATAAAAACCCTTCTTTTGAAAACGTGCACTGGCCGATAATTTGACTAGAGGTTTTGCAGAACCCCGAATGCAGACAGCTGCGGTCCATGCTTTTGCAAATGTCTCAGCATCGCTGTCGTTATGTTTCACGTATTATCCTTTCATAAAAAATGAATAAACAGTAAATAAAATGTCATCTTAACACCTAATTGCTTGGCTTTTCATTTAGTACCTATTATTTTTTCATGGCAACGTATTAGGTAAAATACAATGCTGAAATATTTGCAAAATATGAATCCCAGGCCACATTCGAGTAAGTGATTACCCTTTCTGGAGCTCACGTGTTACCCGCTGCACCATTGAAGGCTTTGCTCGTCGAGTCATTGCTGATTGCATCGCCAGGGTAACAAACTGGCTGAGGGAAAGGCCCCATGGCCCTCACAGGTGCAGTGGGTAACACGCGAGCCGCCGGGAAAGGTAATGGTGGTTCGGTCTGACACGGATCCAAGTTTTGCGAATATCTCAACATCATTGTGATTGACAATTAATTGGGTTTCATTTTAATCATTGTTGTCATCGTATGGAATGCGCGGACATAAAAACACCGAAATGGGCTCAACATAGGATGCAGAATACTTCAAAATGCTCATAGCAACACATTTGCATGATGGACCATAGCAACATGCACCAAATAGTAGCATACATATCATTCATAAGCATAGAACCATCGAGCAAAGTCTGTTCAGCAATTCTGTCGCGTTCACAAACCCAGGAGCACTAATTATTGAAAAACCTTTTTACTGTCAAAAAACCAGAATGTCCACAGACGGCGAGAAATTCTTCTCAATCGGTTGAGAAAAACGCGAAATGCGTTAGTGGGGCGTACAGGCTAAACGCGTGCAGTGAACAAATATCCGTTGTTTCGATCTCACTCTCCCTGCAAAACAAACTCTCTATGTATTGGATGTGGGCAGATCGATAACAGAATAGTCTGGAAGAGTAGAAACACTTAGAAATACTTGTCTGACTTATGGGCAGTTTCCCTCCACAAGCTTTTTTTTAAGTCCAACTACGTGCTCAGAGCACAGGCAGGTACTGGCATTGCCACCGCAAGGTTTGTGCTTACACCCGCGTCGGGCCAGCCAACTCTCTCGTCTCTTCGTGAAACTGGTGCCAGATTTGTTCGGAAAACGTTCGCTCCAATCCACAAAACAGTTGGTGAAGCCGTTTTCTTCACATTTGCACTGAAAGAATCTTCCCATTCTACTGACGTCTCGATATTCGAATTTATTTAACGTAGGGAAAAATATTTTGAAGAGCAAAACAATTTTTTTTCATTTTCATTCCTTTTTCGTTTTCATTCCTTTTTCAACTTTTTTAAAACATTTTCATTCCTTTTTCAATTTTTCATTTTCATTTTGAAAATTGTTTTGCTATTCGCTTTGCGCTAGCTTACATAATACCGATTGCTACAGGATCAATTATCCGTTGAAAACAAGCTGTTATCAGCGGATAGTCTTACCCACAACACCCCACCTCCCGTGTAAAAGAGCTCTGCCCGGTGTACATGGCTCATTCGCGCCGTGTTCACTGAAGAAGATCCCGTCTCGGTAGGACAACGAAGACGCCACATCGAGAAGACGGACTGCTGTGGGCCAATGACTTGGATTATCGGCCCTGATGAAGGCGAAGACGTCGAAATGTTAGCCGAAATGAAAATATTAATCTACCTCGTGTAAGCCTAACAATTTAGAAACATATTGTAAACGAACTACGCATGCACAAAGCGATGAGGTAACGTCCATATCCAAGCCTTTTCTATGTTTTCGTGTTTTCCAAGGAAAATAAAATGCTGTCGTGTACGTCTTAAAGATCTCTGAAAATTACGGTGGAAAAACGTTTGAGCCAACATAAATAGTATCGTTCCTAGCCAGGTCGTCTAATGAGTCATCGATGAAAATTGGTGAAAATTACTCGGCATTCGTATGAGTGCGCGTTAGCTTGCGGTTCATTTCATGCGTTGATCGTCTCGTGCCGGCCAATGTGGCCATCCTCTTGTGCACACCATCTCTCAACCCCATCCATTAAGTCTTCCTTCATCTCACTTCCTTTTCAATGCTTCATTTAGAAAGCATCAAGATTATCTGAACTCGCAAACGGTTTCTTTTGTCAATTTTAAATAAAATACTTGCCAGTGTTATGTAGATACAACCACTACGACCTCAAGACACTTGTAAAAGCTAGACCTCAGACCAGCTCGAACCACGATTGCCCTTTCCGGGAAAGTTGCGGTTTACGTGCTGCACCACGGGGCCCTTAGTTTGCCTTTCTTTCATTAGGCCGTAAATAAACAGTTAACATTTTGATTTTGACTACAACCCCAGGTTTGACTGGGTCCGATGTGATCTGTGCCCTTCTGATCAATTCCATTGACGGATGAATGCTGATGCGAGCGTTAGGAAGAAAAGTGACTAGGAGGAAGGCAAAACAAGATCCTCAGTGGTGCATTGCGTAACAAATGAGCCTCCGCAATGGGTAATCGCCATTCGATCTGGGCTTGGATTGTTTCACCAATATTTCAGCTCACAGTTGTATTTCACATCAAACCCTGCCGTGAAAAATATTTGTAGGGAGTAAATAAAAAATTAACATTTATCAGTATTATTCAATGCCGCCACAGATCTTATAACACGACCAAGCGTTTTGCTTTAATACTCACTGGCGTAGCACTGAAACAATGAGATATGATTTCTGTTTCACTTCGGTGAACACGAAGAGTGTTTCCAAAACGCATCTGTTTCCCAGGTACACCGCTTTCATTCAACTCAGCAGAGAATTTACCTTCTGTATGTTTTGCTGAAACTGGATAGCAGTCATTTTGCCTAACATACACCTCACGTCCAAGGATCACCCTCATATGACGGATCTCGAGCCGGTTAGTCGCGAGGCTACGTGGCGCGTCCCCAGGTGGCGGATAGGGGTTAATCGTGGACCAAAAGCGACCTTTGCTTCCCTTTGCGACCTTTGAGACGCAGGTGAATCCAGGGGATGGAATCCCTGTTTCTGCTGCGCCGATTTGGCACGAACTTTCTGTATTTGCTAGGCGTATTCATGCATGCGTGTGTGAGTGCGTTCTCGCTTTGTGCGGATTGTATTCTACGAGTCAATTCGGCTAAAAGCATGCAATCAAGTGACAAGAAGGTATATAGGAGTCGGTTAGGAGTCACCTCCACCACAAGCTACCCGTGAATATAACCAGCCCCCACTTTCAGAGCCCAGCAAGCTATACGTGGGTATCAAAATGCTAAACACAGTAAAAAAAACAGACCTCATTCCCCTGACCCTGAAAGAGCCCCCAATTTCGCTGCGTTGGGTAGGACTAGTACGGGGAGGCTGCTAAAATCGCAGGGCCAATGGAAGCTGCTGTACCTACAACGCACGTACACTTGCACCCGAGTCCTCGATAGAGGAATTGCTCATGCAAGCAAGAATGATAAGGTACGACGTCATCGACCTGGCTGAGACGAGACAACCCCACTTTCAGAGCCCAGCAAGCTATACGTGGGTATCAAAATGCTAAACACAGTAAAAAAAAACAGACCTCATTCCTCTGACCCTGAAAGAGCCCCCAATTTCGCTGCGTTGGGTATGACGAGTACGGAGAGGCTGCTAAATTCTCAGGGCCAATGGAAGCTGCCTGGATCACGAAAAACTATGGTGACAACCTGTACCTACAATGCACGTCCACTTGCATCCGAGTCCTCGATAGAAAACTTGCTCATGCAAGCAAGAATGATAAGGTACGACGTCATCGACCTGGCTGAGACGAGACAACGCCGCCCATTCAACGTCGTCTATGACACTGGAGAAAAACTGTTCCTCGGAACATGCGACAGCAGAGGAGTAGGCGGTGTCCGTGTTCTCGTCAACACGAGTTTGTCCATCAACATCTATTCATTCGAACAGCTTACAACCCGAATCGAACGTTTACGATTAAAAAGATGTGGATCAATACCGGCTTTGACAATCTTCGTCATTTACGCGCCAACATCAAACTATGACGAAGAAGAATTCGATGCGCTCTACATGGATTTGGAGAAGTTCTACAGAGAAGACCATTACATTCTTCGAGGTCATCATTGGAGATTTCAATGCTAAGATTAGACTAAGAAGATCGTCTGAGGAACGTCACATTGAGACCCACGGATTAGAATGGAAAGGGCAGAGTGAGTGGCTCTCTGAGTTTATCATAGCAACCAAGACCATCCATGGTAACTCGCAATTCCAGAAGCCTCACCGTCAACGCTGGAAGTGGGAATCCCCCAGTGGGGAGAACAATAACGAAATAGACCACATAATAGTAAATAGAAAGTTTTGCCCAACCGATGTCGCTGTTGTCCAAAATTCTACACGAGATCAGACCACCTTCTCCTTCGTGCAAGATTCTATTTCTCGCGGAAAGGAGAAAAAGCCGCTGAATTCAAAAACCGAAGTCCTAGAACCACCGCAAACAAGGGCTTATTCAAATCATTAGTCGGCTGTTAGGAAGATGTCGCTGTCGATAACGTCGACGACGAATACGATCGGCTCATTCATCTTCCCTAGCGCTATGAAAACTGAGAGTTTGAAAGTCACCAAGAGACGTCTGCCTCCAGAAACTCTCGAGCTAGTACGCCAGCGTGGAAACGAACACGCTGCAGGCAACCGCGAACTAACGCCCGAACTTGCGAAACAATGCAAACAGGTGATAAAAGAAGATCTTAGAGAGAGAAGAGCAGCAGTAATGGCCGAAGATGCAGAAACTGGGAAAAGCATTCGCAAAGCCCACCGAAGCTTCGCCATTTACAAGACCAAGATGAATGCACTCCGACGCCAAAACGGAACAATAGCAGCGTCCAGAAACGCAATGAAGAAAATCATCCACGATTACTACTCAGATTTCTTCGATAGCCACGTCCACCTCTCGTCATATAAAATAAAAGAGCATGGATACGTTGTAGTGTTGTACCACCGGTTCTCCCTTCCGAAATGTCATTTCATCGGTGAAAAATCGAACAGCACTAGGCCCGGACAGGATAAGAACAGAACATTTGAAAAACCTTCCGCCAGTCCTCGTAAACACACTGACTCGACTGTTCACACGTTACCTGTCTGAAAGCAAGGTCCCTACTCAATGGAAAACCAGCAAGATCGTGTTGTTGCTCAAGAAGGGCGACCTACACAATATAGGCAACTATCGCCCAATCTGCTTGCTCTCTGTCGTCTACCAACTTTTCACTCGAGTCATCCTAAACAGCATAGACAGAACACTGAAAGAAGGACAGCCATGCGAGCAAGCGGGGTTTCGAAAAAGGTTTAGTACGATGGGCCACATTCACACGTTAACAAGGCTCATTGAGGTATCGCGATAGTACAAAAGACCGCTCTGTCTCACTTTCATCGACTTAGAAAAGGCCTTTGATCCAATTGAGATAGAAGTAGTCATGGAAGCCCTTGGTAGTCAAGGAGTCCCTACTCAGTACATAAAGATTCTTCGTGAGCTGTACAAAAATTTCACAACAAAGATTTCACCATTCTACAACGATATTAACGTTGACGTCATGAGAGGAGTTAGGCAGGGCGATACAATCTCGCTCAATTATTTACCACCACTCTCCAGAACGTCATGTTCAAAAAGCGATGTTCATGAAAAACGGATTGGTTTTGTTTGCCCCATCCACGCTCAACGGAACGAATATCTACGAATGCTCCAGTTATGTCTATCTAGGTCGGGAAATCAATGTGATGAACGATTTAGCTCCAGAGCGGAGCAGGAGAAAGCGAGCGGCTTGAGAAGCTTTCAAAAGCATCGAGGATGTAGTGAAGAGAACAAAGAACACCCGATTCCGTCGCCACCTTTTCGACTCAACGGTTCATCCTGCCCTAACGTATGCGCCAGAAACCTGGTCACTGCGTAAGCAGGATGAAAGATCACTCAGCGTTATCAAACGCGCAGTGGAAAGGACAATGCTAGGAGTATCCCGTTTCACACAAGTGAGGGATGGGATCCGAAACTCCGACCTGCGTCAACGGTCAAAATTCAAAGATGCCGTTCTACATGCCAAGCAGTCGAAGATAAGCTGGGCCGGACACGTAATGCGTATGAATGATAGCCGATGGACAGGAGCCGTCAGTGACTGGATTCCTCAGGGTGTCAGACGTACTGCAGGAAGACCATCGACCCGACGGTCAGAGTTTTTAAGGAAAAGCCTAAAAGAAAGATATGATGCTCGACGAGTTCCTAAAGCGAGCAGAACCCACTGAGCTACTCTTGCACGCAATAGGAAAAATGGAAGATTTACTGGCGCCCGCTTGATTCACTCGCCGATCAACAGGACTGCGAGTGATACAGGTGATTCAATGCCGAAATACTTGGTCGTACCCGCATGGTGTGGTGGTGAAGGCGTTTGCCCCGGAAAGAGTAATAACGCGTTCGTACGACACAGCATACACCTGCGGTCCAGAGTTTGCAAATATCTCAACATCATAGTGGTTGTATCACACGTAATACCATACCATGAAAAATTATAACAGGCAGTAAATAAAAAGCTAACCTTGTTTTTTGGTTATGGTTAATTGGCGACGAGTATGCTGTTATAGAAGGAGAGTGTGGTGCACCGTTAGAGCTCTACCTTAGCATGCGTTTTCTTTTCTGATTTCTCAACACAGCACATGTCACACGAGCACATGAGGAAGGATTAGGGCTGCTCAGACCATATTCTACAGACATTTCTTCGTTTTAATTGTTCTTCTAAGTATTCTAGATATCTGTTAAGTGTCGGTAAAGCATTATATAATTATACAACATATAATTCAAAAAACCGACTTTCTATAAATTTCGGCTTAATTAGTTGACATAATTATTTATATGAACTTATAAAGTGGTGTTATTGGTCGATGGGTGACGTTTCGGCGATTTAGCCTTGCTCAGAGCCTGGTTGTATTTTATGTACCTTATATTCGGTGAAATATCTATAGTACTAATGGAGATCAAGCTTCCGAATGAACGCCATATTGATTAAAAAGGCTACTTACTGTGTTGTTACGCATGGGACCGGCCCACGCCTTGTTTACGTGGGGCGCGAGCGAGACACATCCCGGGGTCATTTTGAAATTGGGCGCCAGGTCACGTGTGATAATGAGACATTCGTCTTTCCGGTTCATTTTTGGATTTTTGAAATTCATCAGAAACTCCTCAAGAGTTTTGCGCGTTGATGTTTTCGATTACGCGCTATGATCCGGACATTCACTTCAAAATCATCGCCGTTGTGCTTTTGTGCCCTATGCGTAGCTAGATAAGTTCCTTGACGAATTTTGACTGTCCCATCTAGGTGTTCGTTTATGCGGACATAAAGTGGTCTACCTATTTCCCCAATGTGCTCACCGCATAACTTACGTGAGGTTAAGTATATTGTAACCAGGTCCAAAGATGGACGTATGAAGGTACAAAATGTATGGGTAACAAATATAATTGAAAAATGCTTTCTTAAACTGCGTTTACTAGATAACACCAACGATATTGGCCGAAACGAAGTTTTTGGCGTCATTTTCGTAATATTGCTTTTATTTAGTTGTGCACAAAATACGACATAACCCATTGTTTCGATCTCAGTACTTCTCAACTTATTGTGTTCTATCCGCCAACCGTTCTAAATGTCGTTGAATGCTAAACGAGTTGGTTATCTATGGAATTCCAAGTCTGCTGTACTGGACCATTCCCCAATCTTCACCACAAGCACTGTCGGTCTTCGTGGATTGGTGGAAGTTTTCTCAGGCAAGAGGCGTGTCAATGTGCCGAGTTTATTTTGATGGGAGCTCAATTGGCTCGGTGCAGTTCCGAACCAGATTTCTTGCATGTATTGCACTCCATCGCTAACCAGTGCGCTTCTAATTTGTATATCTTTTCTTAGAGTCAAAAATTATTTTTATACAACCGCAATGATGCCGAGACAATTGCAAAACTTGTGCATAAAGGACGATCGAACTGCAGTTAGCCTTTCCGGATGTCACGTGTCACAACACCATTGGGGTAAAAAGAGTGCCTGAGAGAAAGCCATAACCAGGGCCTCAGTGACTCGGATCATAGGCTGTGATAAAAGCAAAGACGTCGAAACGTCACCCGAATAAAACTATGTTAGCAACCTCATGTAAGCTCAACAATTCAAGCACGTCGTTGAGTTGTATTTCACACAATACCCTGCAGTGAAAAAATACTGAGCAGTAGATAGAAGTTGTACACAATTATCTTCATATTATTGAAGCCTGTTTGACACCCAAAAAAATTAAGCAAAGGTGGTTTTAAGGCTTTAGTTTGGTCATAGAAAGAAAACGAGGAAATTTTCAAAACGTTCCTAGAGCAGTAGCAAATATCAGTCCAGTATTTTATTCCACATCCTTTCTCGTTATATAGTTCATTTATCCAAATCTTTTGAGGTTTCAGGGTTTCTAGGAAACCCTTGAGCGATTTACTGGCCGTGGCAATTTCATTCTTTCGTATCTTTTCACCTTATGAATTAAAAGCCGTCTACTCTTTAAAGTCGATTATTCATTCACTTGTCGATTTTTCTGACACCTTCTTTTTCACCAATATGGCACGAGTTAGAGCTTATGGCTGAAGAATTACGAAGGCTCCGTGGCGATTGGGAGAGCAACTCATAAATCAACCGATGTTTTTCTCCGTTTCTCTTTACACCGAAAGTGTTAACGAACTCTTCAAATCAAGAATTCAATAACATGCACTGAAAAGACTTTTTCTAGCATTTCTCTCAGCAAATTCTTCATCTTTATTCAAGACCCATTCACCACCTTGCAGAACTTTTATAAGCATTTTCAATTGACATCATAGAATGACCCTGTGTGTGCCGTGCAATAAGAATACCCTATATATCAGTCAGAAATATTGGCTTGCAAGGAAGCCTAAATTTTTGACTTTTGAGCCGCAAGTGTACACTTGAAGATTAACTCTCAAAGAACAACTTTTTAAAAAAATTGTTCTTAAATTCTTTCATACCACAAGAAAATTTGTCCCACAAACCACCTTGGGAAAATCTATAGCTTCAAAAAGCATACCGAATTGCTCATACTCCAGTTAGAGGAATTTTGCGGTCTGAATCCAATAACTGCTCGAGAATTATCCGTCACGGGGTGCAATTGGTCAACACGGAATTAGAGGCTTCCAAACAAAAGTCAGGCATCGACCATGCATCCGCAGGAGCAGTCTTCTGTTTTGAAAGGTAAACGTTATTTTTGACGCAACAATGATTTATGTAAGGAGAATAATCTACATAAGATTATTTGAGATCTTTCAAAATACTAAAAAGAGTAAAATCCGAAAAAAAAAACTCTGTTTTTGTATTGGCGTTGTCCGTAGAAATGGCTTGTAACTCTAGAAAAGGACCTATCACAGAAGTATTGTAGGCAAATGTCCCAAAATTTCTCGTCTACGGAATCTGCACATTCAACTGGAAGAAGCTAGGAAAACTTGAACGTTAGCTAGGAAACGGGAAAAACATCATATTTCCTAATATGAATGACTGCCTGGTCCTTTCATTCCTGAGAATTCTACATAATAGAATGACGAAGTCTGCATGCAAGTAACTTCCTAAGCACTTTTTCAGGGACAAGACATTGAAAGCCGCAAACAAACTTTTTCACAAACAAAAATCCTAAAATTTATCCCATTGTAAGATCCTTGCCTTTTTTGTGAAAAGTGCTTCACTAGGACAACACGTCTTTGAACCCGTTCTATGCAGCTCGATTGCCGGTGCTGCCGTAGCTGGCTTTCAAAGCGAATGTAAGTCCGAGTACCTTCATATTTACGGGTGTGATTCAACCAGACTAATGAAGAAAGCACTGAAGTTCGTACTACAAGTGAGAAATGGTAGTCTAGTACAATCATGCTTTTCTATGCCTGTTTCTTCTTGTGCTGTCGTCAGCCGTACACCATGATTCCGTCCTGCTTTGCTACAAACACAACTTTTTTTATATTCTTGTCAAGCAAAAACCAGATATTATTTTATTTCTTTATTTACGAATAAGCTGACGTTTCGGCGAATTTCGCCCTCCTCAGAGCTTAGGAAAGTCGACCAGGTACCCCAGAAACCTCACGAACCTGGAAGCCTGACTAACCTCCCTGAGGAAGACGAAACCCACCGACACGTTGGCTTATTCGTAAATAAGGAAATTAAATAACACCTCTTGTTTGCTTAACAAGAATACAAAAAATTGCTCTACCAATGCCGAGGTTAATACAAAGTTTGGTCGTGGAAATAACATCAACTATTGCCTATTGAACTTGAGAAGAAAAGGTTATAATTCAGCAGTCTGTCGAAGTTATATTTCTCGCATTACATGGTGAAAATGCAAGTGTGTCTGCCAACTGTTTGAGAGAATCCAAGCGAATTTTTGGAAGGAAGAGTCCAAAATCTCTTTTTCATCTCTTTTGCATTCTCAACGTGCTTCCGTGGGTGTTTCACAAGGCGAGAAAAAGAAATGTTATAGGCAGAGATGTAGTGAAGAACATGCGAATGAAGTCTTTTCATCTGTTTAGATTTTAGAAATATTGAGGAAGTTGCTTTTTAATTAATTTTGAAAACCTGTGCCTAGTAAATTATCTTAGCTCCGCACCCCACTCCCCCGTCCCAACTATTATTTGTTTGTGAACGCTCAGGATGCAGATTCGACGTGGTTCTGCGGTTGGTATCACTATTATATCACTTTCACTTGAAAAAACGTTCCGCTGTTCATGTTTCTCTACAAACAATTGCAGAATTGGATAAGTATAAAGTAGAGTAAAGTTTTTACTTTTTCTCTGCGAGACGACGAAGACATTTTCAAAAGTGTATACGTTGTTTATGCCTTATTCTAATGATTAAAGTAATGAGTGATGGTAATGAATCTCATGGTTGCTCCGCAGCGGTAAGATAGCTGTGTTTCGGATGATTCATCAAGACGAATTTTTTTCTGAAGAAACTTTGGAATTGTTAACATTTTCAAATACAGTTCTTGCTATATTTAAAAGAAACTAGTCACTGTTTTTCATATGACCCGATATTTCTCACATGTAGTGATTATTCCAGCACGACCTTCACTCGGTTCGTCTTATCGCATCCGTTGTTCACAAAGATCTTCGAGATCACGTGTAAGTTAGGCTGCCACTTGACGACTATCTTCAGAATGAATATCGTTGATTGCTAGACGGGCTGGTGCTCTCCAAAACCTTGGTGTGTCTTCAATTAAGCAGCATCAGGTCGCAGAAACTTGACCTAGCTTATGATTCACAAATAACTGTTCCCACATAAGTTCTGCACGAGCTCGTCGGTCCCGAACGGAATTTCTACCCTTTATGTTATCCGCATGCGCTAAAAAAGCTTGACATATATTAAATATAGGCCAGTGCTTATTACATAGTTGATGGTCACACTAGAGTCGTTTCTCCGGTGCTTAAGTTAATTCTAATCGGAAAAAAGTCGTTTCCACTTCATCCTCTTCGGAAAGGAAAATCCAAACTAAAAATAATTCCATGTAGTTTGATAACTGTTTGGCAAAAGGATGAAGTACTTTAACCATTTACTACTTCCTGTTTGTGTTTCTAGAAAGAAACTACGCGTTGTGGTATCGCGCAAACTTCCTCTCGGTGAAAAGTTTTTAAACAAGCACGAAGCATTTAAACGCTTCTTATCTTATCTATCATTTTTTCAGTGTACTAATATTGAAGAGATTCCTCGACTTCTCTTGCAGGAGTTCTAAAAAAAAACTTAGTATTGTTCTTGTCTGCTGATGATGTTGTTAAAACTTTAGGACGCAGCCAACTTTATTTAGTCCTCAAAATCTATCTGAACTCTATAAGACTGATCATATTTGAAGTGATAAAATAAAGAAAAAACCCTCAGAAATATCATAGGGCAGCACATGTCAGCCTTGTGGAGTCCTAGATTTCGAATATGCTAAACAAATCCATTCGTGGCAGATTGCCCTTGTTGTCAAGGCTGTTGTCGGATGAAAGAAGGCGCTCGCTGTTGTGCTCGATTGTGTTTTTTTTTTTGACATACAATTGTTCATGCTTTCTGGTGGTTTTTTTCTTAATGACCGACACTTCAACCAGCTCATTCCGTTGAGGTGTCGGTCGATGCTGGGCGGCATTGTCCTGGCTGCTGTTGTTTACTGCCGGCGGGCATGCGCATGTCCTCGTCGCCACTCTTTTCCTATTCATCATCGTCTTATTTATGCTGCCCCTCGCACCCTTCAAAAATTTCGCGCCTTCCGCCGCCAGTTTTGTTCTCACTGCCTCCATATCAACTATCGCTGTTGAAAATACATGCTGTTCTCTCTCTTTTTAATGCTTACAAACATTATTTCATGAATTCTGATGTTATCGGACGCATAAACGTATTGTATGCAAGCAACTATTCCAAAATTCAAACGTGTACGTCTTTCAAGAAAAATTTTTATTGTCATTTAGAAGCTGTTTGCACTCAATATATTTAGATGGTGCGGGAAACAAAGTGGTTAGCAATGTTGTGCAATGATAAAGCATGGTCTTTAGCTCGAACATCACGCAAACAGACAGAACTTCCCATATCTTCGGGCTCGGCAAATTGCGAAATCCAAGCCTTGTTTGGCGAAGGCTTTCCTCGGTCCATAAAAAGTTCGACAATTGAATATGATGAAAACCTTGGGCGCTCTGCAAGAGTTATCCCAGTTCACCGGAAAGAACTGACCCGACGAGAATGGGATGGGAATACTTTTTTTGTACGTTGCAAAACTGAAAAGTTGAACTGTTACTGGCTTTGTGTGCATTCAGTTCGATGAATTAACTTACGAGTTTTAACCGTTTTTGTTTACTGCCTACTCTTTTTAATGGCAGGGTATATTGCGAAATATAACTTCAATGAAGCTGAGGAATATACAAGCGTTACTTCCGGAGGGCGGGTGTCGCGCAGTGGTTGGAGGCGCCACTGCGGCGCGCACGTGAAATGCGCCCATGGCCCACCAAGCCTTCCATCCCTCCGGGGTCGGCAAATTGGTACCAGACTTGTCTGGGAGGATAGGTCTGGGAGGATAGCAGCACTGGCTCGATACATCAGCCGGCCACCGCGAGTCATTGTAAAGGCCAGATATGCATTCAATCACCTCCCACGATGCTTAATGAAATCGAATGCATAGCTCATCCCTCAGGGATTGATCAACGCCGAGAGCTTTATCCTTTATCCTTTATTACTCCCCGGAAAGGACAATAGCGCGTTCGTTCCCCACTATAGACACCTGTGGTCCAGAGTTTTGCAAATATCTCAGCTACATTAAAGCGAACTTGCGAGTGTGTAGAAGAGAAGGGTGATATGTTGTTGAATATCTGAGCCACAAGATATTTTAGTAGCAAAATGTCACTGAGCTGTGCCAAATGCCAATGCCACTTACTACTTGCCTTTGTGTAAACTAAAGCTGGAAAATATGTGTTTGATAAAGAGTGATAAAAAATCGGACGCAGAAGGAAAGCCGACGTTGAGGCCACAATAACAAGGGCATGCAGGTTATATGGCAGCTTATGGTTTCCTATATTTAGGCAGCAGTAGAGTTTTTTTTGCGCTCTTGAAAGTAGCATATTCATGGCAGTGTTCGCTTTGAGCTTTAGGCCAACTAACTTATCAAGCGTCATACTTAATTCCATTAATCTAAATAAAAGCGGTTAGAATCTAGAGATGTTCCCTCACAAGGTACATGTTCTTTTTTTCGCACTAGGATGAAATCGTTATTTCCCGAATCTCACGGAAAGCAAATGTTTCACTCTTTTGCGTCAAGCCTCATGTTCAGATCACACAACTGATAGAACAAGCCTCATTTCGTCCAGCAGAACAGAAACGTATTCCATAATGTTTCTGTTTGCAACTTCCATTATTGCATCGGATACTTCGAAAATTTAGATTTTGTAGTCAATTTCTTTGGAAATTTTAAGCCCTAGCAAATTTTAAACTTGAAGGATATTCTAGGAATTATGTGTACCCTTGACGTAACAAAGCTAAGTCTGTTCCATAAAGCTATGAAGTATTCACCTACGCGTTTGCCGTATATTTGCAAGAAGTACTGTCTGTTTTCGACAAGCCAACTTCGTCAGTAATGTGTTAAAAGATCTTATAGGAAGGATGAAGAAGCTCAATAAATCAGTGGCACAAGACCATACTGGAAAGTAATGCTTGCTCATACTGTCAATACTGCATCAAGTGAACGAATTGGACTACGACATCTTCGTCATCCAGAGTATTTAGTGGACCTTCCGCCAACCAACTTTTGCTCTTACGCGCATCTTCACATATATTTCAAAAGAAATATCCTCATGAACTACGCCGCTGCTGGAAATGTCTTAGATTAATGCAAAACTCTTGGAATTTTAAGATTCTAAGTGATGCCGAAGTGGACTTATAACTTTTTAGCAAAAATGTCTAGATCCTGAGGGAGCTTCCCAAACCACTAAAGTTGACTTTGAAGCGAGCGGTCGCATTTGAAAGTTGTAGCATTTGAATCCTTAGGTAGCCCTACCCTGCCTTCCGCGAGTTCTCATCACTTGCTGTCCGTCGCCGGCCTTTATGGATCAAACAGATTGGCGGTAGTGCGATTAGCTTTGCTATGAGGACGCTGGTGATTACCGCTACTAGTTTTCTCTTTGAGGAAAACGGATTATTTTACCTTTCCTCTTCTGATGAGCGTATAGGACAGCGCTAGCCAAACACTTCTGCCTTTTCTCGAAATTTTTTTTAGAACCGCATGTGCATGTACTACGGAGCCTTAGCAAGTATCGAAATACGGAACTGCTTTGACACTGGTGAAATCACCAGAAGTTTGTCGAAAAGAACGTTATTTGTATTTTTGAAATGGCGTGCTGAAAATCGATTTCTAGACTTATTTTCCGAATTTCTGTGGTTAAAATCGCTTTCAGAAGTTTAGTTCTTTCTTCCAACTTTTAAGAGCTCGTTGTAGTACCAAAGTGCGATGGTTATACTTAAATAAAGGATCCTCAGTCTTGCACCTAAAACAAAATCTGTCCATGAAATTTCTTGCGAACATTAGAAGATACAGTGAGAATCTCTACTGATTGTGTGCCTCACATAATTCCATTCCTTACGACTTCCATTGTTCCTCAATAATTGAGTATTTATTCAAGAAAATGAGCCGCGGATCAAATGAATAGTTCTTCAGAGTGCTCCTACTGCCATCTACGATTGATACTCAGCACCTATTACAAAAACTAAGAGAGTTGATAGTGTGATTAACCTTTTTCATGTAATTGATAAAAATTTGCATTATTAGAACCTTTGTTATCCAAACTCTCCACAATCGTTTGTGCAATATGCTTGTTCTAGTGTTCTTTTTATCTAGAAAAAAGCTCAACTCCATTCCCAGTTAACACTGGTTTCTGATATCCACTCTTTCCTTCATTTTTTCTTTACTTTACTCTTCTGCTTTTAAACGTAACACTTCTCCCCCAATCCGTCCTCTAATATTGTTCCAGAAAAAATTTTCGAAGACAACAATAACCATAATGGCTGCAAATCAGCGATAGAATGCGGGTAGCTACTTGACGGTCTCCAGGGAGCAATCACTTGTGAGATAAAAATGACTAGTTTCCACGATTCCCGAAACAAAACGTCGTGTTATGTTTGCTTGTATTAAGGTCAGCACACTTGATTCCTGGCCTAAAGGATTTCATTGGTGAAAGGAAATGAATCGCATGCCTACGTGGGGCGACCTCTGTTGACAAAGTGGTAGAGAGAGCTGCGATACACTTGTACAGAAGTGGATCCTGGGGATGAGATCCTGTCTTGAAGAGGTGGCACAGTTGTACACCTGGTCAGCGCCTATTGTAACCCTGTAGATTGCAGTCAAATGGTTAAAAATTATACGGAACATTGTTCCGGATGGTGTGTCTAATGGACAAGTCCAAAATCTAAACAGTTTCTCCGACAGAACCTTGCAAGTTACATGTTGGGATGTGCGCATCTGTCAAAGACAAATTACTTCGTACGAAAGCTGCGGTGTCTTCCGACCACGTCGAGAGATTGGGTCAATCAGTGGGCTGCTTGGCGATGTCATGAACTTGCTGACGCATTTCAAGTGAATGAAAGAAGAGCAGGATCATTAGATTTACGTGATGAATGATTGCTAGTTATCAGTGACTAACATTGTTTTCATTACGTTCATCTCTAAAGAGCACAAAAGAACTATCAGCTCGTTTTCTCGAATTCTATTCAAATTGATTTTTATATTGATCATTTCTCAAAATGACAGAGATAACAACTTTTTAACGATTTGATTCGGACATAAATATCATTTCCCTGGTTATGCTACCCTTCGGGTGCATTGCTTCATGCGTAATGATTTTGTTGCATTTCAGACTTAAAAGTACCATTAAGTTATACACAAGATGTCCTGTTTTCTGCCCAGTTCAGTCATGCGGAAAACCAGGAGTTCTTTTTCTTTCGAATTGTTTGCCAGTCATTGAGCCCATCTTCAGCTCTTTCCTTCCCCTTTGCATACACTTGTAAAAAAAACTCTCACATTGGCGGATAGCGGTCTTTCGAAACGAAACGAGTCGAAGCGAACGATCCTTCATTTTCTGGAAATTTTTCAAATTTTTACACCCTGCTTTTTATTTATGCTTTTAATAGAATTGGATAGTGGAAAATTAATTGGTCGATTAGCAGATTCATATTTTAGCAATCTTCTCCAGTTGACAGCTTTTCGTTCACTGTGAACTCTTCCTAACCTCATGCCTTGCAATCATATCAAGACCTAGCTAATTCTAGGTCCACTCTCACCGTTACGTCCCCGCAAATCAACTTTTACACTTCAGCTTCAATGTGGCTCGCAAACATATTCTTAGAACTTGTGGCATTCTGACATTCCAGAAAATGACTAAAACTTTTTTGCTTATTTAGAGCTGCTTTCTTGTCAGCTCACAGTAGAAGTGATGTCTCACTGGCATTAAAACAACGATAAGAACCTTTAGGAAATGGATAAATATGGTGCTCAAATTTTTCATTTTTGCATTCTTACAAATGAAGTGTCATCCTTAATTAGAATCATTCAAAAAGAATCTTTTTGAAAGAGTTTTTGACAACTACTGAAATCCATAACTGGCAAAAGTCCATCGAAATTTGTTATATGACTTCAGGAGATCTGTGTTGCTCTTTTAAAACGCAGAAGCATAGAAGAACAACCGGATAAGCTAATCTGCAATCCACTATGTAATCCCACAATCTGACAGTCTGAACAATCTCGAAAAAGCTCAGGAGGATTAAATGCTTACCATTGATCAATCTCTGAGAGATACGCCATGCACTGGATTTCATCAAGCATCGTGGAATCGAACGAACTCAAATTTACCCTATGAAATCATTGCCGAACAATAAAGAAACTGTTTCTTTTTGATTGCTTAGGAAGAGGTTTGGTAGCAATTACGGAGCCTCGGAGACTTGGAGGAAAAGCTTTGTTGGCATGAAGGATAGAACCTACGCATGTGTACTGAACCCCACCTCTTGCTCTTGCCGTAAGCACCTCTAATATTAAACGATACTCCAAAAATCTAAGGTTAGATGTCAACCGCTTATGTTTACTGGAATCCCAACTCTATCACTAATTGAAGCTTAAATTTCTGCAAATAAAGCCTTTACAAGCGTTTGAAGAATGCAGACTCTACAAGGATCATTTGTTTCAAAAGAGATGGCTATCCAAAGCTGCATTCTTCTCACTGACAGCAGCATGTGCCGCTTTTAGTGCACTACGTTCCTCGTTGAATGGGGATGTAATTCACGCCAATTCGCCATATAACAATAACTCAGTGAAATTCCTTGGCTTGTTTCCACGAATGGTGCCACTAAACAATTTTCTATGGGCTTCTTTGCATTCAAAAGCATAGACTCTGCCTCAAAGGTTTATAGGAGCACTTTTCTCCTTATATTAATATGTGCGCAGTTTAAGCCAGTGAAATAAAGGAAGGAAAAAGTGCATCTGAGAAATTTTTACGGGTGTTCCTAAATGAAAAGCCGCAAAACCCGCTCGTAACGAATATATTTCAGCATATCTCAGTTACATACATACAGTGCTAGGTTGGTCTGAAAGAAGTTTTCACTGGTGATAAAAATTCAAAGAAATGTGAAGGAAAATAAGATGAATTTTTAACTCCAATTGACGTCAGTTTTAGCATATTGACGCACAATTGTTTTCTTTTGCGAGATATCTATGCGGTAAAATATGTAATGACACTTTCGATGGACAGCTTTCAAACTGTAAACTGAAAAACCTAGAGAGTGCATACTACCGTAGCTCGTCCACTACAGTATCTCGTCCACAGAACATTTAAATATGTAATAATGCGCTTGCGCACTGCAACTCGCGTTCTTCGGCGAGTTACGGGCGATTAAACGCAGCCCGTTCCCTGGATGTCTCGTCGGATGCCACGGCGCGACTGCTGTTGCGACCCCAAAATTCGTCGGTTTTGCGATTTTTCTCGCTTAGACGGGGTTTCCCAAAGATTTCCTAGGGCGGCACCCTTCCTTTCCTTTCCTTACCCCCCGGCATAAGGTAAGCAGGATGCAAAAAGAATCACTGTGAACTTGTTTCTTGTTTTTGTTGTACATCACAAACTAAGCGCTTTATGATGGATACATCAAAAGTCGCTTAGAGTTTAATAAACGGCGCCATCCTATGTAATTCTTCAGTACTGGTGAAAAAGCATGGAAATGCAATGTCTGCAAGTGAAGTTGAAAACTTGAAAGAAACAGATTCTGTGTCATCACTGTCTGTCGTAGAGACAACATTAAATCAAAACGGAAGTTGGAAAAATCGGGGAGAGAAATTCCGTCCTATAGAGGAAACTCAATGGATCTCTACTTCACCGACTACTTCTTCAAGCATCTTAACAACTACTGTTGAGCGAAATTCTTCGCTGAACAATGTGCCGCTGAAGATGACTTGGAAAAATTCAAAATTAAAATCCTATTGCTCTGAAACAAAAATATAATTGTACACTCGATAGAAAATTTTATATTTAGAATTTATTTTTTATTTTTTTATTTAAAAATTTTAGAAAAATTTAATTCCAATGGTTCCTACCACGACTAGCGTAGGAAGTAGAAAGCTGAGATGTGTGTAGTTGAATTTAAAGATTAAAAGCCACCAGAGGATTAAATGGGTCGAGAACCCTACGCTTTGCCCCTTTTGCTTCTTTTCGATCTTCATATATGAAAGGGCTAAAAGAGGAAGAGTCGAATAGAATACTGAAGATTAGCCCGGCATTCTTTAACTGTCCATGTTCAAAATGATATTGTACATTGTAAATGAATATATTAAATATATACGCTTGTATAAATGTATATATATATATATATGTATATGTGTATAGACGCATGCATACACATGCCTAAGTATGCGCTAAATCCAATCCAATTGCATATTTCAAAGTTTTTTTTTTATTTTTTTAATGACATTCGTGGATGGCATTCCATCGCGGTCGTTTTCCATCGTTGTCATGTTGTTCGTCGTTTTTTGATAGATATATGTTGATGTGATTTGGCATCCTGCCGAATGTTGTCTATAGTCCGCTGGTGCCTGTTCACCACGGCAACTCTCTCACTCACAGGAATGGTTTCTTGTTCGTTTCTTTGTTTGTTGCTTCGCATCGTCGTGTATCCATAAGATTTTTGTTGGTAGTTTCTATTAACGTCATTCATTAATCTTACAATCCCTCGAAATTTCCTAACTTTGTAACATAATTACTTTTCCAATTTTTCACGACTCCATCTCACTTATTTTGCAGATCCCAGCCTTTTTTCATTACATTCGCTGCATCCGTCATCTTCAATGGTTTTTGGAATTGCGTGTCGATTCGGCTGCCACTTGAGAACTTTTGTCTCCTTTATTGACGTCGTTGAATGCTGGTCGAGTTGACTCTCGCTGAAATAAAAGATTGGCTCTACTAGAATGTTCTCATTACTTCACCATAAGAAATCACCTTTATGGATCGAAGGGAGCTCTTTCCAGACAGACAACTCTAGCCTCAATTTAGCAATGAAGGACTATTGACGGACTTGTTCGAGCTGATTGAAGTTGAATCCGTGAACACAGCTGTGTCGTATGGCATGTACGACTACTGCATTTCCGACAGTCTTTTTTCATATAATCTCACTTAAATAATGATTAAGCACTAATTAGTGCAGTCACGCTCCATGGATTTTTCTGTGGAAATTATCTTCACTATTTTTTCATTTTTTTTTAGAATTTCATATTGAAAGCTAAAATGGATAAAGCTCTCGGCGTTGATCAATCCCTGAGGGATACACCATGCATTCGACTTTATTAAGCATCGTATGGAGAAGACTGCAAGCATATCTGGTCTTTACAATAACTCACGGTGGCCTACCGATGCATAGGGCTTGCGCTGCTATCCTCCCAGACAAGTCTGATCCCAATTCGCCGACCGTGGAGGGGATGGCGGGTCAGGTGAACCAGGAGCGTGGGTATCGATCCCATGTGTATTGCGGGACGCCTCGGCTCACTGAGCCAAATATTGCATTAATAGGTCCAGAAGACTATTTGCTCATTTTAAGTCTAGAAAGCTCTCATGTTCAACCAGAATTTCACATTTCACATAGAATGTCACGTTATGAAGGTATACCTGAACTGAATTCCAGAATGGTGCGTGCAGCAAACCAGTTAGAGGTGCTCTGCAATATATACATCCCCCGCCTCGAATCTGTTCTGCTGGCTCCTCAAGCCATTCATTCCTTTGGGATCTGCGAATTGGTGTCAGACTCGGCGAGGACAGCAGCGCTAATTTGAAACATCGTTTGGCCACCAGAAATTGTGCGCAACAGGCATGCATTCACTCACCTCTAACGTACCTTGGATGCTTGATGAAGCCGAATGCATGGTGCTTACGAACTGATGAACCCCGAAAGTTTTATCCTAAATACTTAAAAGTCCAGTAGTTCAATCTATCATTGCTAACCGTAATCGAACAAATGTAATTTCCTTCTTTCCAGTAGTTTACGGTTCTATATTGACTACTAAGGCTTTGAACTGAACAATGAGTTCATTTCTCGTGAGAATTCGTTCAACATTAGGAGAGGTTCAGTGGGCACAGCAGATGTAGTGTGCTTCGTATTAAAAGTCTAGCAGTTAGTCTTTAAAAAAATTACCACTAGGTTATGTTTTCCTGGGTTTTAAAAAGAGGTGAAAAGTGAGACGGGAGTGAATATGAGGCAAAAGTAGTGCAATTCTTTCTTAATTTAACAGTAGCTACTTATTTGCGTTGCGAGGAGCTTCCGAATATTCTTGCTTCCCCATCCACAGAAGTCAATCTTCAGGTTTTGCTGTTGCCGTGTTTGAAATTCCTTCGGAAAATACCCGTCTTGCGAGAACAACACATCATTCTTTAAATTGCTAAACGAACTTGTCTCTTCTGAACTTGAACACAAACTATCTTGTCAAACTGTTATCAATCACTAACACCCTCTCGAAATTTTAGTATTCTGCAATTTTCCGTTCATTCACCAAAGGTCTTTTGTTAATCCTAAAGAATTTTTTAGTGTTCCTTTGTGAGCACTGTGTCGTCTAAAATTTTCTTATACCGAAGGTGTTTTGCTGCAAGAAAAAAGCATTCCGGTCTCGGAATCTGGCAGCTTACCTCGACGAGGCACATTTGGGTGCATTCTTCCGTGCTTTGACACCAATCCATCATTTCTCTTTGACATAATCACAAACGTCCGCATTGGTTTCTTTCCTTTTCTTCCTTTATTTCTACCTCAGTTAGTGTCTGCCTGCAACAAAAATCACAAATTCTCTAATATCTTAAGTCTTTAATTTGTTAATGATTTTTTAAGTGGTTATTTACGAAAAATATTTATTGATGTACCCTAGCACTTTCCACCTACATGATATTTTCTTCACCTCGTCGTTCATCATTGCTTTCCAGATAATCAGACATCACATGTCGTCCGAATTTCTATTCTTCTTTCATTCAGTTCACTCGCGTACACTGTCCTTGAGGGTTTAAGGATTTGCATGTGGATTTGACTGCTACTTGAAGATTTTAGCGCTCTTTGTGAATGTACCTAATTTTGGACCAAGCAAGCTTTTTCCCAAAGCCCCGAAATAGCCGTACCAGAGCTTTCCTAGGTCTTCATCACAAATATTGTTGATTAAAAGCTTTTCTTAGACAAGTCTGATATCA
Organism: Angiostrongylus cantonensis; assembly: GCA_009735665.1. Classification (NCBI taxonomy): domain Eukaryota; kingdom Metazoa; phylum Nematoda; class Chromadorea; order Rhabditida; family Metastrongylidae; genus Angiostrongylus; species Angiostrongylus cantonensis. Next base: position 111,294 of record MQTX01000208.1, read on the forward strand.
ATTGCCTGACACCAGAGGGATGATCAGGTTGACCCAAGCGGATCAAACCAATGCGCTTTTATTGCTCGCGATTTAACTTCGTATTCAATTTTCTTGCAGCTTCTGCTTTTATAATTTATAGTTTTCTATATTCTACTCATTGCAGCTTATTAATTCAAAAAGAATGCTTCGCAATCGTTTCTTTTAACAGTCGGTCTGCCATGACGATTTTATTGACACTGTAATGCGAGTTGTTGACAGCTGCGCAATTATCCATTCTAAACATTCATCGTTAGAAGTATTCATTACCATTACAGCATTGCAAATAAAGAACAATCATGATACGACAGTATACTCTCTTCGGGTTTTCTTCTCATCACTTACGCTCACTTACAAGCATTTTTCTTCGTCTGAGTAGTGTTTTATGGGAAGCGTTCTCTACGAAGATTTCTGTTTTACGTTTTTCGATTCACCTTATTCGAAAGAGAAATAGCGATGGCTTCTGTTAGTACGACATCCGCTATTCCTGGTATTCGCCTTTTCTAAAGATTTTTTTTTACGTTTCGGTAATACTAGAACTCCTGACGAGTTTTTCCCTAGAAATTTGCACTGTGAGTATAGGATCATTTTCACAAAATTCTAAAGTGTACTATTCGACTAGAACGTTTTAGCTTTCGAATTTTGTAAAATGTCAATAAAAGGGCGCCTATGGCGCATTGGTCGGAGGCGCCCTGCAACACACACGTGGAATTCATTCTTGCATCCATGGCCCACCAAGCCTTCCATCCCTCCGGGGTCGGAAAATTGGTACCAGACCTGTCTGGTAGGATAGCAACACTGACTCGATACATCGGTAGGCCACCTCGATTCATTGTAAGAGCCCAATATATATTCACTCACCACCAAACGCTTAATGAAGTCGAATGCATGGCACATCCCTTAGGGATTGATGTATGCCGAGACCTTTAAAGAGGGAACCAATAAAATTTCTGCAACTTTTTGCTTCTTTCTTCTATTTCGTGGTCTAAAATTTCGACGACGAGTTAACGGAAGGTGGCCAAATATAAATAATTGAACAGGTTTTTCTATGGACATTTCCTTATGTACTTTGCTTCTCGTGCTTGCCGTTTTATAAATAGTTGCTTCTCAATGGAATACTTTGCCTTCTTTCTGTATATTTCATACTAGAGGAAACATTTTACACCCATATATTCGTTTTCCATCTCATCAAGTGGGTTCTGAACCATTCCGACTTTGCTCAGCCAATCCATTATTTTGGGGTGGTGTACTAAACGTCTAAACGTGTACTAAAATAACTGATAACAACAATAAACAGCTGAAAGGCTACGTTTAGAAATGAAAATATTTGATGGCAATGGACATTTTTAAGTAGTTGTTTTAAAGTTTCCCTTAAGAGAGTTTGGCGGCATGGAGTTAGCATGAAGAGGAGTTCAGCACCCTCTTTTTCGTCTACACAGACTGAACACTATATTCGATCATTTTAAGCTTCTCCAAAGCTAAATCATTTTTCCTATTTGCTAAAACATTGATGCTATAAGTGGCAGCTTTCTGAGGTTTTGAAGAGCTTTCGAAAAAATGGCAGTAGATGACGGATTTGAGTTGTCGAAAAAGTAGCTAGCCATTTCAAAATTGGCGCGGGAAAATGAAATTAACAAAAAAGCATTGTGATTAATTTGTCGGTAAAAAGCTCCTTCCAATTTCCTATCGGTGGGCAGATTATGTCGAGCGTTGCACAAGCCATTTTTTGTGACCAAGGTGGCGCTGCGTAAGCAACACATCGAAAACCTTTCTAAATTTCTCCAAATTTCTTCACGATATTCCATTCCTCTTTCGAGTAAAGTATTATAAGAAATAAGACCAGTGAATAGCGAACAGCATAAAAATACAGTGCGCTATGTTGTGTTTTTGGGGAGATGAAATTGGAGAAACCGGAAATGGATCCAAATGGAATATCGGGAAGCTTGCAAGAAAAAAAAGGTCTCTTATGAACTCTGATCAGTGACCACAAGCCGCGAAAAAAGAAAACGGTGAGGCTCTTTGGTTGTTGTTAATTTGTCATCGTCGTGACAGCGGAGATTCTCCGGATTTTGCCAAAATCCTGATGATGTGACTAATGGTGTGCCTATTGAAAAGCCGCATGCATTCAAATCGCTCACGACGAGCTTCGCATTCCGCTCGCCCTTCTTTTACGTTCTTCGCCGGTCGGCATTGCCATCGTCGAAGCCATTGACGTCAGAGACCGAGGTACACAAATAAAACTGATTGTTGGCTTTAGGCCCCGGACTTACGGCCAACAATCTGTTTTATTTGTGTTATTGGCTCGCCTTGCTCTACTGACCTTATCTAAACTTAGGGCGATTCTTCGTCTACTTGTCTACAACCTAGGAAAACCCTCTTCCCTTCGCAATGCTGACTTTTTTACGACGTGGTATTGTATAAAATATAACCACAATAATGCTGAGATATTTGCAAAACTCCGGACCGCATGTGTTTGCGGTGGGAATCGAGCACTCTATTACCCTATCCCGGGGTTATCGAATTCACTACCACACCATGCGAGTCCTTCATTTCGCCTTTCTCTCAATAGGGTAATAGTGTGCTAGACTCCTACCGCAGACACCTGTGGTCTGGAGTTTTGCAAATATCTGAGCCTCTCCCTTTCCTTTGCACTACCACCCTCTTTAAGCATAACTCAATCAGTGCATGTTACATGATAATCATTTTTCTACAAGACCTATGCTATCATTACAAAGACGCCATTGCTGTCAAGAAGAACATCCACTGATCTTGAGGCCACCATTTGTGATATTATCCATTGATGACAGTTCTGGCTATATAATCGCTTTAGATACTTCCATTAAAAATGCCAAATTGGTAAGCATTAGAAAAAAGTCTCCACTTTTCCTTCTATTCCACCGACATCTATAGGATCCACTTATCCACATTTTCTTGATTACCAAAGCTTATTGCAGTTGCAATGTGTTTTCAGATTTTTGTCAAAGAGAATTTCTACTTCACCTTTTTAAAACGTCTGAAAACATCTTTTATTTAACAGAAAACGTTTATATATTCCTTATGAGATTGGTCGTACGTTTTGCCAAAACGAGTTCTCCAGCTAAGTGGGCTCAATTTAGGGAATCCTGTACCTATTTTTATCGTTATAATTTCTGACATCAGATGTGTTACACTGTGTGGATCCCAGCACTTCTTGCACTTGACCCTTTTTCTCGGATCCATCATCCACGATGGTCGTAGGTGTTTTTTACGTGAAACCTCCATTGCTGGTCATTTCCATCACGAATGTTGAGATGACTGTCTTCTTAATGTTGGGATAGCCGTGCTGTGGCGTCCCGACGTGGATTAAAAAGAGTAAATTTGTCTGATACAAGTCTCGTACCAGTTTCCCGACTTCAGAAAAATAAATGGCTTACTGACACCGGGCTGGTTCAAAACACTGTTTGGGTAAGTTGAGCCACCAACGTAATGAACAGCATTACCGCGACTGCGTCACTTACTTTCTCGGATCCCGTAGCAGTTGCAAATTAAGGTATTCATTCTCTCTGAGGTACAGCAACATCATGCTATTTTCACTCTGTAATATCGTCGTTCTTGTAAATGAACTAGCCAAATAGAACGACTGTCGCCTGGCTTCGACAGCGTTTGTGGAAAGAGTGGCCTTCGATATCTCAAAAGACGATGTTGACGGGGAACGGACATATTTCTTGTGCCCCTTTACGACAATTGAAGTGGATATATTTGGGTGCTAGGGTTGTGTGTCTTCTCTCTAGACGTAAAAGTGAACATGATGCACGACATAACTCGAGATCTAAGAACTGAAAAGCAAGCGGCAGAAACCTTTCGAGAGCCTCGTGGCTTTAAAAAGAGTGCAAAAAAAACAAGCTCTGTTCGCACTCTTTTTACGTTGCGATTCTTCCTGCCTCAACATACGTGTCGAAAACTTGGTCATTACATAAGCGAAATGAGAAATCACTTAACATTATTGAACGTGCAATAACAACATTGTGGTAGTATCGCATATGACTAAATGAGAGTAGTAAATCTGAAATTCCGAATTACATCGACGATCAGCAGTTGGAGATGTGGTATTTTACGTCAATACGTCGAAAAACAAGTGGACAGGGAACGCGGTCTGTCATAAAGTCTGCAACTGGACGAGAAAAACTGTTAGCGACAGGATGCCACGATATATGAAGTGCTCAGCGTGAAGTCTGCTGACGACATGACTATAAGAATTCTTGATGAAGACACCAAAGGAAAAAAGGATGCAATCAATGGAGTCTCTTCCAGCTATCAAATAATGTTGGGCTACTGTTGAACAAAGCAGTGTCAAATTGAGATTATTCTGGTGTTCAGCTGAGTCATTTGATGTTCAGTAGGAGGATTACCTCTATCATGTATATCACCTCCTGTTGTCCACCAAGTGACCCGCGTGTGCGCCGGCAAGTGGCACATTCTCGTTGTCTCGTACAAGAGCCACCCAATGGGTTTTAGCTGCTCTAGGGATTCGTTGAGTATCATATTTTTCTTCTGGAGTCCTCGTGAAGAATTCTATCTAACTAACTAATTAACATTGATCTCCATATTGTATGCTTGACATTCCGAGGAATCCAGTCGTTAACGGATCTTGCCCATCGGTTGTCGTTTATACGCATTAGGTGTCCTGCCTGTTCACCTAGTCTTCGACAATTATGCGTGTAGAACGATGTCTTTGGTTACTGATCGTTGACACAGGTCGGAATCTCGGATCTCTTCCTTCACTTGCCTGATGCGGAATACTCTTAGTATCGTCTTCTGGACTACTCATTCGAGAACGGTCATCCTGCTTTACCTAATAACCAGATTTCTGACGTGTACCTTAAAGCAAGAAGAATAGCTGAGTGGAAAAAGTGGTCGCACAATCAGATGCTCTTTATTTTCCTCACTGCAGCCCCGATTCTCTTAAAACCTCTCCAAGCCGCTCGCTCCCACGAGCTCAGTCGTTTATCATGCTGATTTCGCGAACTGAATAGATGTAGCTGGAGCGATCGGTGATATTCTTACCGTTGAGCGTGAATGGGACATACATAACCAATCCGTTTCTCATGAACATCGCCATTGCGAGATTTAGTCGAAGATCCAACTTTCCAAAAACGTTACCAAAGTTGAGAAATATTAATTTTGCCTGACTAACGCATGTTGTTATAAGAACGACGTGTTCAACAAAGCGAAGATGGTGTAACTGCCGAATATCCATTTTCATTCCCATGTTGTCTCATTTCGGTATTCATATGATTTCTAGAGGGTGGCGACAAATAGTTTTGTGGAGATACTATTGCCTTGCCTTACCGTTGTTTTGACGTAGATGTTAACTTTGTTGTAGAATGGTGATATTTTGTTTGTGAGATTTTTATTTAGAATCTTCGTACGCAAAGTAGGAACGCTCTATCTAGAGATTCAATGGCTACTTATGTCTCAACTTAGTCGAAAGCGTTCTTCTAATCGTGAAGGTGAGACAGAGCGCTCTCTTGTATTTACGCGATGCATTCATTACAAGATAGATGGTAAAAAACATGTGGCACATAGGTTATAAGGCATTTTGGAACACAAATCTTCATCGCCATCTTTATGTCTGTGATTTATTTGTTTCATCTTATGCCCAGTTTAAGTCACTATAATAAGCATGCAAAAATATTTTTGCTGACTTTTACACAAATTCAAGCGTAGACGTGAAGTTACGGGAAATGGTTGCACGTTAAACATAATATTTGCTCTGGGTGCAATCGTCTTCGATTGCACATCCCAGCTTTGCTTTGTATAAGTTCGTGGTGAAGATGAGGTTTTGAAGGCGGTCGAGTACGGCCCGCTACCACCGATGATGACCATTTTAAGTCGAGCTTGGACAAAACGTCACTAACTTTGTGTATAACGTTAGTTTAAGTGAAACAAACAGTTGCAGAACACTTCACCCGGCTCAGAATGCACGGACATGACAAATGGAAAGCGCAAAGAAGTGAATTAGTGGCGAAAAGTTCGCCGTTGTGAAATCTGCGCTGCGCTTCTTTTTACCAAAAACGACCTGTTGGTTAATTATCTTGTGATGCTCGACTAAAATTGGATCTTGTACAGAAATCGAATTGTTATTGAACAGCTAAGTGAAGAAGAAGCTTCGGAACACGTCAAGGAGCTAAATGCGTATCAAATGATTCATACGACCGTTCTCTGCGCTGAGCAACTGGAATTATCCACTACATTTCTTTATGCTTCGCAGTGAAACTGCTACAGGAGAAACGTGTTATTGACAATTACCCTAGAAGATAAAAGGATGAAGCTCTCGGGGTTCATCAATCCCTGAGGAATGACCCATGCATTCGACTTCATTAAGCATCGTTTGGAGGTGATTGAATGCATATCTGGCCTTTACAATGACTCGCGATTTCCTACTACTGTGTCATGCCAGTGCTGCTATCCTTCCAGAGAAGTACTGCTATCAATTTGCCAACCCCGGAGAGATGGAAAGCTTGGTGAGCCACGGACGTTTAGATCGATCCCGTGTTTATTGAAAAGCGCATCCGACCACTGCTTTACACAGTTGCACTAAGAATAACAATGTTATTCACCGTCGATAAATCGAAAGAATGGATTCGTAAACATTAACCTTCGATCACCTTCACGAGACACCACAACAGCGCTGGAAGAATGGAATTCCGAAACAATGCTATTCGACATGTTCATCTTTTTGCCGGCCGTTTATTGCTTTCTCGACCACTCGTCCAATAAGTAGATGGTCGCTCGGTACAAACAAATAAGACTCGCAAGCACGTCTGGTACAAATATACCGACCACGGGACGTTGCGAAACTTGGTTTGATGTGCGCGGTGTGAACCAAGGAGTACATATGTATTGGCTTGTAAAGGCTTTGCGCTATAGGAGCCCAGAAAAATGTCCGTAACCCGGTGCAATTAGCGAGGTTTTCTCTATATCTAACTATAAAATCGATTGCTCATATTTGTCATGCGCTTCTAAAAGTTCCCCTTGCTAAAATCTCATTTCTCAAATTAAACTTAATAGCCTGCCTAAGGCCTTTTGTGCTGAAAGTTTACCAACGAGTGATAGAACGTTCGTCGTTGCAAATAGTAAAATAAATAAAAATAAAATAAATGCTCTCGGCGTTGATCAATCCCTGAGGGATGCGCCATGCATTCGACTTCATTAAGAATTGTTGGAAGTGATTGAATGCATATCTGGCCTTTACAATGACTCGCGGTGGCCTGCCGATGTATCGAGCCAGTGCTGGCTGGTACCAATTTGCCGACCTCGGAGGGATGGAAAGCTTGGTGGGCCATGAGCGCATTTCACGTGCGCGCCGCTGTGGCGCCTCCAACCATTGCGCCACACGCGCCTCTATTGCAAATAGGGGCTCTCTTGATTTCCACAGTTGCCGATTTGTTAAACGTATTGCGTTTGTATCAGCGCACCATCTGTTGAAACACTTCTATAATCACTTAGGCACCGTAAACAACAGTTCTCAGCACCAACTTTCTAAGAACCTCAGCGTTAATAAGCAATAATGGATTGCTTTTTTTCCATGCTCGGTTCTCTTTCCATGTTTATAAACATCGTATTAATCAAGAAAAAATCTTGCGTCTAGTTTCTAATCCGGATGTAATCCCATTCTCCCTCGGCAGCCGTTTTTTTTTTATAATCGCCATGATGTGTGTCTCCAAGTTAGCAATTCCTTATCCTAAATGAGCAAAGAGTCACTTAGTAGGGATCTTAAGTCATGAGCTGCAACTACGTCCCAACCATGGGCCGCAACTACGTCCCAAGTTTTGTCATTGTAAATTGGTTATTTGATTTTGTTTTATTTATTTGACTGCGATTTTTATCCCGCTCATGAAATCTTTTTTTCATAATCTTGACTGGCTTTTTGAGTCAGCGTTCTCCATTTTCATGCTCGTTATTGTCGACTCAATAGATCAGTCGTGTTTCCAGTTGCTCGATCTCTCTCATATGTCCTCGGCTCTACCTGCCACATTACGTACCTTTGTTTTGTAGGTTTTTCTAACAAATGCCATTAGTCTCGAATTTTTGCTGCTCTAAAGATATAAAAGTGGTCGGCGTTGAGCTCATATGATCCATACATGACTTGTAGGGACTGACTTGCTCATGTAATAAGTGCTTATGTTCATTGAGAAAATTCTACTACCAATCTGCTCAGCCCGGGAGAAAGATGCGCTTGCTTATCCGGCTGCTCGGGTTTGAACCTCTGACTTAGTGCACCACATGGCATTCCTAAATTAGCTGTATGCATTTTTTTTCTTGTTATATCAGAGCGCTTGTTTTTTCTCATTTGCGAAATGGTGATGTTTATTCAAGTTTATGTGATATCTATAGTATCTGTTTTGCAGTCTGTGTCTCGAGGCTATTTCGTCTCAAAGCGTCTTAGTCGTTTATTTTCGAATGATAAACTACTTCGTTGAATGGAGCTGGTAATGTTTAGTAAAATATGTTGACGTTGCAGACGCATTGCCGTTCCAATCCTGATGGTCTTCCGGCACCTAGCCGTTCTGCTTACGAACATAGCCGTGCGACGATGACTGGGTGATAGAGTGTTTATTTCATGTCTATAACTCTCATACTGATACTGATTTAACAAATCCGAAGACATCTCTGCAGACTTCACAGAGTCATGACATTAAAAACTTCCTATTGCAAATGGTGTTTATTAAACACATTTTTCAGTCATTTTGAAAAATAATTTCGGAATTTACTGCGATACTATAGTTGTATTATAGTTACTGATGCGCGTGTGGCACAGTAGTTGGAGTCGCCCAGCAAAACACATGTGGAATCGATTCCCGTGCCTATGTCCCACCAAGTCCTCCATCCTTCCGGGGTCGGCAAATTGGTACCAGACTTGTCTGGGAGGATAGCAGCACTGACTCGATACATCGGTAGGCCACCTCGTGTCATTACAAAGCCCAGATATGCATTCAATCACTTCCAACGATTCTTAATGAAGTCGAATGCATGGCGCATCCCTCAGAGATTGATCAATGCCGAGAGGTTTATACTTTTATCCTCTTATTATAGTTAATAATATTTAAGGTTAATAATGCAAAATATACAATAAAAATACATAATGAAAAATAATAATAATATGTTGGGAAGAAGTTTATTGATACCATGGGCCTACCAATGAAATGCCCACCTAAACGTGGGCTTTCTAGGAAGGGCTTTATGTGCACTTCTAAAACTGGGAATGCAAACATAAAAATAATGCAACTACTTTCAGTGGTATTGTTTTTGGTTAAACTACGTGAATGATGTTATCCTTAAAGCATATGGCGTCGGGGTTGTGGTCGGTGGTGCCGTACTGTTCTGCTCTGGAACGCCGTCACGGCTTTCATGACAGCACTGGCTGAAGTGTGTCTCTCGCGACATTTCTGCGACGTAGCAGGCAACGAAACCGAGGACTTCATAATTTACGGGTTAACACAGGTGCTTGGGCTTGTATTTCTATGGAATAACGTCATATCACCTTGAAACCCAAATTTTAACATAGACTTTTAATAAATGAAATGAAATTTATCAAATACATGTCGCATTTAAAGTGCATATTCAAGCAACAAACTTCCAATTTTCGTTTTCTACCAATTCATTACTAAGTGAAAATGTCCATTAATGGACAGGGAGGGTTATGATGGTGAGGCATTAATGGATACACAGTAAGGAATTTAGATAAATAAAGTAACTCTTCGCAGTTTGAATACAGATTCTTCAATACCTTCCTGGATTACTAAGCTCATACGAGTTGATAAAGAAAAGTTCATTCATTCTGTGGACCACCGACACGGATCATCGGCTCCAATGAAGTCGAAGACGTCAAAACGTCTCGCGTAAGCTCAGCAACATTAAATACATGTTCATTCCTCATTTAAGCAGCTGAGTTACATAGATTCATTGATAATTCGCATTTACTAGTCGTATACTGTCATCACGTTTTCTTCAGTTTTGTTTTTGTTCTTTACGATCATCGCTGATGACAGCTTTAAGCATATTGACGTCTCGGAATATCTTTAAAGGTGTTAGATCTACAAATACAAGTGGGTGACTTTGACAGAGACGCGTACACTCATCAGGTAGGCGTTCACTCCGGAAGACGAGCACGTCTTCCTGAGTTTCAGTGCACACTCCCTATCTTCGTTCGGCCTGAACTATTTTCATCAAATCCTTGCAACAAATCCATCCGAACATTGCATTCTTTGAAGTTGCGTATTCTCATCATCTCGAAGATGAGATGTTTTCAAAGGTTTAAACTGAATTGCCTGGCTTAATTTTGCAAATGCCGATTATATTCCATGAAAGCGATCTACAGAAGATGCACAAAATCTTTGACGTGGTAAAGGTGTAATGCCACATCTCTTCTGCAAGAGAGGGTGTTGAGAGGATCCGAAAGAGTAAGTGCAAGGTTTTGAATAGTTAAATTTATTTGCTGACCTGAAAGGAGCGAACACGGCATGTGCATTTTCTTGATCAATGGATGCCTTAGAAGCGTGCAAGATGTGGTCTCCATTATAAAACAGCCATCCATCTTGTTTCGTTTTCCATTGCATCCCGAGTTTTTCATACTTCTTTAGTTCGATTTGTTCGCAACCCTATTTCTTCTCGTTCTTCATTCCAATAAATTTAGCACCTAGGAAGGTGCTGAATTTGTCGGAAGAAACGAGGCTTTGATGGGGTTTCCGTCATCGGTTATGATCTTTTGCAGAGGAGGTGGAATTGTTGCGGAGCATTTGAGAAGGCAGTCAAATAGAGTTTTTATGTTGGAGAGGTCCACTCCTTGCTCGATAAGCGCTGATGGGACGGGGACGGCGTTCGCTTTGATGCTTTCGAATGCTTTTTCGCAGTCGACATTGGTTGAAACAAGAGGGAGTTCGCACTCTCGAAAAACTTCTAGCTGCTATTCGAATGTAACACAAGAAGCAAAATCCTTGTTGACAGTTTGCTTTCGGGATATGATAATAAACGCGAACATTTTGTAGAACTTATTCAAGGAGCGGACGGTGTTGAAGTTACGAAACATCCTTCGGCAACTTTTCGTTGTTAGGATAACGATGCGAGAGATGAAATCCTTTTCCTCCACTGCTACTTGCGAGAAATACGTGCAGTTTGCCGCTGCCAGCTAAAAAGCAGTCAACCATGATGTTATTTGGTCTTAAAGGGCTTTACTTCTCTTCGTATATTTCGCAACACTTCTTAGGAATCATTTTTGTATGGTTTACCTCCATCAGGGATTATGGGTTCTTCTAATGACATTATAAGACGGGAAAATGACATAAGATTTATGGGTGGAATTTCATCTTCATTCAGCACAGCTTATTTCAAAAGTGCTTATATTATGCTAAAACAACTAAATTTTATGGTGATTGCAATTGCAAAACTTCGGACCGCACGTATTAGCTGTGGGGAACGAGCGCGCTATTGTCCTTTCCGGGGAGTAACCCGTTCACCACCACACCGTGCTGGTCCTTTTCGCCTGTCTCTCAGCTAGTTCTACCGATATCTGCCATCAGCAACCATCCGACATGGGATTGGTCTGGGGGCGCAAATCGACAATGAACTCAGTTAAGCTGAGGCTTTAGTTACAACTAAATTTTGTTTAAGGCGTGAATTTTGTAAGCGATAATTTATGAACCTATGTCCTTGAATAGCCAGATCGTCCCATTCACTAGAGTTCCATGCCTTGGACAATTTTTCTTCCTGGTATCGAAATCGGTTCTTTCTAGGTATTAACCTCCTAATATAATAGTGAACTCCTTCGTGACATGTGTGATAATTGCGTAACACGAATCCTTGTTGTATAATTCCATTCCAGTGCGCAATTCAAATTTTCGAGCTACCATAATGTTAATTTCCCTCAAAGGTTTAGCGCCTCATCGTGGTTAAGAGGTGTTCCTGGATGTCGGGCTGCGATGTACAACGAGTAGACGCATCCCTTGTCAAGATCTTCATGTTGAGAAGGGGTCCGGCGTTTCCGTCAGGAAGCCCAGCTAAGAGTAAACCAATACCAGGATCCACGACCGTCTCAGTATCAAACTCGTGGCATGGTGGCAAATCTTTCTCTGTTCCACTGTTTGTGGTGGGGCACAAGCTGGGACAGACTTTAGCCAGGTTGACGTTGGGACTGCAGAGAAACGCCATGGCTAATCCAATAAAGCTCCGAGAAATAGAGAACATGCTGGGGACCGCAGTACTATTGAAGATGGGCCGTCCAAGTATCCATGTATCCAATTATAATGTTAATTTTATGCAGCATGACTTCTAGGTAGCCAGATAAGTAAGTACTCTCTCTAAAGTGTCTTCTGTTGGCACAATTCTTGAATACGTCTTAGTAGATTACTAAGCGAAAATACCACGGTTCGGCCTGCTATATCGTCCTCAAGAACTGATTCGACTAGACGTAAGAATCACTGCTGCCTTTGGAAGAGGTTGACCAAGAGGAATCCTAGTCATTTAACAGCAAACAGACTTTTAATCCACAAGGTCGTGTGACCGTTTCCTTAGAAGACCGAAGAGCATCAACCGGCATTCATCAATATTGATAAAGAATTAGAAGGCAAATTGATTCATATTTGCCGGTCATTGGACAATCCATCTGACAAAAACAATGCTTTACTCGGCTTTATTTCTCCAACATCAAAATTAAAAAGAAAACGAATTGGCTGAAGGAGAAGAGCGATTTCGAAAAAGTTTTTAAAACTCCGCAGAGATACATATCACTGAGATGCCCGTGACATGTAATTGATGAGGGCTCGCAAAAATTTTTTAACGTGTTTTAACAATAGAAGAATATGAGCGCTTTGAATTACTAGAAAGTGAATCTTTCGAATGGGAACCCTTTTTCGTTCTATGAACCCATTTCGCTATGACCATTCCTACTTTCATATTAATGTATACAAAAGGATGGTTTTTTTTCAAATACTAGGAAATTTAAGAAAATTGTTGAGTATCCTAAAAAAACAACTGAGCTAGTCTTGTCTATTTTTTTCTGTGAAGTCATTCTGAATTCTGTCAGAATCAATATGTTGGAAATCTTACCGGTGGTAGTAGGCTTCTGTCCTTTCCAGGACTGCCAAATATTCTTTATTCGACCATCGCAATTGCCATTACTGTCAACGATGAACGTTAATATCTACAATTCCTACTGCTTTTCGAATTTGGTACAACTTCACCTTAAGGTAAGGATGGTTTGTTGAATCGTTGAATGCTATAATTTGCATCTGAGCTGAGCATCGTTTATAAGCTCATATCTTCGCTCGCTCAAAACCTCCTCACCTTAAGGAACTCTATAGTATAAGCCCTTACGACTCAACTCATACGAGTGACACTCTTGGATTTATAGTACTGGCGGCTTGAGTTCAACTTCGAAGAAAATTCAATTTACGCGAAGTTTTTCGACAATGAGAAGAAAACGATAAAAAGCTTCAGCAGAAAAGCCATTTATTGCGAAAATTCGATCAATCTCGAAGTTTTGTGCTTGGAATAATCTTTTCTGGGCTCCTATGGCGAAGCTTTTGCAGTCACTTTCCTACGATAATGGAAAATTTAGAAAATGAAAACAGTTTTTCTTTCCAAAAAGTTCTACATGTAGGCGGTGTCCAAATGAATAATAAGAAACAAAAATGAAAACAGTTTTTCTTTCTAAAAAGTTCTACATGTAGGCGGTGTCCAAATGAATAATAAGAAACAAAATGGAATACAACTGGAAGGATACTGAGGCGTGACCAAAACTCGGAACCTCAGATCCGCTTCAAGCCGGCTGCAACCCTTTCCAAGAGGTCACCTGTCATCCGCTGCTGCAACCGATGCCCTTGTTTCGCTTATATTTTAGCCATGCTTTTACTCTATGGGTGCTAACGGCTATCACTCAGTAAATAGAAGTTAAGACATTGTGAACATTGTAATCGACTGCGGGTTCAGCTTAATTGGGTTCAACGCCGATTTCCATTCCTCACACAACAAGTGATAGCACCGATAGAATAACAAAGTGAATGAGAGAAAGGCAAAGCAAACGCCTTGGTTGGTGAAGAGGTTAACAGATGAGCCCACGGAAAGGGTAATCGCCGATTTGAAACCTAACTAGAATTCCAACTTTTGCTCCTATCTCACCTTCCTTGCTGTTGTATTTCACATAATGCCCTGACATAAAGAGAAAAAGGGAGTGAATAAAAGTTAAACAAAGTCGAAATATTGTTCCAACCGCCACGATTTCTGTGAAGCTAAACTCAACATAGAATTCCTCTACGAACCAGAATCTCTTGATTTTCCATTTCATCACATTAAACTAGACATTCTATTTGAAGTCTCACAATTCGTTGCTGCTGCTAACAAAACAAGCCGGAAATCGAATGTGCACACTCGACGTGCAGATTCCACCGACCGAGATGCTATTCGGTGATCACCTATTCAGGTAGCGATTAAGAATCGGTAACTTAAGAATTCTATTGATTGTTATTGCTGCTGTCATTGTTGCTGCTGTTGTTATCGTGGGATGGCAAAGATCAAGTAACCATAGGCGGTGCGTTGAAGTCGTCCATTTTATTATTTTGTAATAATTCTAGGCTCTAAACGGTTCCCTGACTTATAAGTATTCGACATTAAGTCAGCATTTAAGTCTTTTTGACTTATATAAGCCGAATTTAATTTCGACATTAATGTTCATTGAAGGTAGGAACCTTTATAGTGTTTCGTACGCTGAGAAATCAGCGAGTGCAATTTGTTATACAAGCTTTTTCCTGTACTTCTTACCCCAACTTTCCAAATGGCATCTTGCCTGCAACTGCCTTCTCTAATTTGCCATGCCATCTAAATAACAGCCGTTCTTCATGCTCTAGCTATATTTCTTTCGCAATGCATCATCTAAAAGGATATAAACTTCAGTGACTAGAGACGTTATGAAGTATAAGAGTAGTCGCTGATTCGAGCCTGTCCTTCTCCACTCCACTAGTATCAGCGACTGCCCATAGTGAAAAACTGAGAACGCTCCTAGCAGAGATATTTCAGAAATTAGTTCAATCAAAATTCGCGGAAATTCTTAAAGAAGACAAAATACTAAACTAGCAACCGAACCCCACACGCAAATCTAAAATGTTTTGTTGAAGACGGACACGAGACAACAAACACAATCAAAGGGACTTTGGGGTCAGCATTATACCTAAATTGGGTTATATAGATAAATAAATAAACAGATAAATATGTAGACACAATTTTATATTCTAAGAAAATCAGCACTTATTACGCGCTTTTGATGAGAACGGAAAACCTGAAACAGGGTAGGGACGAATTCACCAACTGGTTTATTTTGTTTGCAGGTGGCTTTTGTTCGAATGACGAAACATATTCAATAGCCCACCGAGGTGTATAATACTTAGGTAACCCTACAACAATGGTTTCACCACTTTTGCGTTCACCTCCTTTACCGTATTTCTACTAAAATTGTTCTTGTGTTAAATGACTTAAAGCAATTTTTTGATAGTTAGTTTAGAAATGCCGCAATTATTGTTTAACTGACAACTGTTTCAATGCATTTTAGCTATTCACTACTATCATCGCTACCATATGCTTCTTGTTCCCACTCCTCTCCGCAGATGTTCCGCTTAGAACCTGATTTGTCGTTTTTGGACTCTGTTTTCAATGTAAGTATTTCTTCTCACGTTATTTTCTTGAACTTGGATTTTATTTTACTACAGTACATTGTCGACAGCTATTGATCGGCGAATCTCTGCTATTACATTCGGCAAATGAAACTCTCTTTTGAAACTTACTAAGGGTGATCTGTTCTGAATGATTAAGATATTGCGATTCGTAAGAGCATCTGCACAAATACTTACCTGCTTACCTGGACACTTTTATGGTTCATCTTCACTGATTGCGCGGGACCCTGCATATCAGCAAGGTTCCCACTACAAGTTAACTGAACACTGGCCTATCATGAATCAGCTGTGCTCCAATGCAATGATGACGAAATTTTTCTCAGTTTAGATGACAACACTATTATTAAGTGTGGACTCTGTGAGGCTGAGGGAAGTTAGTACAAGTGAAATGTGTGCTAATTTTCACTTATAATCTAAAATGTTTGCCTAGGAAACCTCGAAATTGTCGTATTGGCTGATTAAACCTTCAAACCGCATATCAGCACATAATCATTCGAGATATAAATGAATTTCAGGATGTTCTCTATTTCATCGACTCTCAAAGCACCGGTGCGCTATGGACGATACATCAGTTTCAAATCACTGCAGATGGATACCTACGGCATCTTGAGAAGATCGTCGTGAACAACAATGCAAAATGTATTTTTGAAAAACTTGATAACTTCGAATTGGAATGAGCTGAAGGCACTTGCTAATACTCGTAATCGAATGTCGTTTAGCTCCAAAAGTGTGGACCCCTACAGAGCTGGCGAGCGAATACGTCGTCATGTTGGATAATCATCGGCATTTCCTCTATATTCGTAATCGATTCGAACGTCATTTGCTCTATGAATGTTCGTACGATCTGTTGTTTAGGTAAAAATCACCACGAGTTTCGTTTTTTACTTCGATGAAGTGATTGACCAACTCCTAGCTCTTCATGCTTTTTACCCAGAAAATACAAGGAAACTTATTAGTGGTAGTCGCATTCAAGTTAAGAACGACCTATCGTAATGTCCTGCGTATTCAATATGAGTTTTCAAAGCTTCCTGCCTTTTACATCATTTAATTTTTTCTTTTTGGCGATAGTGATTAGTGACTTTGAAATCTTGGTCTGGGAATAGGCAGAGCTTTGTATTAAACTTATCGTTAGATGTCATTTCACTGAAGATATCGCGAGAAAAAATGAACCGTGGTAGTTTCTTACTTTACATCGCTGTTAATACGTCCATCTACTGTGAATCCTAGTGAAAGCCAGGTGTTTTGTCAAGGACGAATAGGGCGCTTGTGCTAATTATACGCTGGTTCACAGAGCAACCTGATGCTGGAAATTCTAGGCCTAACACGTTGAAGACACACTATTTGAACACGTCGTCGAGAGGTGATCGTATTTGGCTCAATGGTATGTCTGCTGACCAAAATGTGATGATGTACACAGAAACGGACAAATCGGTAGGAGTTTCCGTGATAATATTTCGTATTCACTTCCTAGAAGATGACGAACCCACAGTGTTTTCAGTATATTTAACTTTTAAAGTATTTAAACAACTTTCCCACATTCAGCGATATTCTAGGAAACTCATAAAATTTTAAAGTAAGCTGAGGTCTTCTTTCGACATTTGCGCTTCTAGTGCCTTACAGACTGTTCTTAATGATTAATCAAGAATAATCGATGGCGGAATTCGTGACTGCTACTACTTATAAACAGTCTTCGAAGCACTCTAGACTTTTTGAAATGGTGTCTTTAAAACTATTCGGCCTCATATTGAATATAGAGCCAATTGGCTGCTGTTTCGCATTCAAGGAATAACAACACTTTCGTAGCTTGCTGACTTGGAGACAGTTTAGCCCTCTGTAAATTTCAATAGAGATCATTACAGTTATGTGTGAATAGTTTCTAGAGGATTAGTTAAGATATTAATACCCACTTCTACTCTGCAGAAGATAAGCTTCACAGGTGTCCCAACCGGTAACGCGGCTGTTTGCCCTGAATACTGACAACAAAAGCTTCGGCCGATGTCTAGTTTATACCGACTATGCATTCGACGTTGGTTTAATGAAAACATCAACATTGGAGCAAATGAAACTGAACCCGCTACCTACACTTGGTAAGAAATTCAGACATCTTATTAAACGTCAAAGAAAAAGTAATCGGAAATTATTCTACAAAATGTGGGAAGCATTTCCAAGCTTTTGCCCCAGCGTATAAAAATTATCAGAGCAAACAAAGCAAAAAGTAAAATACCGCATATCTTTCCATTTAACTTCATTCAATCAAAATCTACTCAAATAACGTTCGAAACACTTTTGATTGCAGAGAAGTCGAAGCGTATGAGTATGGCCTCCGTAGCCAGCAGTAACTCGACGACGACCACGAAAAATATATGGTCATCAGCACAGCAGCCAACCAAGACGACTACAATCCGTGCGACTACAACCCGGACAACACCGAAGCTGCGGACCATTTACTCGACTTCCACCGAAAAAATGGTAACCTCAAGCGAGTTTCATAATGACGACGATCTCAAAGTGTTCACAACAAATAACTTCGAGGAAATCAATTTTTCCGACGAAATAGATGATGAGGAAGATGTGGAACAGTCCGAAAGCCTCGAAAGCTATGACGAAGTCGTCGGTCTTATGACAACACTGAATGCAAAAACGGACTCATCGTCTTCTCAAAACATCTCACTAGCTAGAGATCTACAAAATCAAACCTCTGATTCCGTTCACGCGACTGAACTTCAGTGGCGTGTGACTTCTCTCATATTTTATGTAGTTCTGTTTGTTTTGTAATAACTATTTCCGCAGTTTCTCATCTAGCGATTGTATATAAAGATAAATAAATACTTACGGAAGAAGTTGTAGGTATAAAAGAATAAGAACTCATATTTCGGGAATGGTATGCCTCACCAAATGGTAAAGACCCAACGACGTGACTTGTATAGGAGTCATATATCATGGAAGTAATGGCCGCTTTCAACAGGTAAAACGATGAGATTTTTGCTTTAAAAGCATCTTTGAAAATACCCTTAAGTCATCGAAGCATCGAAGGAGCGACCAACGATTATCACTAAAACGAGAGAAATGGCAGCAGTCTTCACATCAACCTAGATACCCGCACTTGAACATGGCAGTATCGTTTTTTGTGATTCATAAAGTTGGAAGGCAGCACCAGATCACAAATGCAGCGACGAACCCGCGAATCCGCTCTGCTCCTGCTTATGCACCCAGACATGGCAATAAAAATATAATCCAAGATGGAGGTAGGATTTCATTTTTTCTAGTTGCCACTCAATTTTGAAATGTTCGCTTTCAAAGAAACTAATGAAAGAAAGTGATATTCAAGCAATAATTCTTTGCCAAATTTATTTAAGGTCTAATCTGTCTATGTCACCTCCCATAAATGTACTCGATATTATCTTCAACAGTTTCACCCAAGCTGAGACGTAGTTTGCTGTTCCTAGGTGGAAGGCTATCTTGGAGTAAACGTATGTTTTCCTACGTTCTTGTCAAAAGCAATAAAAGAAGTACTAGCAAAGCGATTATATTACTTATGTCGCTAGGGTGAATGAGTCTTTGAGGTTCATTGATGCGTGTTGGAATTAATGGTGAGTGCGACCACAATTTTACGTCTATTTGGATCAATATCCACGTAGTACTAGTGTGACCCTTACGGTCTAGCCACAAGCATCACTGTGAACTCCGCATTTGGAAACTCAGCAAGTATCTCGAAATTTTCGTGATGCATAATATATGTCGAAGAAAGGCAATGTTGATTGATAGATATTTTTCAAAACCGACCATAATTTAACCTCAGAATGAATAATCAGATCTTTTGAAATTGTTCTATAACATGAAGTTGTTGACTTTTATTTGTCAGACATTTCAGCTGTTCTTTGACTCCGCACGCCTTACAATGAGATCAGATAAACTGTACCCGTGCTCATGCAATCACCGTCTCTACCATTGGGGAAAATTATGCAATTTTGCGTTGCACATAGACGGTCATATAGGCGGTTACGAACTAGCTGGCGCCTAAGGTTACTCGGTGGCATTTCAACTACGTTTACCGAATTCTCTCCTTACGGTCTAGCCACAAGCATCACTGTGAACTCCGCATTTGGAAACTCAGCAAGTATCTCGAAATTTTCGTGATGCATAATATATGTCGAAGAAAGGCAATGTTGATTGATAGATATTTTTCAAAACCGACCATAATTTAACCTCAGAATGAATAATCAGATCTTTTGAAATTGTTCTATAACATGAAGTTGTTGACTTTTATTTGTCAGACATTTCAGCTGTTCTTTTCTTTTTTTTATCTTCTTTTCCCAAGTCGTTCGTTCACAGCGATTTGCCCTCACGATGTGTGTCTTCGTAGTGACATCGTGTCAAGTCATTTGATGTGGCTTACCGCGTCGGGTTCCTCATTGGAGCCTCCACCTGGCGCCTGCGATCAACTAATCTTTCCGCTCCTCCAAGTGTGCTCTAAGGAAAATTGCCACCAGAATTCTCTGGAATGATAGCAGCGCTTGCTTAATACATCTCTATGTCACCGTAATCTATTTAATAGGTCAGATCGGTATTCGGTAACCGATAACGATACCCAATTTAGTCAAATGTAGTGTATCAACATTAAGTGCTTTACTCTTTACCTTTGTGTGCTTGAATGTACAACTGCATTAGCAACCTTACTGGTTGAAGCGATTTAAGGCTCTCATTGCGCAATTAAAGACAGGTGTTAACTTTTATCTACTACCTAGTACATTTTTTACTGCAGGGTATTATGTGAAAATCGGCCACAATGATGCTGAAATATTTGCAAACCTCCGAACCGCAGGTGTCTGTGATGTGTACCGAACACGCTTTAACCCTTTTCGGGAGCAAACGCATTCACCACCACACCATGCGGGGTGCTTCGTTTCGCCTGTCTATTAGCTAGTTTTCTATCTGCCACTACCATCAACACTCACCGTCCAACGGTATTGATCCGAAGAGCAAAAATCGGCATTGAGTACAGTTAAGCTCAGGGTATAGTCTAAATTACAATGTTAACATTTTATTTCGTATTCTTATAGATCAAACGCGAGGTGTTGTTTTTATTTTTTATTCACCAATAAGCTATCGTTTCGGCGGACTTCGCCTTCTTCAGAGCCTGGAAAAGTCAGCTTGACAGCAATATATTCGGCCAAGCACCTCCATAACCAAACGAAGAAAACGCTAAACCAAGATTTCAATCACAATAAGCACAGCTTTTCACACACACCGCTTTCTATGAGGCTTCCACTGGGTATGTCGCGTGGAGACCAACCGCACAGAATTCACATGGAAGCGTAATGTGCCCTTCCCATCAGAATAATAGGCTCATGTACTGCCCAATATCACGTGTGATAACGAGGCATTCTTCCATGCGGTTCATTTTCGGATTTCTGGAATTGATTCAGAACGCCTCGAGTGTTTTATGCGCTTGTGTTTTCGACTCCTGTGCGAGGATCGTGACACGTAGTTCAAAGTCCTCCCGCTTATGTCTCTGGGTCCTATGCGTGCCTATTGGGGTATTTGGTTTACGTTTGTTAACTAGGTGTTCTTTTATGCGAACACAGAGAGGTCTGCTCGTTTTGGCAATGTATTCGACTCCGCACGCCTTACAATGAGATCAGATAAACTGTACCCGTGCTCATGCAATCACCGTCTCTACCATTGGGGAAAATTATGCAATTTTGCGTTGCACATAGACGGTCATATAGGCGGTTACGAACTAGCTGGCGCCTAAGGTTACTCGGTGGCATTTCAACTACGTTTACCGAATTCTCTAGACCCGCCCTTCTTAAGCAGCGCTTTATAGCTGCGCATCAGATGAAGGGTAGGAAAAACGGAACCTTTTTATCGAGTTGTCGTTTGGAGGCCTAGCGTTTCCCCTGTACCTGTCCCGAGCTACGGTTTCGTAGCCATTAGAAATGGCTATTTGCCGTGCCAAACTTTGAGACTCCTCTCTCTGTCCTTTTCCCGTGCACATGTTGGCTGCTGTTCAAAATATGTTTCTTACAAGCGCTCTTTTCGTGATTTTATTTACTGTCTAGTACAGTTTTCACGGCAGGGCACTGTGTATTAATTGGAGAATGGAAGCACCCGTATAGTATGGCGTGCGTGTTAGACCCTGGGAAGGAAGAGCATGTTCGATTCCCACTGTAGACATCTACGCTCCGTAGTTTTGCAAATATGTCAGCACCATTGTGATTGGATTTCACATGTTAGACTGCCGTGAAAATTTGTAGTATGCAGTAACTAAAAGTTAACAATGCCACAAGGATCGAAACGGGATATTGAAGGAACAGAGAACGGGTGACTTTCACAAAAGGTTTATGTCAATTATTTTACAATTCACATGAGAAAATGCATCACATAGAAACAGGAAGTTTACAGAAGAAGGTTCAGTCTGTACGGTTTTATACAATTACAACTGAAATTTGAGTGTGTGAACATATTGGCTTTATTTTGGAGAATGTATTCTGTGAAATGTATACTACTAGGCGGAGAACAGTCTATGTATCACAAAAAGTCTCCCACTATATGTTGAGACTCTTCTTACATGTAGCCACAACATTGTTAACGCTTGGGAGTGCTTCCACCTCAAGATGCTGTGCGTATGGCATTGGTACATCTGCTCCAGTGACGCGAAGAATTGGACCGTTCAGGTATTTCCATGCAACATCCTCATTCATCTGGGCACAAATTTCAGCTCCAATACCTGTACGAAGGTCACTTCGCGTAACATTGACTGAACGGTAATCAAACACTATAACTCTAAGCTGTCCAAAAAATTCACAACCAAGATTTCACCGTTCTACAACGACATTAACATTGACGTCAAAAGAGAAGTTAGGCAAGGCGATACCATCTCGCCAAAATTATTTACCGCCACCCTCCAAAAAGCAATGCGAATATAGGAATGGGATAATATGAGAGTGAAAATCGATGGTAGGAAGCAACATCATCTTGGCCATGCTGATGACATCGTCCTTATACCACCAAACATTAGCCAACCGGAACGTATGCTTGCCGACTTTGATAAAGCCTGTGGAAAGATTGGTTTTCGACTAAATCTCACAAAAACGATGTTTGTGAGGAACGGATTGGCTTAGTATGCCCCATTCACGCTCAACAGAGCAGATAACTCTGATGCTCCAGTTTATGCCTATCTAATTCGGGAAATTAAAATGATGTAAATGAAGAACGACTTTGCTCCGGAGTTGAACAGAAGGAAACGAGCGGCTTGAGAAGCCTTCAAGAGCAACGAGGATGCAGTGAGGAGAACAAAGAACACCGGACTCCGTGCCCACCTTTTTGATTCAATGGTACATCCTGCCCTAGCTGTTCCGTAAATGGTACGGCCACAGAAAACACGAAACGTACCAACTAAACATTCGTCTAGAAATCTCATTTTAAGAACTGAAGACAATACCATCACGTCTTTTAGCTAAGATCAAATAAAATCCAACCACAACGATACTGAGATATTCATAAAGTTTGGATCCCGGACATGATCGAACCGCGGTTTCTTTTCCCGGTGGCTCGCGCGTTACATACTGAGCCGCGGGGACCCTTGTTCTGCGTTTCTTTCAGCTATTTTTCTATCCATCAGTGCTAACAACAATCACCCGTCAACGGGATTGATCTGTAGAGCCTATATCGGCATTGGACCCAGTTAAGCTGCTTCTATCACCCAGTTTTCCATCTACCAATGCCATCAGCAGAGTAAGGGCTTCCGTGGCGCAATGTGTAATGTATGAGCCTCCAGGGGAAATTGTGGCTCAATCTGACTCGGGGTAAGAGCTCTGCGAATATCTCAGCATCGTTGTGGTTGCGTTCGCATAATACCCTGCCATGAAACTTGTAGTAAGTAAATAGAAAAGTAAATAAAAAAGATTTCCGGTTTTTGTGCAATTATTGCTGAAAACACAGCAAAATACAGATTTTTTGGCATATTACAAGCGAAGCGATAGTAAAAAATTTTATAGAGAATATCCTTCATTTTCAGCTCCATCTTTCCAATTTTTCCAATAGAAGAGAAATCCTCAGCTTTTTTGTCGATTATTCTTAAGCTCAATGCATTGACTATTGTCTAAAGCTACAAATGGACTGTCAAAAACAAACCCAATGTGACTTTCTAACAAAAGAAAAGAAAGGTTGAGATCTTTTGTAAAGAATAGTTCTCTCTGTAACGGAAGGGTTCATTGGACTACTTTTTCGTACCGCTGTTCGCCAGCGGTCCAACGCTTAATGAGTGCATTTCCATTGACCGCAGCACCACCATTAATCATCACTCCTACTAACGGTTATCTATCTGCACCTTCGTGAAAAATGGTTCTCATAACTGTCATGCCTGACTAGATCACCTGTATCACCTGTGACTTGCAGTGGAATCAGAAACCTTGATCAAGGCCAAGCCTACCATTTCTCATTTTCATTCCTTGCTCTTCTTCATGTGTTATCACAAAATCGCCTGTGAGTAATGTTTTCAAGACTCAAACACTTTTATGGGTATTTTTCTATTTTGCTTTACACATGAATGATAACTGTTTAAAAAGTTTCCGTTAAGCTCACAGAAAACGTGGCCCCATGGCCACGCAAAATTCCGCCAGATGCCCTTACTCTGCTGATGGCATTGGCAGATAGAAAACTAGGTGACAGAAACAGCTTAACTGGGTCCAATGCAGATGTAGGCTCTACAGATCAATCCCGTTGACCAGAATAGCACTGATAGATAGAAAAATAGCTGAAAGAAACGCAGAACAAGGGTTTCCGCGGCTCAGTGTGTAACGCGTGAGCCACCGGAAAAAGAAACCATGGTTCTTTCTTGTCCGGGATCCAAACTTTATGAATATCTCAGTATCGTTGTGGTTGGATTTTATTTGGTCTTAGCTAAAAGACGTGATGGCATTGTCTTTAGCTCTTAAAATGATCTTTCTTGACGAATATTTAGTTGGTACGTTTCGTGTTTTCTGGGACCTACCATTTACGGGAGAGCTAGGCATACACAAATAACATCTACATTCGTCATTGAAGAATAGTTGGCTAACCATTACAGAACTAATGTAAAAGCATGCTTCTTCTTAAAAAATTCCATAAATATGCCACTAAAATCGTGTAGGACATCGAGTTGTGTGATGGAGCTCCCGCTGAACTCTAGTCAACAATGGATTTGGTTCATCCTCGTTTTGAAGTTCCAATTCTTCGAAATTTTGAACTTTTGTGGTGTTATAGAAGTTTGAATATATTGGAAGAAGGATCTACGTGCAAAGTTGTTTCATCTCTTCCTACTCATTTTCTCAATGCGACGATAGACACGCTATGTTGTTCCCCATCTCACACACTGTTCCCACTGTGTCATCGAATTATGTTTGGATGAATATTGTTGGAAAAGTCAGAGAGTTTCCTTCGTTGGTCATGAATAGTGTGTCGGGATTGAATGATTTTTTATTAGGCATTCATTTAAAGACAAAATTAGCAAGGGGACTTGCACTGGAATCGGAACCCTTGATCAAGGCCAAGCCAACCATTTCTCATTCTCGTTCTTTGTTCTTCTTCATATTTTATCACAAAATCGCCTGCGAGTAATGTTTTCAAAACTCAAACACTTTTATGGGCGCTTTTCTATTTTGCTTTACACATGGATGATGACTGTTTAAGAAGTTTCCGTTAAACTCACAGAAAACATAGTTCCATGGCCACGCAAAATTTCGCCAGGTGCTCCTGTTTGACCCCGCCTGTATTACATCTTCAATACCTATTTTTGCCAAAAAAAACAATAATAAATAATGACCCAGTAAGTTTTTGCCGTATTAAAGAATAGTCTAAAATATCATCTAGACTGAGCTTTACTACATCTCATTAGTTGAGTCTTTTGACGTTAATGAAACGTTGACGGTATGGAAACCCTACCCTAATACAAGTTGCTCATAAAGCTATTCATCTTCTACTATTTGGTTTGTTCTTTAGGCGACTGAACCACTGAACAACTAGTTCCCGATGGATACAAAGGGAGCTAGAGAGCAAATCTCTCAAGCATTTTCTTATTCAGTAAACCTTGTCATAAAGTCTTACTTTTCGTTCACTAAAAATTCTAATACATCAAAAAAGACGCGTTAAAATTTGCAAAAAGTAAAGTTACTGTAAAATTCAGAGCAATTTTGATGGTGAGTTTTTTAAAATTTCTCGCTAAAATGTGATTTCTGCGACACCACTTCTCCGACTGAAATGCCTGTTGAGAAATCAAAGAAGGGAATTCGAGAACAAGTTTTCATTCTTGTTGTTAGTATTACTAGTGCTATGATCATTTCACTTTAAGAATAAATCGGCAACGATCGTTTTCATGGGTGCACCGTGTGTCGGATATGAACCCATAGCAATCAATTATTTTTCTCAGAGTATCACTAGTATCACCTGTAGTTCCGTTGATCGTCGAGTAGCTCGACTGTGGGCGCCAGTAAACATTCCATTTTTCCCTGTCGCGTGCAAGAGTAGCCCAGTGGATTCTGCTCCCTTTACGGATTCGTTGAGCATCATATCTTTCTTCTAGGCTCTTCGTGAAGATCTCTGACCATCGGCCTGGTATTCTTTCCGCACTACGTTTAACATCCCGAAGAATCTATGCACTAACGGCTCTTGTCTATCGGTTGTTGTTAAGCATAACGCTGTCCGGCCCACCTAGTCTTCGACAGTATGGAAGGGTTTCGTCGATTTTTAATCGTTTATGTTGATCGGAGTTTCGATACCCTTTCTTCACTAGCGAGGTGCAAGATATGCCTGTCACCTCTACTGGGCTTATTGACCTTCCATGCTGCTTGAATAGCGATAAGGTTTCTGATGCTTCTATGTGAAAACAAGGTGGATCGCGGAGCAGAAAAAAATGAAGCGGAAGTTAGGTGTTCCTTAATCTCTTCACTACACCGTCGATGCTTTTGAAAGCTTTCCAAAATTTCGTTTTTTTTTCCCAATTCTGAAGCTAAGTTGATTATAATATTGAAATATTGACCTACATAGACGTAGCTGGATCATTCGGAGATATTTACACCGTCCAGTGTGAATGAAGCGTACGAAATCAAACCGTTTCTCACGAAGATCGCTTTATGAAATTTGGTCAAAGACCAATCTTTCCACGAGAAATTCGTTTCGCCTGACAAATGCCTGCTGTTATAAGAACGACGTCACCAGCAAATCGAAGATAGTGTAATTGCCGACCATCAATTTTCACTCCTATATTTTTCCATTCCAATGTTTCCATGTCATTGAGAGCGTGGCGGTAAATAATTCTGTGGAGATGGTCTACCTTTGTCTACCACTCTTTTGACGTTGATATTAATATCGTTATAGAAAGGCGATATTTTAAACGTGAATTTTTTACATAGCCCACTAAGGATCTTCATGCAGTGAGTAGAAAAGCCGTGACTACTTTAAATCGATGAAGGTGAGATAGAGCGGATAGTTGCACTGTCGCAACACTTCAATGAATCTTGCTATAGTGTGCACTAATGCAGTTTTATGGCTTCCACTGGATAGAATTCTTTCATTTTGAAGGCTAACGAATGAAGAGCCGAGATAGTGTATTTATTAGGACTGGTATCGAATTTCGGAAGACAAAATCACTGGGATGATTTATCCATCTTCCCTTTTTTTATGAACGCTGTAGGACGTGGCTATTAAGGTGATCAAAGCAGTAAATGTAAACATTTTTTTCCACTGCCTTTCTGGACGCCATAACTGTTCTGTCTAAGCATCGGAGTGCAACCATCTTGGCTCTGTAGTTGGCGAAGTCTCGGTGGCTTTGCGAATGCTCACCTGGCCTCTGCAGCTACGACCATAGTTGCTGCTCTTCTCTCTTTAAGATCTTCTTCTATCGCTCGTCTACACTGTTCTCTAAGTTCGCACGTGAGCTAGCGGTTATCTTTTGCTCGTGCGATTCCACGCTGAGGTGTCAGCTGGAGTGTTTCTGGAGGCAGACAACTCTTGGTGCCTACCAAACTTCCAGTTTTCACAGCTCGAATGTGAAAATATTTAAGCAGCCGATCGCATTCCTCGTCAATTCTATCAAAAATGACATCTTCCCCAAAAGTCGATTTACTAACTGAAGAAATTCCAGTTTCTTGTAGTTTCCAAACCTTTTTCTTTTTATGAATTTGACCGCCTTTTCCCCTTTCTGCGATAAATGAAATCTTACACGAACGAAGTAGTGATCTCAATCCGTGTGGAATTCTATTTAAGATAACAGCAATATCGGTTAGGCAAAATCTCCGATCTGCTGTGATGTGGTGTATTTCGTAAAATGTTCTCCAGTGCGAAACTTCCACGTCTAGCGTTTGGAGTGAGGCTTCTGGAATTGCGATTTACCACGAATCGTTTTACTCCTCTTAATTAACTCAAGCATTCGCTCACACTGCTCATCCCATTCGCATCGGTAGATTCCAATATGATGTTGCTCTTCTGGATGATATCTTAACGCTAACTTCTTCAATGATGACCTTAAAGAATGTACAGCCTTATCTGTAGAACCTGCCCAAGTTCATATAGCACGCCACGACTTCGTGCTCGTCATAGCTTGACGTTGGTGCATAAATAACGAAGGTTGCCAGAGACGAAATTGATCAAGGTATCTTCAACGTAAATATCGGGTTTGGGTTGTCAATTGTTAGAATGAATCGTGGTCATAGCCAAATTCGTGTTGACGCCGACGCCGCCGACTCCTCTACTGTCGCATGTTCCGAGGAACAGTTGTTCTTCGGTGTCATAGACAGCACTATATGGGCAACGTCTTCTCCTCTTAGCCAGTGCTATGGTGTGGTCCCTTGGTGCATAAATAACGAAGGTTGCCAGAGACGAAATTGATCAAGATATCTTCAACGTAAATATCGGGTTTGGGTTGTCAATTGTTAGAATGAATCGTGGTCATAGCCAAATTCGTGTTGACGCCGACGCCGCCGACTCCTCTACTGTCGCATGTTCCGAGGAACAGTTGTTCTTCGGTGTCATAGACAGCACTATATGGGCAACGTCTTCTCCTCTTAGCCAGTGCTATGGTGTGGTCCCTTATTCCTCGTCTGCATAATTAGGTCTTCTACAGAGCACTCGAATGCAAGTGAGCATGCATTGTAAGTACCAACAGGCACCTTTGCTCTTCGATTTAGACAGCTTAGAATAGTCTTAAAATTTTAGCGACCTCCCCGTACTCGCCCTCTCCAATGTCGTATTATCGGACTTTCTTGGAGGTGAGAGGAACAAGGCCCACGTTTTTTACTGCTTGGCATTTAATACCCACGTACAGCTTGCTGAGTCCTGAAAGTGGAGGCTGGGTGGATAGTACCCATGATCGACTTTCTATTAACCTCGGCATTGAATTATGAATTCGTCGCTTTCTCTCTTAGCAATCGCGAGGTTGTTAAACAGCATAAGTTTACTTCCATACCATAACACACATACAACACAATCGTAGCTGACGTTTTGGCAGAATCGCCTTCTTCAGAGCCGCTTTTTTTTCATCTGTCTTCCACCGAGGAAGAACAGCCGCTCAGAGTCACATATGGCTGACGACTAGGTGGATAGTTTACCAAGCTTCCTGAGTAAGCAATGAAATTAGTTGTTGAAGACAACCCTTATCTACTTCCCATGTAATTTTCAGTTACTTTCTCACAGGGTTTTGACAGAATTGACTCGCAGAATACAACCTGTGTAAACGGGAACACAACCACGCACGCAAGCGTGAACATGTTCTCGTATGTACAGAAGATAAATGTGAAATCGGAGGAGCAGAAACATCGAGCATCCTTAGGATTCACCTGCATCTCAGCGATGCATAAGGTCGTGGGCGGCGATTTACCCCCATCCGCCACCTGGGGACGTGCTACGTTACCCTGCAACTAAACGGTGTGAGATCCTTCTATAAAAAAGGTCCATGGCTCTCAACACTTATTAAACCATCAAAAAATACCTTACGAAAATAAGTTCCAAACGCAAAAGATCAACACAACACTAATGTACTTAAGCAAAGGAGAATTCACAAACAGTCTAAGACTACCTGCAAATGGCCATCCTTGTTCAACAGTGACCAAGTGACGAGTTTTCGCCACCGAACTCTTAATCGTTTCAAAATCAAGAGGACGCAAAGTTCGTAGATTGACTACCTGTTAAGATTTGTAAGCTTCTCACATTGCAGCATCAACAAACAGTTCGCTTGACACGGCATAGAAAAAAAATTTAAGTGAAGGGGATGTGGACCTACTTCGGCAGAAACACCGAGAGCGCCAAGTTCTTCCGCAGCCTCAAGAGATAATTCAACACCATTCGAGAATGAAACAATCGTTATATCACTCCCTTTTCTGAAAAAGTCAGCAGATATCGTAACATGCATGCACAAATAAGGGTCCCTCTCAATTTTGCACACTCCTATAGGCACCACGAAGTCGTCCTTTAACACTTCGTCAGAAACAGGGAACGAACGCCCATACAGTACTTCATTTTCCAAGAACACAACTAGAAGTGAACAAAGAATAACACTGAGCATTTTGACACGTACATGATGCCAAATCATTTCGTACACTAATAAAAGAAAAAATAGAGTCCTCAAACAATATGGAAGAAAGATAGTTTGAAAATCAAAATGATTAGAACACACCTGGATTATCGTCCCTAATGGCAGCTTTTAGCAACCCTTTGGCGTCCTCTGCACTATACGGCGCAACTACCTGGAATAGTTTCATAGACCAAAATATTGATTAAATACCGTGCTGAGGACCTATGAGTGACGAACGATGCTCAGAAGAAAACCATACCAACCGAATTCAAACGGTGTGACTAATGGTATAGTGCAGATAGCACTAAGTGACTAATACATCTATGGACAATAACAATAACGACTGCATGCTGAATTTTGCATAATTTCAGGTAAACAATATAATTTTAGGTGAAAAATATGCAGCTTCGATACCTTGATTCCAGGACAATGTGCGAACCACGCAGAAAAATCTTGCGTGTGTTGTGCAGCGACGCCTACAGCGGGACCATTAGGACCGCGAAATACAATGGGGCAAGATATCTGAAACGTTCATAAAACTCAGAGCATTCAGTCCATAAACGCCACGAATTTGGAAGAGTAAATTAGAAGGCAAGCTAAAACAGGAAGAACCAGTAGATTCTCTCTGCAAAAGAAATAGAGCTCTTTGAAACGGTATTCCAGAGCAGAACAGTACACCACCACCGACCACAACCCCGATGCCATATGCTTTAAGAAAAAAATCATTCACATAGTTTAACTAAAAACAATACCACTGAAAGTAGCTGCACCACTTTTATGTTCGCATTCCCAGTTTTAGAAGTGCAAATAAAGCCCTTCCTAGGAAGCCCACATTTAGGTGAGCATTTCATTGGTAGGCCCATGGTATCAATAAACTTCTTCCCAACACATTATTATTTTTTATTATATATTATTTTATTATTATATTTTATTATATTATTATTTATATTTGAAGACCGACATACGCCAATTAAACAACGGGACCTTTGTGATCCGTCTGATCACTGCCTTCTTCGCGCGAAGATTCGATTCAGCCGCAAGCTGGAAAAGAACTCTCTTCATCGACCACGGGGGAAAAGTCTAGCTGTATATGACGAGAAAATTCTAAACGAAGTCCTATCCAAACGTGACTGGCAGATTAAAGAAGACCCGACAGAAGACTAAGAGCTGCTTGTCAAAGGACTGAAAAGCTGTGCCGAATCCGCTTCAGTTCCTCAGACAAGAAGATCGGACCGCATCTCCACCACTACTAAAGAGTTGCTCGAAAACAGAAGGAAACTGAAGCTTGATCCCACTGCAACACGCTTACCGCAGCTAGTAATAAATGCCGGCTGCAGAAGAGCTTTGTAGGAAAATCTACAACTGTACAAGCAGAATAAACTACTGGAAGCAGCGGAGAAAGGAAACAGTCTGAAAAAATGCCGTCGGGACTTATGTGATTATAATGTTCCGCTGTCAGCTCTGATGAACGAAGATGGGATCGTCAAAACTTCCGGTATGAGACCCGCAAGCGATACCATGCTCGAACAAGACCACCACCATGGACTACGATTGCGAGAGAAAGGAACGAATGGCATATGTGCTGGGGTCCGCACAACTCGTGAAGACGGACCGTCTAAGTATCTAAGTATTAAAAAAGGATAAAGGATAAAGCTCTCGGCGTTGATCAATCCCTGAGGGATGCGCCATGCATTCGACTTCATTAAGCATCGTTGGAGGTGATTGAATGCATATCTGGCCTCTGCAATGACTCGCGGTGGCCGGCCGATGTATCCAGCCAGTGCTGCTATCCTCCCAGACAAGTCTGGTACCAATTTACCGACCCCGGAGGGATGGAAGGCTTGGTGGGCCATGGGCGCATTTCACGTGCGCGCCGCAGTGGCGCCTCCAACCACTGCGCCACACGCGCCCTTATCTAAGTATTATTTATATTTTATATTTTATTGTATATTTCGCATTATTAAGCTCAAATATTATTAAGCATAATAAGAGGATAAAAGTACAAACCTCTCGGCGTTGATCAGTCCTTGAGGGATGCTCCATGCATTCGACTTCATTAAGTATCATTAGAGGTGACTGAATGCATACCTGGCCTTTAAAATGACACGCGGTGGCCTACAGATGTGTCGAGTCAGAGCTGCTATCCTATCAGACAGGTCTGGTACCAATTTGTCGACCCCGGAGCGATGGAAAGCATGGTAGACCATGAGCGCGGAGATCGATCGAAGAATTTTAAATGTCTGAGCCTACGCAATTTTGATTAGAACACTAAACTGCTGGTTGGAGTGCTGACGTACTTTGGAGATAGTTATGCTTGAACTTCCATCAACTATCAATATATAAAGTGTGGGCTTTTGTGAATCAGAGATTGAAATGATAGTGCGACCAGGTTGCTGCTGGGACGGCGGTATTTCCTGTTCTTACAGGTTTCAGACACCAAGCTGAGAAGAACCTTAATTATATAACGCAACTTGACCTAGCGGCGTGTGACGCGGTGGTTGGAGGAGCCACTGTGACACAAACGTGGAATCGATCTCCGCGCCTATGGCCTATCAAGCCTTCCATCCCTCCGGTGTCGGCAAACTGGTACCATACTTGTCTGGGGGGATAGCGGCACTGGCTTAATACATCGATGGGCCACCGCGATTCATTGTAAAGGTCAGATATGCATTCAATCACCTCCAACGATACTAAGTGAAGTCGAATGCATGGCGCATCCTTAAGGGATTGATCAACACCAGGAGATTTACCCTTTTACTTAGTGCTATGAATAGTCAATCATTTGACATAATCAGATGTACAATTCTAATTCATTATTTACTGCCTACTCTTTCTAATAGCAGGATATCTTGCAAAATATAACTTCAATGATGCAGAGATATCTGCAAAACACCGAATCGCAGGTATCTGCGATGGGAAACGAACGCGATAGTACGTTTACCTGGGACTAACGCGTTCGCAATCACACCACGCAGGTCCTTCGCTTCGCCTCTCTCAACTAGTTCTATCGATCAGTGCCATCAGCATTTAACAGCCATCGATAACCAGATGCATTAGCCGAAACATTTAATTCACTGCTTTGCTTGATCTGATTCTTTTGGATTTCCAGAATCCTGCCTACAATTGTGCTTAATTGCTACCAGCCGTGCCTGTGTCGTGTACAAGACTACAAGAGAGATTGTGCTCGCTCTAGGAAGTAGCTGAGCATCATATCTTTTTCTAGGAACATCGTGAAAAATTCTGATTTTTGGGTCAGTGGTTTTTATGTTTTGCACTTAACATCCCGTGAAATTAAGCCGCTGACAGTCCTTTTCTCTCTGTTATCGTCCTTCGGACAGATGCATCACATGCTCGTCCCATACGATTTTCGACAGTTGGGCGAAAAAGGCGGTGTCCCTGACTTTTGATCGTTTACACAGATCAGAATTACGAACTCACTATCTCGCTTGCGTAAAAAGGATACTTCTTACACTGACCTTTCGACAGCGTGTTTGATAGTACTGTGTAGCTTTTCATCCTGTTTACGCAACGGTCAGGCTTCCAATGCCTACATTAAAGGCAAAAAATCTCAGAATTGAAAAGATGGACACGAATTCGAGTGTTCTTTGTACTGTTCTTTTTTTTCTGGATACTTTTGAGCGCTCTCCAAGTCGCTCACTTCGTTTTACTCAGATCTGGAACTAAGTCGTTCATGATGTTAACCTCTTGACCAAGACGTAGCTGAAGCGATCCGAGATTTTGGTTCCGATGAGTAAAGGAAACTGAGAACGAACCCCTGCCTCGCGCCCTTCGTCTTTCTAGGCTTTAGTCGACGACCAATAGCTTCACTTACGTCGCCGAAGTCTTATAGTCGTTCCAAATGGGTAGTGCCTGTTATTGTAAGAATAACATGATCAGCAAAACAGAGTTGATGTTCCCAAGACCGGCTTTCTGTTAACCTCGGTATTGATTGATAATTCGATGTTTTTCGTCAACAAGCAGACACAAGATTGTTATTATAGAATTTGTTAGGATACAATAGCTGATGTTTTGGCGGTTTCGCCTTTTTCAGAGCCTGGAAAGGTCAAATTGAGATGCGATCTACTCAGGCAAACACTTTCATAACCCTAGCAGATAAAACTTAACAAATAAATTTGTATTTCCACAAGAAACAGCTTTATTTAAGCACCTACCGTTGATTTCTTGTATATAAGTTAGTTGGTGGATAGCAGCCACACAGAGTACTACATGGGCGAGGAATGTGCCTATGTCAGATCATTGGGTTAGCCTGAGGTTTGGTGCCAGGTCACGCATGATGGCAAGACACTCCTCCTTGCGGCTCATTTTTGAATTTTTGGAATTGATCCAAAACGCTTCAAGAGTTTTACACGCTCGCAACGGCAAGAGTTAGTGCCAGTCGCTGTCCCATTGCCAACCCTCTAATTTGGGCGTAATATTCATTTTCATATTTTACTTTCTTTTTTTTCATTATATATTTCCAGGAACACAATGGAGAAGATTTTGAAGCAGGAGTCACTATCCTCATACATGAATCGAAAACAACATCACCGCGTAAAACTCTTGAAGCGTTTTGGATCAATTCCAAAAATTCAAAAACGAGCCGCGAGGAGGAGTGACTTGTCATTACACGTAACCTGGCGTCATACCTCAGGCTGATCCAATGACCTGACATAGGCACAGTCCTCGCCCATGTAGTACTCTGCGCGGTTGCCATCCACCAACTAACTTAGATACTTACAACGAATAAACGGTAGGTGTATAAATAAAGCTGTTTCTTATGTGAATACAAATTTATTTGTTGAGTTTTATCTGGTGGGGTTATGAAAGTGTTTGACTGAGTAGATCGCATCTGTTTGACCTATCCAGGCTCTGAAAAAGGCGAAACCGCCGAAACATCAGCTATTGGATCCTAATAAATTCTATGATAACAATCTTGTGTCTGCTTGTTGAAGAAAAACATCGAATTATCGATCAACCGATTTCTACGCCCGTGTTGTTTCATTCCATTGTTTTCATGACGTTCTTGAGCATGACTGTAAGTAATTTTGGTGAAATAGTATCGCCTTGTCAAAACCCTCTCTTCATTTCGATTTTAATGTCGTTATAGAATGATGTAGTGGTCGGATAGCATAGTGATCGTGGTGTCCGTCATCACGAACATAGTGCTAGTTCGATTCCGCTCCAGGCCAACTAAGGTCCTCGTTCCTGCGAGGTCGGGAAATTGGTACCGTACTTGCTTGGGAAAATCACTCTCTACGGTCTAATTGGGAATGTTCCAGAACTGCTATTTCAGGACTCGAGGGAGAATTGCTCGATCAGCATTTTACGACATACAAGACGAAATGGAAATCCTCAAGCAGCAACCGAAGCTACATGTTAAGTTGCTTTATTGAGGAGGATTCGAGTAAAGAGCTTTTATGCAAAAAAGCAGAATGCCGACTGGGAGCTAGTTTCCGATGTCGTAGAGGTCTTTCCGTTGTGCACAAATACACGATCTTCATGGTTTTCCATTTATTAAAGGACTTGCCTTCTGACGAAAAAACATATCATTAGTGAAGGCAATGCGTTAATAAGTAGATTGTTCTTAGGAGAACCCTTAACCCTCTCGTATCTAGCAACCAGGTACTCTTTTAAACCATGGCAAAGAGTGCTAAATGGTCGCTTTTAGATCTCTGATGTACGAATAGCAATTCAATGCAGCCGATTTTTAAACGATTCGGCACATTGAAGTTTTCAGACTGCGTCATTACCCGCCTTTAAGAACAGAGTGTGATCTATTTAGCAATTTCGGCCTAAATTTTTAGCTTACACTAAACACATGGTGATGTTAGGCTCTAATCTAAGCAGCTTATAATCTTCAATAACAGAAATGTGTGAAGATTTTCTAACCTAGGGATAAATTCTACTTGGACTGGCTCCAATTATTTCAGAATGAACCCACCCTTCCTGCTGACATGTAGTGCGTCTTAGCAGCAGAATTAATAATTTGGTCTACAGCTTGCATTGAAAAGTTAAACGTCATAAATTCGCATACTGGCCGAAGACCGTTGAATGCAGCGCCAACAGCAAGTCCTGAAAAATATCCACGTTGCGTTAACGGAGTATGAACCAAAAATTGCGCTCTGCTTGGACATCCAAACACTCCCAAAATCCTTTGTTTTTTTGTTCAGAAATCGCGAGGTTGTTATACAGCATACATTTACTTCCATAGAAAAGCACACAATACAATACAACAGTTGTTGACGTTTCGGCAGTATCGTCTTCTTCAGAGAGTATTCATACTCCAATGCCGAGGTTAATAGAAAGCCGATTCTGGGAACTCCCAAAATCCTTACGTAACCTGGAAGTTCACCAAAAACCGAGATATTTACGGAGAGCTGTTTTTGCTTGACACAAAGACTACGTCTCCGTACTGCAAGCGCTTTCGGTTCTGCAATTTGATGTGAATAAACAGACAATAATTCAGCCGTACTAGACTACCCTTGAGGATTACACCTGCAAAGGAATCCGTGGGCTGTCAACTTCGTACAATCATTGTCATGAGAAACCATTCGCTTTAAAATTTTCAGTTATTTCATCTAATATCAAACGTTTACATACGTAGAAACGCTTACTGAACGACATATTACCTGTAAAGCCCATCTCTGTGATTGGAGTGTCTATGATTCGATCGTCGCCGTACTTTTTCCAGAGTCCTTTCGTAACCTAATAAAACTTATTTTACTAAGAGAAACAGTAAGAATAATTCTAGAAAGTATAAGCCCGTTTTTAGGAAAGTCGTTGAAAAACCTTATACACTCCGTCAAACTGCGCAACATCTTCTCCAATCAAAAACACGCGGTCGTCTCGTTTGACCTCTTCATGTAAAGCTTGGTTAAGAGCTTCGCGAACAGTTAATGCTTAAAAAAAGACTATATAAAATGAATAGTCGGATACCAAAAAAGGCTGTTTTTAAAAGCAGCGGTTTAGCCAGCAGAGAAATTTGCTGCTAACTCTGAGCTGATGCCACTAGACTTCTTCGACTGCTAACCAGTAGTTGACCGACAGTGAATCCTATGCATCTTCTAAGACTCATAACTAACCCTGTACTTATTTGCCTGAAACAAGAAAATTTACTTCGCATTTAATATCAGAGAAAGGGAACATATTATGAACACTTAATATAAACCACGATAATTTATCTTCTTCATTGTATCAAAACGCTTGCTGAAAATAACAGCGACATGAATGCACATATGAATATGAATAAAGGTGACAAAAGAAAAAGGAAGCACTCCCAGATTACCAGATCATCCTTTTTGGGAAATTCTGTGGCAAACACTGCTGTCAAGGTCAGCTAACATGAAATAAAGAAACAAATCATCTCATCGGGCGCTCATGGCGCAGTGGTTGGAGGCGCTACTGCGACACACACGTGGAATTGATCGCCGTGCCTATGGCCTATCAAGCCTTCCATCCCTCCAGGGTCGGCAAATTGGTACCAGACTTGTCTGGAAAGATAGCAACACTGGATCGATACATCGGTAGGCCACTACGGGTCATTGTAAAGGCCAGATATGCAGTCAATCACCTCCAACCATACTTAATGAAGTCGAATGCATCGAGCATCCCTCATCGAATGCAGGCTCAATCCCGCATCAGGGATTGATCAACGCCGAGGGCTTTATCCTTTTATTTATTATTACCTCAATACCGCATGAATTGAGCACAATTAATGTGAGTACGCAGTTCACGAAAATCATTTCTGTTGAACCGTATGAGTATACCTTTATTTCTACCATCTGGTAACGTTACGGAAGTGGTTCACGAATCATTAGCAATGCGAAAGCTGGATTCATTTCTACAACGTACTCGTTTGCATTAAGGGCCTTGACACCTAAGGAAAGCTGGCGGCAGAATCTTTCGCCTGTGAACATGATCAACAGATTTGACAAAACTCTAGACGAAAGAGAGCGATGTGGGCAAGCAGGGTTTCCAAAATAATTAATAATTAATAAAAATTAAATTAATTAATTAAAAAATTAATTAAATTAAATAATTAAAAAATAATTAATAAAAAAATAACAAAATAAAAAACGCAAGATAGACCATATCGATGTGTTTAGCTTTATAAATTTTCAAGGCCGGAATATTACCATTTCAGTGACATTGACATGGTCATAAAAACAAAGGTTCGAAAGCTATTCGATCTCGACAATTTTTTTCAACAGCTATTCCTCAAACATCGTACGAATATTAGGATGAGACAACAAGGGAGCGAATGACGATGCTTGACAATTATGCCGCCTTTGCTTTGGTGATGATAACGCTTTTGTAACATCAAGCATTAGCAAGAGGAAAAGGATCCTAGCCGGTTTTCACAGCACCTGCGGATGTATTGCACTAATCTCAGGAGCACTACGTTGGTGAAGAAGTGTTACTCGGCGGAATGAATATTTCGGGATGTTCCAGTTATTTGTATCTGATTGGTAAGTCGGTAGAAGAGCACACGAATAAGTAACCATTTTTTGACTCAACG
The DNA here is from genome assembly GCA_009735665.1 of Angiostrongylus cantonensis. NCBI lineage: Eukaryota > Metazoa > Nematoda > Chromadorea > Rhabditida > Metastrongylidae > Angiostrongylus > Angiostrongylus cantonensis. The sequence continues at coordinate 150,073 of MQTX01000208.1, forward strand.
AATCTTTCTCCTTCAAGGTAAGCGTAGAAAAATATTTGTTACATAAGTGGAGTTAAAGATAACCGTTATCGAACATGCCTTAAATAGAGTGATGATAGGTGGTATTTGTATCACGCTTGCGGAAGAGTGAATCCGAAGTTACAGCCCACATCTACGACCAAAAGTCAGGGACGCTACTGTGTACGCCAATCTGTCAAAACGAGCCAGGACAGAAGACGTGTTGAATCCTAACGACGACAACAAATGGACGAAAGCGAAAGCGCATGGCTTCCAAGAGATGTCAGGAACATTATAGGAAAACTATAGATGCTACGATTAGAATATTTCAAAACCGACTTTGCTTCAACCTCGGTATGACCAATCATTATGTAATCTTTTTTGAGAAGCTTACACGAGGTTGATAAAGATGTTTATTCGGCTAACGTTCTGACGCTTTCGTCTTTATTTGAGTCGATGATCCGGGTCGCTGCCCCGCAGTTGTTCGTCTACTCGACGTGGTGTATTCGACGTTTTACCGATTTCGATCTTCTTTAGCGGCGCACCACCAACATTAGTTAATGACACTTTGATATGTTTATTTATATGATTTCATAAGGGACCATTTTGAGCTGATGCGAGGTTGGCACAGGTTTTCGCTGTCGTTGTCGTTGTCGCTGCTGTTAGTGTTATTGATCAATGGTTGACATTTCAGCGATTTTGCCTTCCCCATAGCTTGGATGTATTTTATGTAACGTTACTCGTATATTGGGTGAAAAATCTATAGCATTAATGAGGATCAAACTTTCAAATAAACGCAGCATTTTAGCTTATTATTTACTGCCTACGCTCTTTAACGACAGGGTATATATTGCGAAATATAACTTAAATGATACTGAGATATTTACAAAACTCCAGACCGCAGGTGTCTGCGGTAGGAAACGAACGCACTGTTGTAATTTCAGGGGAGTAATGCGTTCACCACCACACCACGTGAGTCCTTTGGTTTGCCTGTCTCTCAGCTAGTTCTATCGATCTTTCGCCATCAGCAATCACATCACTTTTTCCGCAGTTTCACCTATACAACTTCTGTGTTACTTGGATACTTTTATGGCCAATCTTCACTGTTGTGCCGGCTCTAGCATAACCACCACTTTTTCGGAGGCGATTGTTTAGCCATTGTGGTTCCCTGGAGCCCCAAGGTAAGCTTGGCCAAAGTCTACTCCATGTCGTCACCATCACAGGCAGTCGCAGCCACTATGGATCAGAGGGAGACTTGCCACCATGCAACTAGTTTGAAACCAGAACAGTAGTGGGTCGTAGTACTGGTTTACACTTGGCTGGGCTTCTCGCTGGAAACGCCGGACTTTTTCTAAGCTTGGAAGACCCTGCCAGGAAGAGGAGGAATTCCCCGCTGTACATTGCAGCCTGACACCCAACTTCACCTACCAGCCACGATGAGGCAATTAACCGTTGGGAGCTACACCTTTTCTATTAGGAGATTTAAGCAAGAATGCATCAAAAGACCACACCACGCTGTTTCACAAAATCTTTTTTCCATATTTTAGTTTTTTAATTTCTTGAATCTTTGGCCGCCCTATGTAGCACAGTGATTGGAGGTAATCTGTAATATAGATGCAATCGCATGTTCAACTAGGGCTTGTGCCAACCGAGCACCGCATACCTTCGGGAGCCGTAAATTGCTGCATGTGTGTCAAGAAGGTTTCTCAGAAATAACTCCATCTGGATAGAAAACGTGGTAAAGAGGCGAGAAAGCCGCGTGTTGTTTTGGCACAGCGTTCCAAAATTTCAGTTTCACAAAAATCCTCCTCTGGATAATAAAATATATCATCATCTTTTAAAAGATATGAGTAAAAAAAAACTTTATTCCATCACCAAAGCATAAGGATTTAGGAGAGAGGGAGAGCGACGCTCCAAAAGGAGCGGTTTGGCCAAAACAAAGTTCCGTTTATCTTGCCTTTCATTAGCGATGAAATAAGTGCAGTGATGAAGCGATGCATAAGAAGGGCAGATCCAGAGGAATCGGTAGCGATAATTCAAATACGACCGAATACCCTTGGTCGTCAGTTAGTTCATAACCGCCTGTATGACCGTCTATGTGAAACACAGAATTACGTAATCTGCCCTTATGGCAAGGATGGTGACTTCATGAGTTCAGGTGCGATATACCAAATCTCTTGTGGTATTTGCGGAGACGAATATATTGGCGAAACGGCCAGACCTTTATGTATCCGTATAAAAAAACACCTAGATGGCAAACGAAAAGAAAGACAAGGCACGTCACTAGGCACGCATAGGATACAAAAGCATAGCGGAGACGATTTTTGATATAAAAGTCGCTATCCTCGAACGGGATACCCAAAACACCAACGCGCAAACTCCTCTAGGCTATTTGGATAAATGCCAAAAATCCTACAATGAATAGCAGGGAGGAATGTCCCGAGATCACGCGTGATCCCGTCCCTTACCTTCGCATCGATCGTTGACGGGGTTGCTGCAGTCGTCAGCCATCACGCCTAAACTCGAGGTTGTCCACGGCAGTGACGGAGAAAAGTCTCGCGTGGCAAATTTATACAAAGTCGAGCATTCCACGTACAGTTGACGGACAAAAGACAAAATCCGACCAACTCCCCAATCCACTGGCCAACTAACACATATGCGACTCTGAGCGGCTGTTCTTCCTCGGTGGGGGACAGATGAAAAAAGCGGTGGGTTTTTTCGAGAAGCCGTAGATTTTGTAATTATCGGTCAGATTTTCATCTTTCTGTTTGTGCTGTTGAAGTTTTTGACCGTAGGCTGCGTATTAGTGTACCCTTCCAAGCTCTGAAGAAGGCGATTCTGCCGAAACGTCAGCTACGATTGTGTTGTATGTGTGTTATTGTATTGAAGTAAACGCATGCTGTTTAATAACCTCGTGATTGCTAAGAGAGAAAACGGCGAATTCATAAGGATTTTATTCCAGGAAAAAATCAATTCTACCTTACGTTCGACCAATGCAACCATTGCCTTTCCGGTTAATTGAGAAACGGTCATTTTGTCTGTTTCGTGAGAGCCCTAACGATTCGAATATTAAAATATGCAAGAAGGAAGCATGGAGCGAATACGGTAACGAAATTACGGTACCTGAAATATAAGAGCAAATTGGGGAACGTCTGTATGCTTTGCAACAATTATGCTAATAATAAGAATGTCTAGCTTCTCATTAATTGCCTAGCATTTCTCATCCTAGAGTGTTGTGTGAAAGGGCGCGTGTGGCGCAGTGGTTGGAGGGGCCACTGCGACACGCACGTTCCTATCGATTCCTGCGCCCATGGCCCACCACCACGGATCTCCCTCATATGAGGGATCTCGAGCCGGTTAGTCGCGAGGCTACGTGGCGCGTCCCCAGGTGGCGGATAGGGGGTTAATCGCGGACCCTGGGGTCGGCAATTGGTACCAGACTCGTCTGGGGGGATAGCAGCACTTGGTCTATACATCGGCAGGCCACCGCTAGTAATTGTAAAGGTCAGATATGCATTCAGTCACCTCCAATGATATTTAATGAAGTCGAATGCATGGCGCATCTCTCAGGGATTGATCAACGCCGAGAGCTTTGTCTTTCATTTTTATTTAGAGTATTATGTGAGATACAACCAGAATTTCTAATTTTTTTTTGTTTTATTTCATGCGACCAGCCTTTCAGATCTGTCGTTTGGATTCCAGTACTTTTAACTATCGCTTCGCTTTCTCTCATGAATCATTCATTAAGGTCTCTCGACTCCTACATGTGACTTCGGCTGATGTTCGAGGATTTTCATTTAATGTCGAATGTCGTGTACGTACTATTACAAGAGTCGTCTACGTTGGAAACTGTGGATTGGTCTCATAGAAATGTATTCAAGCTCCCTAACAAATTTTTCCCATGGATGTGATTTTCTCGTGAAAATTAATCTCACCAAAAACGCCAGACGACATTGTATGGCGTATTGAAGACGAAATCGGGATAGCGCATTTGAGTTTGTGTGGTCAAACCTTCGCATTCCGAGAGGTCGTTGAGCTAAATGCCAGCTATTTTTTTTTCTTCGTTGTATCTAATTGCACCACAGCATTCACAGTCTAACCTCAAATTCAAAGCACATGGTCCCTTTGCTGATTACGCCAAGGAGCATTGCCAAAACTGGCGATCAGATTCCGATTTCTAAAAGCAGTAATATGAACGTTTCTCGTCCAAATGGACACATTTTCATTGCATTATGTATGTCGTGTTTAATTTTTATCTTTTAGTAGACATTGCCCTAACATTGGTTGTTTCCACAGAGTCTGTGTATTGTTTTGTTTTGGCTTCGTCTTTTTTCTTAGGAACTGATGTTGTAAGTTATTTTAAGGAACTCAACTAATGCACCGATTTGAAGCACATTGACAGCAAAATTTCACTTTATTTGTAAATTTTCCTTCGAAACAAAAAGAGGAGTCCACTGCTCCTTCAGTACCGCATCGAACTCTTTTCCTACCGAAAGCAGGAAAATTTGCCGTGTCAGGGCAATCCATCATTATTGCGTTTACTGAGGGCTATAATGTATATCTTCCAACACGGCCTTCACAAAAAATCATTTTAAACACACAAGACGGAAATTCAGAAGCTTTTTTCATATTTCTTTCTCATCTTGGTTGCCGTAAATGATCAGACCGTCCATACGCCTCCAAAGGACCTCCCGTCCTTAATTTTCTTACCGACGAAAATAGATGTGACATCTATATCTCACTACAACATCCGAAATTGTTATTATGATAAAAGAATAAATAGCTGAAAACGAATGTAAAAATAAGCGGCACTTGGCCTGCGTACTTTTGAGCGAATGGCGGGAACGAGGAGTTGACAATTAGGCAGTAACGTTCAAACGATGTGCATACCATAAGGAACGACAACGATGTGATGCCCACATGAGAAATCGTGGTCACTGGCACCATGTACGAATACCTTCAATGATAAAAGGATGAAGGAAAAAGCTCTCGGCGTTGATCAATCCCTGAGGGATGTGCCATGCA